>OZ037777.1:24858709-24881209 GCA_964035525.1 Porites cylindrica | reverse complement strand
ATGTTCGTGACATGTTGTCGTCTCGCCTTATTTCAGACATTTATACCTTGTTTTAGATGGTTTTAGATTGTTTGTGAGTGGTTGTAGATGTTTTTGAGGTGGTTGTGGATGGTTGTAGGTGGTTGTTGAATTTTTTGAGGTGGTTGTAGATGGTTCTAGGTGGTTTTAGGTGGTTTTAGGTCGTTCCATGTTTTAGTAACTACGTATATAAATAACCTGTGAGAAGGCTGTACTTCCAGGGTGAGAGTGTGCCTTCTGGTTCTACATATTATATTTCGGACCAGAAAATATAAGAACAGACCTCTAAAATCCATACCCGTTTTCAGACCTGGCCTTTATTCAGAAATTATTTCATCATTACTTACATTAGCGCCCCCTCCCAAAAACAAACAAATTCTGCAAGATGCATTTCGTGTTCGATCTTATTCACTTGGAATTGAAATGATAAATACGTTAACTTTATACCCGTTCATAGACTCCGTACCTACCTCGAAAACCATACCCCGAGAACCATACCTGATTCCAGACCAAAACGGGCAAAGTGTATACCCGTTTTCAGGCCTAAAAGGCCCAAAAACCCTACCCGATGTGGCGGCCTAAACCTATATGGTTTATGTAAGGGAAAACTGTCGGGTATACAATAACAAACTGTAATAATGGTATTGGGTTTTTGTTTAGACCAACTAAAATCGTATTCTTAACACCACCTAACCTCTGGAGATAACGTGCCGAGCCTGATACCTTGGCATGAATATGTCGAATATGTCATCTTGAAACAATGTAAAAATAGGAATGGTTACATGCACGACCAGGAGCAATGTGGTGGTGTCTTAAAACATACTTCATTGTACTTCATTGTTTAGCTCCAAAATATCTAACATACAAAATTACTGAGAATAAATTTGTGGTATATTCTTTTTTAATACATGATTCTCTTTTGTTCTCGATAAACGCCTTCATTTTGTCAAGGGTCTATCAGAGTACTATTCCCCCTATTCTTGCCCTGCTAAACTGATCAAATATGTACAGTACATACCAAACTCTGAATTTCTCTCTCTGCCTTTAAGTGCAGATGTATTTTGGTGATGAAGGTCATCCTACAAGAATACAAAACTAGGTTGAGTACTTTCTGGTTTACTTTCTGGCCGATAAAGAAGATGACAAAAATTATATAAATAACGTTTGAGAAGGCTGTACTTCCAGGGTGAGAGTGTGCCTTCTGGTTCTCCATATTATATTTTGGACCAGAAAATATAAGAACAGACCTGTAAAATCCATACCTGTTTTCAGACCTGGTCTTTATTCACAAATTATGTCATCATTACTTAGATTAGCGCCCCCTCCCAAAAACAAACAAATTCCGCAAGATGCATTTCGTGTTCGTTCTTATTCACTTGGAATTGAAACGATAAATATGTTAACTTTATACCCGTTCATAGCGGAGCTCCTTGCGTGCGCGAAGCGCGCGCTAGCGGAGCACCATGACTAAGATAAACTACCCATCCGAGAAATTTTGGTTATGACGTCAGCGTACGTCCGTCCGTACGGACTTTCCGGGTAGTGGAAAGTAGTCCGCATGGACTCTTCGGGTAGGGGAAAGTAGAGATTTTTTGGCGGGAAATCGCATGGCGCAACGTCGCGCAATTATATCGCGCAACTGGTTTTGAGAAAAGAAATTTCAAAGCAACTTAGCAAAAAGATTTTTCTACAGAGCCTTTATAACTTTTTATTACAACTTACGAAAGCTATTATGTCAACAAACAACAGCAGAGAGATTTTAGCATGTAGATGACAGGTTTTAAGCAGAGAGCAAAGAGAAGGTGAACGGCAGAGAGCAAGAATTAAAACGCGTAGAACAAGCGAAGACGATCGCCAAAGAGAGCGCGTTAGAAGTAGAAGAAGAAAACAACATTTTAGCGAAGAAAGTCGGCAAGTAGAAAGAGTCAGAGCGAGAAGAAGGAGAGAAAATTATAGTGAAAAACGCCGGCAAGCAGAACGAGACAGGGCAAGAATGAACAGACAAAGGCAACGCGAAAGAGAAAGACGAAGGCAAAGAGAACGGCAGCAACATAATGACATGATGACAGAAAGTGTTGTGTTAATGTCACTATGGCCCCGTGTTATTAACATTTTGATTTCAAACTGATCTCGGACGCGAAAATTCAGCCAATCATTTAAAAATACAAGCAGGGAAGACAGAGGCTTTTCACTTTTCTCACCATAGTCACGCGTTGATCACGCTCTACGAACGTCCAATTTTTATGCTCTGATTGGTCAAAATTTGACAGGTGGAGTTCATGCAGAAAATTTATACAGCATCTTGAACCTTGTTTACTTTGATAGCTGAAGCTGACAGAGTATTTTGTCAACTTGTGATGTTTTTTACTGTCTTTTCCCACTGGATGCTTAAAATGAAATACAGCTGCTATCAACAGTCTTCTTTGATTCATGGCTGGCTTGTTTATTGAATTTTTGATCGGGAAATGCGCCGGTTGTCAAAGTTGGAAATCCGATTTCGGATGCATCGCTTTCGTTTTTACCTTGCTGGATGCAGGTTGAAAAGTCCCTCAAGCGATTCTGGCCTTACTTTATAGCTTTCAAGAGCTGCATCTCGAATGGTAAGCCTAAGTAATTATTGTATACAGTGTATGTTTCTTTTTTATATCTAATTTCATGAAGTCGAGCGCAGTTTATCAGGCTAATTTATGCACGTTTGTGTTAAGATCTGAGTGAATGATCTGATCTAGTATATATAAGCTTACAGAGCTTTAAAAAGCCTTTAGTCGATATTTTCTCTCCGCATATAAAATGAAAAAACGTTCCGAAGAGTATTTAGTTATAATTTTGGCTGTAGAAAAAAAGCTTTGAGCGATTTTCTTGCCTCGAGTCCCGGCCTCGAGTTCATCTCTGAAAACAGTAAACACCAGGAAGCCGGCTAAAAGCTTTACGCTTATTAAGCGTAAAGACTCAGGATTTTTAGAGACGCTTTAATACCTTTCTTCGTGAATGAAAATTGATGTCTCTGTAAATTTTTCGCTGAATTACATTTCTTTTATTGATTGTTAGTAGTATCTTGCAATTTTAATCGCTTTGCTGTTTGTTTTCAGTCGTTCATAGACAACGCTTGCAGGAGTACTCAAAATGCCGCGCGTTTGCACATCGTTATAAAACCATTAAATAAAAAAAATAAACAATAAATTCTTTATTATGTTGAAGCGTAACTCTTTCAATGTTCACTGAAAATTTGGCGCTTGTCAAAAGTGACAAACGGTTTTGCTAAAACCCCATGCGTGCTTCGTACGGTTCTGAATATTGAATGAGTGCAATTTGTCTTGAAAAATTGTGAAATACTGCATTTTGTCTGAGGTCTGTATGATAAAAACAGCGCCTCATATTACTGTTTCACCTCAGATGTGATGCATAAAAAGTATGAAATGTTGGTTTACACGCTCCCAGAGTTGTTGGCAAGATTTTGTTAAGTAAACTTGTCGAACGCCAAAAATTCGGCCTGATTTGTTTTTTCCATGAATTCGTTTTCCAGGCCTAATCTACTGTGATCAAGAGCTATTATGGCTCTTAAATGTGATCGACGATGATTGCTATTTTTTGGGTGTATATATACCGGCTATCAATTCGATGAAGGATTTTTTTTCACTCTAAAATCACTTAGCCTTAGCTTTCCCTAAAAAGTCACATATGTGCCCTTAAGTTAACTGATTTGTGGATTACAAGTTTATTGTTTGATTTAAATCATAAATTTATTAATGGGAGCTTCGCTTTTAGCCCTGGCTAAATCTATATATTAGACTCCGTACCTCCCTAAAAACCATACCCCGAGAAGCATACCCGATTCCAGACCAAAACGGGCAGAGTGTATACCCGTTTTCAGACCTAAAAGGCCCAAAAACGCTACCCAATGTGGCAGCCTAAAACTATATGGTTTATGTAAGGGAAAACCCTCGGGTATACAATAACAAACTGTATAATGGTATTAGGTTTTTGTTTAGACCAACTAAAATGGTATGCTTAACACCACCTAACCTCTGGATATGGCGTTGTGTTGAGGCTGATACCTTGGCATGAATGTGTTGAATATGTCGTTTTGAAACAATGTAAAAATAGGAATGGTTACATGCACGACCAGGAGCAATGTGGTGGTGTCTTAAAACATACTTCATTGTTTAGCTGCGAAATATCTAACGTACAAAATTACTGAAAATAAATTTGTGGTATATTTCTTAATACATGATTCTCTCTTGTTCTCAATAAACGCCTTCATTTTGTCAGGGGTCTATCAGAGTACTATTCCCCCTATTCTTGCCCTGCTAAACTGATCAAACATGTACAGTACATACCAAACTCTGAATTTCTCTCTCCTCATTTAAGTGCAGATGTATTTTGGTGATGAAGATCATCCTACAAAAATAGAAAACTAGGTTGAGTACCTTCTGGTTTACTTTCTGGCCGATGAAGAAGATGTCAAAAAATTTTTAAATAACATTTGAGAAGGCTGTACTTCCAGGGTTTGAGTGTGCCTTCTGGTTCTCCATATTATATTTTGGACCAGAAAATATAAGAACAGACCTCTAAAATCCATACCCGTTTCCAGAACTGGCCTTTAATCAGAAATTATGTCATCATTACTTACATTAGCGCCCCCTCCCAAAAACAAACAAATTCCGTAAGATGCATTTCGCGTTCGTTCTTATTTACTTGGAATTGAAACGATAAATACGTTTACTTTATACCCGTTCATAGACTCTGTACCTCCCTAGAAAACCATACCCCGAGAACCATACCCGATTCCAGACCAAAACGGGCAAAGTGTATACCCGTTTTCAGACCTAAAAGGCCGAAAACGGTACCCAATGTGGCGGCCTAAACCTATATGGTTTATGTAAGGGAAAACCCTCGGGTATACAATAACAAACTGTATAATGGTATGAGGTTTTTGTTTAGACCAACTAAAATCGTATGCTTAACACCACCTAACCTCTAGATATGGCGTTGTACCGAGCCGGATACCTTGGCATGAATGTGTTGAATATGTCATTTTGAAACAATGTAAAAATAGGAATGGTTACATGCATGACCAGGAGCAATGTGGTGGTGTCTTAAAACATACTTCATTGTAGTTCATTGTTTAGCTGCAAAATATCTAACGTACAAAATTACTGAGAATAAATTTGTGGTATATTCTTTTTTAATACATGATTCTCTCTTGTTCTCGATAAATGCCTTCATTTTGTCAGGGGTCTATCAGAGTACTATTCCCCCGCATTCTTGCCCTGCTAAACTGATCAAATATGTACAGTACATACCAAACTCTGAATTTCTCTCTCCGCGTTTAAGTGGAGATGTATTTTGGTGATGAAGATCATCCTACAAAAATAAAATACTAGGTTGAGTACTTTCTGGTTTACTTTCTGGCCGATGAAGAAGATGACAAAAATTATATAAATAACGTTTGAGAAGGCTGTACTTCCGGGGTGAGAGTGTGCCTTCCGGTTCTCCATATTATATTTCGGACCAGAAAATATAAGAACAGACCTGTAAAATCCATACCCGTTTTCAGAACTGGCCTTTATTCAGAAATTAGGTATGTCATCATTACTTAGATTAGCGCCCCCTCCCAAAAACAAACAAATTCCGCAAGATGCATTTCGTGTTCGTTCTTATTCACTTGGAGTTGAAACGATAAATACGTTAACTTTATACCCGTTCATAGACTTTGTACCTCCCTCGAAAACCATACCCCGAGAAGCATACCTGATTCCAGACCAAAACGGTTAAAGTGTATATCCGTTTTCAGACCTAAAAGGCCCAAAAACCATACCCGATGTGGCAGCCTAAACCTATATGGTTTATGTAAGGGAAAACCCTCGGGTATACAATAACAAACTGTATAATGGTATTAGGTTTTTGTTTAGACCAACTAAAATGGTATGCTTAACACCACCTAACCTCTGGATATGGCGTTGTGTTGAGGCTGATACCTTGGCATGAATGTGTTGAATATGTCGTTTTGAAACAATGTAAAAATAGGAATGGTTACATGCACGACCAGGAGCAATGTGGTGGTGTCTTAAAACATACTTCATTGTTTAGCTGCGAAATATCTAACGTACAAAATTACTGAAAATAAATTTGTGGTATATTTCTTAATACATGATTCTCTCTTGTTCTCAATAAACGCCTTCATTTTGTCAGGGGTCTATCAGAGTACTATTCCCCCTATTCTTGCCCTGCTAAACTGATCAAACATGTACAGTACATACCAAACTCTGAATTTCTCTCTCCTCATTTAAGTGCAGATGTATTTTGGTGATGAAGATCATCCTACAAAAATAAAATACTAGGTTGAGTACTTTCTGGTTTTTTTGCGGCACTCCGACAATCATTTTGCCATCAATCAAACTGCTGATATCAGCCTTGACTAAAAAACAATACACTCCAAAAGAAATTTTATTTTAAATTATATAAGGACCTGTATTTTCTGAAACATGTTAGAAACGACTTAAAAACCAGGTTTTCACTTACTTTGAGACGTGAAAATTAAGAGCGCAGGCTAGTGTATGGATAGACGGCTTGCTCAAAGTATCACCCCCTTGCCCTTTTTATAAAGAGTTGTCATGCTGTGAACATGAGAATTGCCATGTTTATACCAGTCAGCAAGAAAATTGCGGCATCTTTTTCAATTACGTCAGCAGAGGTCACACGATGATGAATGATGGTTCACGTACCAGGCCTGGTTTCAGGTACACAGTAGCGAGCTACCTGCAAAGACTACAACATTAGGAGACTACAGCACGAGAGATACAGAACGTCTGCGATCAAGTCCTTATGGCTCCCAAGGTAAGTCAACATTGCTATTTAATTTGTAAAGCGATTTGACACCCCTCTTGAAAACTCTCCTTGTCAGGTTGACAGTTATAAAGGGGCGACCGTTGAGGTTTGAGGGAATGTCTTTTAGCTTTGTGTTGCCACATATTACTTTTGTTTTTGGAAGCCTTTGTTTGGTCGTTTTTTCTTTCTAGCATGCAGATAAACAGATAAAAAGGCCAAGCGAGGCAAACGCAACATTTTGCGCAAATCGCGAGACGAAGTAGAGTAAAGCGCCTTTTATTATTCCTTTGTTCTGGCTCTTCCGGCCACCTACTACACACATAATTAGGGAGCTTTCTAAACAAAGACGTTTTTGAGCCCTTCTTCCTTTTTATATGCCTTGACGCTAACAGATTTATATTGCTAACTTTCTTTTCTCTTACAAAGACTGTTTACCCAAGATTTTCAACCAAACCACTGCCCAGTGATGCAAAAACCCACTTCAGGTTGATGTCCGTGGCTCAAAAACTTAAGCTCCCTAATATTATTAACTGACGGCGGTGATGTCAAAAGAACCAATCAAAATGCTACGACTATCACCTTTTTTGGCACCTGAAACACCGGCATGAAATAACTACAACACGGGGTCATAATCTGATAATCACATCTCGCAAGCAATCTAAGAGAATCAAGAGAATAAAGCTTCTAAAAACGCGGCATCAATTAATCAATTGTACACCAGTTGACGTTCCTGTAGTGAATGTGCGAAGAGCCAGAATTATGGACTGGTGACTCTCCTCCCTTCGTCTCTTGATTTGCGCTAGTCTCGAGCTTATCACCTTCGCTTAAAGCGCTTGCTGTGCAAGCTATTTTGTGCCATGTGCACAGTAACAGATATAGCCTGGAAATGACTGTAGCCGTGTTGCGATTCACAGGAGATCTGGAGAAAACTTCCGCTTGGTGTCATAGTTAATCAAACAAGCCCACTTGCGCGAAGAAAGCCGACAAAAAAATTAGCTATTTTCATGCTTGCTGGCAAGGCGCCACTTTGGTGCGTGAATCGATACATTTCAACATGAACTATGAAAAATTGATTTTCATGACTTTTTTCAAACGAGAATAAAATTATCACCATTTAATTTACATTAGGTATATTTTGAGTCAAAAGAAGAACAGATCTTAAAAGTGCATACATGTAGTGATCGAAGACCATTGTAGGCCGTAGACCACCCCCAATAGGGCGTTTTTTTAAAAGCTGCTATGGAAAACGTTCATTAGTACGAGTGAGAGTAAAATGGGGGTGAGATAATAAAGACCAAGAAACAGAAAGGAGGAATTCGCTCCAGAGTTCGCTTTTCTGCATTTCTGTGAATGGAGAAACGCCTGCAATTATCACTTTGTACTACAATTGGCTTCCTGTGGTGCAATGGTAAGAGCGTCGTAAGAGTACAGTAGCTTTCACTCGTGAAAATGTGAGCATTTTAACCTACCTGACTTCCATACTTATTTGTTAGATTCCGCTACAGTAAAAAAGTAGGTTTATTGACAAGAATATGTATCATATTCGCAAAACACACTTCACCACTCTCAAAAACTAGTGGCCAGAACCTATTTATTTATTTGTTATGTTCTTTATTTTTGTGTTATTTATTTTTCGGCAAGAATTATTTAGGGAATGGTCGAACTTTAAATAAATGCTATTTATTTTCCTATAGGTATAAAAACGTTTGAGATATCGGTATATGATTAAAACTGCATTTTTACAAAAAATGTCAATAACTTGAAAACCTCAAGACAGATTTTTCTTTAACGTAGCCAAATAAGCATCAGGGCTTTCTAGTTTTATATCTGCAAGTTTGAAGTGAATCATGACCGTAGAAGTCGCTGCTTAAATAGCTGGTCCAATTTAACCTTAAAATGCAACAAAAAATGCAAATGCAAGTTTGACACATTTGTGAAAGTTGACACACAAATAGAGGACAACTGCCAACGGACTATCTCTTATCTGCAAGGGTATTCTTGCTCAAAGCTTCAGTTGCAAGGAATTGAGTAATACAGTTCACCATACAAGAAGTACAACTTTATGCTAAATGCCGGCCGGGCAAGATGAAATAACTTCTATTTATCAAATTTACTGTGTATTTTCCCTTCTCTTTTCGCAAAAAATTTCAACAAAGCAGTTTTTAGCACCGAAGGTTCCCGTCTTGAGGAGAAATAAAGCCACCAACTCTAGTATAGTACTTCAACCCATCCATTTTCAGCTGCAACGAAAACCCTTGTATCAGGTTAGTTATTCAAGTTTGAAAGATTTGCCATCACGTTTGCACGAGGGCTTTTTGCCATTGGGGATAATGAAAAGAATAAGACGATTGTCATATTTCTTCATCTTTATCCCCAAGTGGCAAACTCCCCGTGCGAATGTGATGTCAAGTCTAAAAACCTTGAATAAATTACCAAGTACATGGGCTTTAATTTGTCTTCAAAATGGAAACCTGCGACGCTAAAAACTTTTGCCAGTTTTTCTTACATAATACAATTTGCCTTGTTAAGATAGGTTTCTAATAGAGAGGGACACATACAAAGTAAGTTTGATAAATAGAAATTCCTTTATCTTGCCCCGCATTCAGCATAAAGTTGTTCTTGTATGTTTCTGATTACTCAGTTTCTTCCAGCTGAAGCTTTGGGCAAGACTAACCTTGCAGATAGGAGATAGTCCGCCGACAGTTTTCCTCTATTCGTGCGTCAGCTTTCACAAATATGTCAGCGTTGCATTGTAAGGTTAAATTTGACTAGCTATTTGTGCAGCTTCCAAGGTTGAAAGAAGTGTTTCGTCTCTTCATTGAAAAATGTAGTAGCATAAACTGGTCGAATCACTGTTCATTGGCAGAGACCAAGGGAAGACAAAGACCCTGCACAAGTAAGAAAGCGGAAAAATGCAAAGTTTGCAAAGCAAACCAGGAAACGGGTATGTATTGTAGCTTTTACCGGGTAATTTTAGTGACACTTCTGCAACAGTTTTGTTCCTTGTGCAGCTATGAGTGCAAAATAAATAGATATTGTATCCATAATTAAGAAATATTGGAAAAAGCTAGAGGGGAGCTGTAGTGTGACCAGAGCTTATTGTCGTGTTCCTTCAATACGAAACATTTTAAGCATGGTTTTTCGTTTCAATAAAACCTTCAGAAATGAATGAACCGTGTGTCCCACGAAATTACATTTTTTGGACATAATTTTCCTGTTTTTGCATTTTTGCCATTTCCCTTAAACAGGACGTTCTTGCGATTAAAACAGTGACTTCAAGTATTTCTCTGTGAGAAAAAGGCCGCGTGGCGTTTCCACCGGAAGTAATACTCAAGACGCGATACCCAGTTCACAAACCTTGCTAGAATGACCTGGCGGGCATCCTGAACACCTCAAAAGTGGCCCAAAAACTTTCATGAAAAAGCTCTCATCTTAAGTTCTTTCGTTATAAATGGACAACTTAGCTGATTAATGCAGCATCCTTAATACGGGTAAACCTATTACAAAGTATACCCGTAAGTGTTACGGCCGTTTTATGCAATTGGGCCCTGGCGCTGAGTGGTTTGAATCAGGACTCGTCTTTCCTTTCTTTGACTTTGGGATGGACCATTAGAAAAGTGATGGGGTTGGGGGGTGGGGATTTTAAGAGATTCAAGATGTTTTTTTGTCCATGTTAGGTTGAAATCTTATTTTCGTCGTTGGGTGTATATATTTTTTGGCAAGAATCCGTAGGAATATTTTTTTAAATTAAAACGACCCTGGGGAAATTTTTTTTTCCTTTTGCCCCACCCCCCTATCACTTTTCTAATGGTCCATCCAGTAGCTGGTACACACTTTTTTTGTTTGCATTGGCTATTTTATTCAAAGATTGTTTGCACAAAATTGCATGCACAGTATAGTTTATAGCTACGCTAACCATGGAATAGAAGTGAATAGAAAAGCTGTAACTGGATCACAACAAAAAGTTTAACTCTGTTGTTTTTGACTGTATTTTACCTCTTTTGACAGTTGAACAAGTGGCATTCTGAAACTAATAATCCAGCCTTTGTGATCTACCTAAGGGGTGGAGCAGTATTATGTGAAGGTAATAAAGCAAAAAGTAAATTTATGTGCATTACATTAGTAGAAGTTTCAAAGCAATGTAGAATGAATTATTTTTTGTGTATACTACATTAATAATAACTAACTTTATTATTCCCAAGTACAGTCCAAAGGCAATTCCTCAGAGCTATTTTGAGGAATCAACAAGGTGAGTGAACATGCAGGGTTCGAAGTTGGTTTAATCCAGGCTCAATAATGCCATTTCAGATCAGCCACGTGTCAATGTCGTGTCTGACGCGGCAGACGTTGTTCCGCAGTCATAACCTTCATCGGTTTTCCAGAGCTTGATATCACAAATAACTCCTGTCTGAACCCTGTGTGTTTGATTGACTTTATTGTATTGTGACAATTTAATGAAAAGCTTTTTCTTTTGTTCGAAGGTCAGAGGGAACCCACTGAACATCTGACAGCTCCATTCTACCATTTTCTCTTCCCGCTAAGGGAAAAAATCTCAAGGTAGAAGACTTACGAGCTATAGCAGCATCTTGTGTTACATTAGGAAAGGAAGGTATAATCAATGAAAGTTACAGTTAATTCTAAAATACAGTAAAAATTAACCCGCGTGTGCCTATTTTGGTTCTATTTTTGGTATTGCATAAAAATGGACAATCTTTGAATAACAGGTTCTTACTTTCTAGGTTTTTACTCGGGTTTTTACTGTGCTTCTATCAGAGGGGGCGGATCCAGGACTTTTTTACTGGGGGTGGGTTGTCAAGAAAAGTAAGTGCCCGGACAAAAATCATTTCCAATGACCGTTGACCATAAATTTAATAATGATGAGTCAATTCAGGGGTGTATACACGATCTACAAATTGAAAAAGTACCAAAATTCGAGAGTTTGTTATAAAAGTTAAGTTGCATTATCAACAATTACATGACTATGCAAAGAAAATTTAACGGTAAAGGCAAAAATTAACCACCTTCTTGATTACAGGTTATACAAGCCCGAACTGGGGGAAGCCCGAGTATGACCCACATGGTGGCCAGAGCACATACCGTACCTTTCCCCTTCAAGTGGAAGTAAGACACTATCATTTTTGCATCACACTAGCGTGACCGGAAAGATATTTTAATATACAGTAAATTCCTTAGTATTTCCAACATTCTTGTCGCCATAACCCTTACTAAACAAAAGATATGCTTTTTTCAATTTTAGTCTTCCCAAAACTCAGAGTCTTATTTAAACTGCACAGACACATTGTCAGTTCAAACCACAAGCTGAAGCAAGAGAGCCCACACAAGTTTATTGTAAAAACTGTTTTTGCAATTTTGTAAAATACAGCAAGAATTATTACCATTTAGTGATGTGGTCTTTAAAATAAAATTGTGATATTATCTTGAATGGTGTGTATTGTTATTCTTTTGAGTGAATAATGAAACGTTTTGCAATCTTGCATTAAATACTTATAATAATTATAGTTATAGTATACTGGAGTAAAAAAAAATAGTTTGTTAGACCAAGGACTTCGATATAGAGGTGCCATTGTAATATACATTTTCATATGAATAGTATCTTTGTTGGAATAAGAATCTTCCAACATCTAAATTTATTATTGGTCTGTTTTGATCCCATCAGTCTGATGCATGGGAAGCCTCAAAAAGTCAATCGTCGTAGATTTCTGCATTTTCAAACCAAAGCTATGTAGCATTTGCAACAATGCGGAATAGTCTTTTTTGATGAAGGTTCTTGATTAAATCTGAAGACTTCTCCATGAACTACGGTTTCTTAAAACGAATTATATCAGCTGATAATGTGCCCTCTGGCACATTTCAATGACATGCTAGACAAAATGACGACGTTACTGGAACCTACAGTGTAATATCATGATCTGCAAACTTCTAATGGTCAATTCAGCATGTGCAATCACACTCAGCAGGAGAAAGGTACTTTTCAGCAGCTTGAAATTTATGAACATGACTCTGCTCAACAATGACTCAAGAAAGGTTCAGTAATCTGACAGTTCTAAACAGCCATAAAGAGTGAACAGCCAAATTTGCGCTCCCCCACCTCAATGTAGGTGGTCACGGGCCCGCACATGTTGAAAACTGCTTCCCAGGCCCTCTTAGAGGTTTTAACTCTTAAAAATGCTAGTTTCTAATAATATTTTACAATGGAAAAAACCAGCAAGAAAAACCCACATAGCACAATCAAGGATGGGCCCCAATGATGAACATAATTTCCCCTGTGTAACTTTTCTTCCTAGAGGCAAGTGAATTTATGGCACACTGTGTTATCAGCAGAATCATGCAACCTAGTGATGTACTGAACCATTTAGTTTTTCAATACATTAGGTTAGTTGCAAATAATAATTTATTAATGCAGTGATAACCCACTCTATGATCTACAGACACCTGCTTAATTGGACACCCGTATATAACAGGCAGTTTTGTTTGTCCTGAGGAGAAGCATACATTTTTTCTTTAAAATTAACCGGCTGAGTAGGCCCAGTAGTTAATGTGGACAACAACCACTTTTCTGTGTTTCAAGTCAGAAATTCCTATATATTCTTAATCCAGCTTTACAGACACTGGTTACCCAGGCACTTTCTATTTTTCTTGTCACAACGATGTGCCAATTGTAGACATTGTACCAAGTTCACAGTTTAATAAGATCTTATTACCAAAACATCTGCAGCCAAATAGCATGACACATTTGATTTTGATACGTCTTTCTTTTTTCCCCTGTTTGTAGTCCTTTGATAAATTTTCTGCCTCCTACTCAACAAGTTTCATATCCTTGGCTTTTTGCTACAGTCATTGTTCCTACCCTTCTTCCTCCTTGTTCCTTTATGCTATATATCAACTAAATCACGTGTCTGTGACTTTTTTCCAGAGAGCTAACTTAATATGGACACCCGGATAATAGGGACACGCAGATAATATAGACATCATAACATGTCTGTGTTAACCGTTCCACTGCATATATTTTCTTGTCTAGCCAAAGCTTCAAAGCTGGTCCCAGTAAAGAGAGCATCCAAAAATATGCACACCTGGGTTTGAATAATAAATAAATTTAAAAAAAACATCACTTACAACAATTTCATAAAGTAATCTATAAAAGTTATGGGAATACAAGGGAATATCATTGACAATAGTTGGATGAGGTGAAATCTCTGAATTTTTATTAGTGTTGCAATTTATAAGTTGCATAATGATCTGCAGTCAATCGATAGGGAAGGCATAGGCAGACACAGCCTTTTCAAAAAAACATGAGCTACAAAGAATGTGACAGTCTTTAATGTCAGCACTGAAAATTACTAAATTGATATACCAAATCAAGAGCGAGCGATCCCCTTATTTAACTATTCATATTGAAAATGATTAAATTAACTTTTCTGACAAAGAGAACTTAACATCAGATCTAATTTTAAAATCCTCAGCTCAGATACACAACACTAAAGTAATAATTAAATTTTCAATAACAAAGGACAGCAGTTCGTTTAAGATGGTAAAAGAAAAGCACATGCATATGACAACGAGCTGGCTGCTTCAGAACTGAAACTTAGCTGAACTGAAAACTGTACCCATTCTGATTCGCTGTGCCTGAAGAGCTATAAAGCAAAACTTTATCTTCACTTTGATAAATGAGCACTCGAGAGTGGCTAGAAGGCAGGTGAAATTGGTGCTGACTCTCGATTGTCTTGCCTGTGTATTATTATTATTATAGCCAGTATGTATACATATACAAATACACCTACCAGTAGTCCGACTCTCCGTCGGCACAGACTGCATAAAATACGACTTGGTGAAGTGTGTTTTTTTCCTTCTCTGAGGCTAGCTGCCCTTAGTGTTTAACTTTCTCATATTCAGTGGGTGCCGGTTCTACAGAGTCATTGTAATCTATGATTTCCTCCTTCACAATTCCAGAATCGGGTGAAGACGAGCGAAGCTTTGAGAATCGCTCGCTGTTTTCTGACGGTTCAGGTTTGTTTTCTTGGTGTTTTTCAGAAAATGACGTCACAATCAGAGAACAATAGCTTTGTCACTGGAACATAAATTTGTAATGGCGGACGCAAACAACCTACGTTTTCAAGCTCAACATTTTCACTTAGAGGGCGCCAAAGTTCACTTCAATGACCGAAACAGGTACAGCCACTTCTGATAAGCTGAAAAGAAAGCGTTTTTGTAACAAACTTGACATTACATTTTGATTGTAGTAGCACTTTAATACCCTTCATTACTTACAAGAAAAAGGGAAGAGGATGTACTCATTCAAACACAACTATTATGACTCAGACATGCTACATTTAGGTATTTAGGTATTTTATTTGCCACACGATTACAATAATTACAAAAAGATGCCAAAAAAAAATGTAGGAAGAGATGGCAAGGAGGCCTAAACGAAACTATAGAGCTTATGTTAATTAGGCCTCCTCAATTACAATTTTTCGAAGATGGCATAAAAATTACAGCGACGGATACAATATAATATCAGGTGAAAAATTAAACTAATCAATATTACGGAAGTTTACAAATGTTGAATATTAAAAG
Source organism: Porites cylindrica (assembly GCA_964035525.1). NCBI lineage: Eukaryota > Metazoa > Cnidaria > Anthozoa > Scleractinia > Poritidae > Porites > Porites cylindrica. The sequence continues at coordinate 24,865,771 of OZ037777.1, read as the reverse complement.
GCTTTTTCCCAAGATTTTTGTTGGAGTATACTAATAATTATTACAAATAAATGCCTTAAGTGCTCTTTTAAAGGAGAAAGGTGAGGAAGCGTTGATGATGTTGGTGTTTAAAGTGTTGTAAAATTTGGGTCCTTGATAAAAAACGGAAAATTGTTTGGTTCGAGTATGACAGAAAGGCAGACGAAATTTACACGAGTTTCTTGTATTATACGAATGAATTTGATTTTGTAAGGTAAATTTACAATGAAATTTTAAAGGTAGAGTATGGTTTTGATAGGAGTACATGAATAAGCATAGTTGCATTAAGTATATATTATGAAATTTTAAGATACCAAGATTTTGAAAGATTGGATCAGTATGTGCATTGAAAGGGGTTTTACCTATAGTTCTGATCACTCATTTCTGTAAAATCTCAAGACGAATAAGGTTAGTTCTGTAAGTAGAGGCCCAAACTAAGTTGCAGTAAAAAAGGTCTGGATAGACTAGAGAAAAATATAGTGTTCGTCAGGTTTTCGTGGATAAATAGAAACTGGATTTACGAATAATTCCTGTGCATTTAGAAACTTTATTGGCGACATGTGAGATTTCAGATTTCGAATTTAAATTTTCATCCATGATTACTCTCAAGAAAAGTGTTTCTTTTACTTGATCAATTTTTTGACTATTAATTAAGAGTTGAATAGTTTGATTTGTACGCTTTTGGGATGGTTTAAATGCAATGAATTTGTTTTTTTTTTTCAAGTTTAATGAAAGCCTGTTAGCTCTAAACCATATTGACAACTTATTTAGCTCAGCGTTCAGTATATTAGTAAGGCAGTCTTTATCCTTGTGAGACACAAATACGTTTGTATCATCGGCAAATAATATCAGTTGTAATATTGTTGACGTGTTGATTATATTGTTGATGTAGAGCAGAAAAAACAAAGGCCCTAGTATTGAACCTTGGGGAACGCCACACATGATATTAGCACGATACGAAACATAACCATTGTATTCTACAAATTGTAGTCTGTTGGAAAAATAGCTCTTAATCCATTTCAGAGCCAAGCCACGTATTTCATAGTGTTCAAGGTTATCAAATAAGATGGAATGATTGACTGTATCGAAAGCTTTGGAGAGATCTAAAAAGACACCAACCGCTAATTCACCATGATCAATAGCAGATGAAATTTTTTCATGCAAATCAATCAAGGCAAGCGTCGTAGAGTGGTTTTTCCTGAAGCCGAACTGGTTATCACAGAGAATATGTAAATTAGTTAAATAATCATACAAGCGATTATAGATGATTCTCTCTAGAAATTTTGAAAAGCTTGGTAGAACCGAGACAGGCCTATAGTTGGTGAATAGTGACTGGTCATCAGCTTTAAACAGTGATACCACACGAGCTATTTTCATTTGATCTGGTACAACGCCATAAGCAATCGATAAATTCATAATGTGAGCCAGAGGTCCTGAAATGATTTGAATGGATTCCTTAATTATAGACATTGGAATATTATCGTATCCAGCTGCTTTCCCGGAAGCAAAAGATTGAGCAATGGTAATAATTTCATCCTCTGTTGTTGGGCTAAAAAAGATTGATTCTCGAAATGATCGTGATAGAAAATCTTTATGTGAACAAGGAGGAGGCTGTATCTTCTTTGCGAGGTTGGGACCAATACTAGAGAAGTAGCTGCAAAACCTATTTGCTACTTCCACTGGATCAGAAATCTCCTGACCGTCTGACTTAAATATTGTATTTAATTGAGGCCTTGGCTTTTTTCTATTTAAGACTTCGTTTAAAATTTTCCAGGTCGCATGTGTATTTGATTTAGCATCTTCCAATTTCTTTTCAAGGTGTGATTCAATTTGTTCTTGTATCTTTTGTAGAGTGAACAATTGTCGACTGTTGGAACTTGAAGATATTTTTTGTAAAGTTTATTCTTTGTTTTAATTGATTTAAGAAGAGCTTTCGTTAACCACAGTTTTTTAAAGCGCCTCTGCTTTCTAGTCGCCTTCTTGAGAGGGAAGCAATCGTTATAAATCTAGGTAAAAATTACGTTGTCTCCTAAACATTTATTATTCCAAATAATCGTATCATTCTTTGAGTAAATTGTACAGTCTGAAAACCTATGGCATGACCCAGCAATTAAGTTTCTAAAACTGCAAAAAGTAAACAAGCATACCTTTCAAGAAGATCTCTAGTTGGTTTGTGATTTATCATCACTCTGACTTTGAAACTAGTACAAAAGAAAAAAAAACAATACAGATATCCAATAACTACACACTTAAAATTTAACAATAATTAAGTAATAATTGGTAATATTAATAATGAAATGCATTACATAATAATGAAAAACATTATTGAAAAATTATTGACTAAAACCCTATGTTATCCAGTTAAACATGTCCATTTAATAGAGGTCACCATGAAGAAGTGACTTCTCAGGCTACAATGATATTTTTAAGTGTACATGGACTAAAAACAGACCCTAAGTGCAGTTCTGAAAAATTCCTGTCAGTGGTTTACAGTTTTGTATAGTCATATAGACAATTTGTTGAAATGACTAGTGTTACAGTATTTTCTTTTGTAAGGCTTAGCTCCACAATACCAGCACTGTTCCGGTTTTCCAATGCAAGGTGAAAATGAGCAGCAGTGAAAAACTGTGAGTGTGAACACATATGTCATTTCCTCCAAAAAATGTGTAACTAAGAACATTCTGGAAGTTTCACAAAGAAGCGGCGCGATTTACTTTGTAGCCATAGCAACAGTGATATTTGCACATGTAAAGATATCAAGTTTTTGCACAGAAGCTCACCTGGTATTTCATTGGCATATTTATGATTAATTATAATATTATACTTATTATACTTATCTGCCAGCCGCCTTTTCCGTGATTTGCAAAACACTGCCTTTTTCGGTGCCCACTGGAACATAGCTTCTTTTAAAGGCTAAGCTTGTCGCATCAAATATAACGAGGGGGGGGGACAGTCTTTCCAGATGGGACATACAAAGCAGGGGTGGATCTAGGGGGAGGGTGCAGGGGGTGCACCCCCCCCCCCCCCCCTGAGATGACCTGCGGTTTTCTAATACAACTGGTATTCTGCAAAAAAAAGCTATGTGGTTTATTAGTGTTGAAGTAGAGAAAGAGACGAGTGCACCCCCTCCTCAAAAAAATCCTGGATCCGCCCCTGCAAAGTCCTCACTGAAGTCCTCCGCCAAAAGAGATAGAAAGCAGTACCTTTCATGATATATTAAGAACATGACAAATTAAATTACATGACAAATAATTATAACAATATTAATAATAACTACATGACAAATAATTATAAAACAAACATTAAACATAATTGTTGTGTATAAAGGTTCTCATTAGGTGAATGTTAACTATTAGTTCAAGAGTTAGACCCTTGTAAAAGATTACATGAACAATATATGTAGAGCAAGGACAAGTTAAACCCTGAACCAGTTATAAAAGGTTTTCAATTTTACATTCAAATATTAATTCAGAACAATATTGCATAGAATTGTGAAAGATTACAACACAAACTTTTAACATGTATAAGAAGAATTCAGACAAGTTTAACCCTGAACCAATTACAAATATTTTCCAAAAATAATATTGATATAGAACAAAATAACAAAACAAAACAAAACAAATACTATCACTACTTACAAAATGTGTGTAATGTCTCAGTGGCTCATGTAAATAAGAATAAAGAATTAACCCAAGCAATTAGGTGCAAGTTAAAAAAACTTAATTACCATGCATTGCGGAACTTGAAATAAGGTAACATCCCACTAGCTGAGTTACCACCATCAATTTGCCGTTATGAAAGGTATGCAGAGGCATTCTGAAGGTGATAAATAATAATAATATTGAATTTTTATGTTATATTCTGCTATTGGAAAAAGAATTAAATCACGAATGGATCACATTATTGCATGTTTGAAAACTTTCTATTAAGAATAATTATAACGTCAACATTATATTTGGCATAATTGTTACATTCCAACTCAAGAATAAAAGTAAAAAAAATAATGTCATAAAAAAGTGTACCTGTGCTGAGTATGAAGTTAATGTTCTATCTGGAGCTGAGCAAAAGAGCATATGGCTAGAGCAACGTGGAACTTTAATTATGATGTATTTTTTGAAGGGCTTGAAATAATATGTTTGAAAGTTAGGTAGTAAATGCTTTGATTTTTCTTACTCTTCTTGTAATCTACTGGGCATTGAAATAATTATCTCTTCAGAATAATTTTTTTGCAACAAGAAGTACATGTAAATTTCCATAAAATAGTATTGGCTTTATTAAATCATTATGACTATTGTCATTATCACTATCATTGAATATTATTACATCAAGTATCATCATTATTGTCATTATTATTATGTATAAAATTAATATCTGAAAGGAACTTAGCATCTGACCTTCCCTGAAGGAAGTTTGTAAGATAATCCCTCAGGACATCGTGACCAATTTAAAAGGAATCCATGTTCAAAATTCCTGTCTCCGGACCATCAAAAGGAACTCGGTGTTCACATGCTGATGAGCATGCACTGTACACTAAACATTTACAGAGAAAAACAGAGAATCCCAGAGAAAACAGTCATGACAAATAAAAATTTTAACTCCATACTATGATCAGAGAGCTGCCTATGTAAATGTATAAAGGTGTTAACATAATATCAGTTCGACATTGTATTAAACAAAAAATAGATTCCTTTTTTAAACATGTCTGTTAAGACATTGTAGATCATAGAGGATTTTAATAATTATTTATATGGCAATCCATATAACTAACCATGATGATGGTGACATACACTGTAATGGTGTATTACAGGGGGTCGCGAGTTTGAATCTCATCAGTGGGATTCTGAATTTTCAGTGTTCGATTTCTCTTTATTAATATAAACACATAGTTGCAGCAAGGAAAGGTGCATTATCTTGTTGAAAGCGTGAGTGTCCTGCAAGCATGTGATAAATTAAAACAAACTACTTGTGTCACTTATAACAAGGATGTACAGCAGTCTTTTTTATATCCTGGGTACCAGCAAAATAGTGACAAAACAGAGGTATCTTTTGTAAGTGGAAAGATTTGAAAACATCAAGTAACAGAAATACCTTTGACAACTCTTCTGTTATACTGAGTATAGAGGGTGACATCTTTCCATGTTGGAGAATTGACCAGAGGATAAGCTACTTCTACACAAGAGAGCAGACATCATTTTCACCTACTGCAGAGACAGTGTGCTGACCATGGAGCAATCCTTCAACTGCACCTGGTTTGTTGAAGGGGATTTTTTGGTATGACAGACAACGGGGGATCGACTGTTTGGCAGCATTTTGGTTACTGGCACAAGCTGTGCAGTATTCATAAAAATCGCCCACAAAATCTGGACATGCCCCATTCTCAACAGAGTTAAGGACATGCTTGACATGCATACAGTTATGTGAAGTGTATTTACATGTCAAGCACTTCATCCCTTGGGCACTGTCCGATGAAATACCCCATTCATGATTTGAGGGGGATTTCACTGCAATTATTTCTCGCTTTTTTAAGACAAATTCGAAATTTTCTTCTTGATCATGATCTTCTGAATCTGCATTTTCTCCAACTGAAAGACATGAATATGCAAAGAGTCTTAGCTAATATTTTTGAAATCATAGATAAATACAGCTGTAGGTGGTCTTACAACCAGGTTTATACATGTATATGTTTTTGTAAGTACACGTGTCACAGGCTGCACTTGACCATCAAATGCGGTGAGTAACATTACACAGCCGAAAACCATTTTAAAAGACACTTCACTTTCCACTGGAAACTGCTAGTTTTAGTAACTTCTCATTAAAAAAGTTATTAAATACACATATGAAACTTTACTTAAGATCCAAACTATACAACTATAACTAAAATTAATTTAAGAAAATACATGTATCTTTATCCACTTAAGAGAAAACATCCGAAAATCACAAGATGAAGGTTACAACTTGCATTAAGGAGTGGGTTGAGAGGATAAAACTCCAATGAGGGGCCTATCATAGAGGACAATAATAGTTATCACATTGCATGAACATCTAGCAGAACTTCAGATAATTAGTCAATAGACATATGCAAACCTTGGTCTCCTGTTTCCACAACAGGTATGATAGATACATTGCATCAAAATGAGGCATTTGTAGCCTCAAAACCTGACCATGGAGGCATTCAGGATTCATTTGGAGCCATTCTAAAAAGAAATTAACAGTTTCTTTGTATTTTGAATTAACATGAGAAAATAACTTTGCAGATTGACATTTGAACGTGAACGGGAGAAAAAGTCCTTGAAGCATACTGCACTGTAAATTGATTTCAACTAAGTTAGCTTTTAAGTTGCAGATGTGGCCTGATCTACTATGGTTAATATGTTTCCTAAACACAAACTATATATACTCAAAATAATAATGGAAAACTAGTCACTAAGGCATACAGCATAAAAATTAATAGTGACAAACACCTACAAGTAGCAGATGCACAGAGTTTGTTACGTTTTGTTTGTTGATTCACACACTCATAGCAATTAAATAAAATCCATACAGAAAATGTAACATGTTGGAGATTGATTGCACTTGAAAAAAATTAAAGTCACAGTCAACTTCCGATAAACTCTCTACCTCCAAGGGAAAATGAAAAAGGTTTGAGTTGTTGGAAGTTGAGTTATTGCATTTAAATGGCTTGAAGGCCGGACACAACAAATTGGTTTGAGTTAGCAAGGGTAAGAGTGTTCGAGACTCAACTGTTTTAACAATAACCCAACATGGTATTTGAAGACGAAGTTGCCTTGCTGCCAAATTGTTACATTAAGAGTTCTTTAACAACAATATCTGGATTTAACTACGAGGTATACGATTGCAGCCTGCTCCCTAATTGCCATGTGATAAGAAAACAAAGAATACAAGTTGACTAGATTAACAAAAATAACTAACACCTAGGTGGGTGTCAAAGACCCCTTTATCTCCTAGCCCTACTTATAATATGTATGCTAAGGAAATTGGGAATGAAAACCTACGTTTAATACCACTTTTTACACAACAACAAAA
>OZ037777.1:24843709-24851209 GCA_964035525.1 Porites cylindrica | reverse complement strand
GCATGGTGAAAATGCCGTCATTTTTGACACCCTACAGCCAAAACTCACCATGGGAAAGGACCCTAAAAATGACCTGTTTCATAGCTCTCAGACTCGATGCCTGAATGGTTAGTGAAATCTTGCAAGCGGTCGTACAAACCAAGACTGCTCAAGTCAACCATGAAACAGACAGAGTGGTTACAACAAGCGGAGCAGAATGTGGAGAAATGGAAACGTCAGCAAGCATGGCTCAATCAGTTTTCTAAAACGATCCGAAAGCAAAACAAACAACTCCAGACCAAGCAAAGTTCGAATCCGTGGAAGAAAAGTCTGCCAAGTACCTTTTATTGGAGTCCAGAAATTGCCCAAGCCTACAAGGAAAGAGAGGGGTGGAAGGAAGTCAACAGCATTGCCAACCACGAGTTTCAAGCATGTTTTAATGGCCAGAAATATGAGGAGTGGAAACCTCCGTTGGGGTCCTAAAGTTTGACAAGAACGAAGCAGCCATGGCTCAGTTTATTCAAGGACCGTGGCCCTTTGCCAGAGAAAGTCTGCAGTTTGGCCTTGTATTGCCGTAAAAGAAAACAGCTGGGTTTGCCTTTAACCCCCGCACGGGAACGGTTTTTTTATCAATTAGTGAATGTGCATGTTGAGGAAACAGTTCCCAAGTGTCACAAACAATTTCTAGAAGGACTCAAACAAGGGGCTACGATAAAATGTGTGAATTTTTAATGGCAATAAAAACGTTTTACAAATCGCAAATTGGTTGTATTTCTTGGGTTTGGAGTTAGGGTTAGGGTTAGAGTTAGGAGTGAGAAGTGAGGGTTAGAATCCTGACTTAAATGCCCTCACATTTGGGTAGACAATGCACTCACAGAGTACAGACCGCTGTCACACCCGAGTATTTATTGCCCTCAGAGTATAGTATGCCCTCACCTGGAGAATAGTATGCCCTCACCTGGAGTATAGAATGCCCTCCCCTGAGTATAGATTGCCCTCCCCTGAGTATAGATTGCTCTCACCCCAGTATATATTGCCCTCAGAGTATAGTTTGCCCTCTCCTTGAGTATAAATTGCTCTTTCCTAAAATGGTGCCCTTTTTTGGTGTCTTAGATCTGGCATTTGTACATGGAATCACGTGATATTTGGTGGACCAGTTGATTATTAGTTATATTTTCTCTCTGATTCCTTTTCAGATTTTTTGGGCAATATATGATTTTTTTACAGTCGTGTGTATGTGAGGTACCAGGCTTTAGGGGATTTGTGTTAGGAAATAATGTTTGGTGTGTTTTACAGTGAAATCAAAGTGATTCTGACCATATATGGAGATGTTAAATTTTGGCAGCTGCCATCTTGCATTTTTTCCAAAGGGGTTAGCCTATGATTTTGGGTCAAAATTTTAAATTTCTTGTAACTTTTTCTGTGGTCAAAATGAACTTGGAAATGATGTCTGGTGATGTTTTTGGGTAGTAGGCAGCTCATCCAGACCATATATGGAGATGTCAAATTGTGATGGCCGCCATCTTGGATTTTTTTCCAAATGGGTTAGGCTATGATTTTGGGTCAAAATTTTAAATTTCTTGTAACTTTGTCTGTGGTCAAAATGGACTCGGAAATGGTGTCTGGTGATGTTTTTGGGTAGTAGCCAGCTCATCCAGACCATATGTGGAGATGTCAAATTGTGGTGGCCGCCATCTTGGATTTTTTTCCAAAGGGGTTAGCCTGTGATTTTGGGTCAAAATTTCAAATTTCTTGTAACTTTGTCTGTCGTCAAAATGGACCTGGAAAAGATGTTTGGTGATGTTTTAGAGTCAAACCAAAGTGATCCTCTGCATATATGGAGATGTCAAATCTGGGCAGTCGCCATCTTGGATTTTTTCAAAAAGGGGTAGCCTATAATTTTGGGTCAAAATTTCAAATTTCTTAAAAGTTGGTCTATGGTCAAATTGGACCTGAAAATGATGTTTAGTAATGTTTTGGAATCTCTCAGAGGTCATGTTGATGATATATGGAGATGTCAAATGTTGATAGCGGCCATCTTGGATTTTTTCCAAAGGGGTTAGCCTCTAATCGGGGGTCAAATTTCTAACCCTCCTCCCAACTTGCTTAATTCGAGCGAGGAACAGACACTTCATTTATTATTAATTTTTTAATATTAACATTTGCTTTTTTAATGACATGTACACGCCTTTACGTAATAAGACTTAGTTGTCCTCACTGCCACTTTCTGACAAGTAAAGGCGGAATGAGCAAATCTCTTTCTCATCTGTCTCTTCATTGTCCCCTTCTGATCCCTTTCTTTTTCATCTCCCTGCGCATGTTCTTTCTCTACCCCCAACTCGTCTATGTCTTCACCTTCTTCCTCTTCCTTTCCTTGATCTCCTTCACTCTGTTCATCCTCCTCCTCTGCTTCAGACTCGTCCTCTTCCTCAGAGGTTGATTCTGGCATCTCTCTTCCCTCCTCCTCTCCTTCCGTCTCTTTCTCCTCCTCCCAATTATACTCCTCTTCCTCAGATGTTGATTCAGGCGTTGGCTGCCGGGTCCTCCTGGGTAGTCTTCCTTTACGTTCCAGCCATCTCGGCCTCAATGCTTTTAAGTAGCGAGACTGAAGTGACTGTTAGCTACGGCCTGGTTTGATCTACCAATGAGACGTTGAAATTAATCAAAACATTTTAGAAAGGGTTAGAGTTACTCATTTTGCATGATTTAGTTACCTCTAGGTATTCGGCCTCCCACCACAATTGATTGCCACTAATTCTGTCTTTCTTCCCACAAACAAAATCTAGAATTCTCTGGCCCTCTTCTTTCGTGTATTGACGTCTCTTTGCCATATTTTCTACTATAGAGAAAGGAACGATCATTTAGTTTCCTGGTGCCCCCCTTACGTCGAGGTTGAACAGTAAGGGTATTACTCTGAGACTTGATAGTGCTAAGCGCTACCAAAAGCCATTCGGAGGGTCTCATCAAGGCACCACCTTGACTCGTTGTGGCCAGGATTGGGTATGGCACACTTGATTGCTCTCACTGGCACTCCCCAAGGGTCAGTTACCTCAGCTCGTGTGTTATCCACGACGAGGGTTTTCAAGAGGCCAATTTGAGTTTTTTTCTTTTGTTTTTCGTTTTTTTCTTTTTCTGTTGTTTTTTTGTTTTTTTTTGGTTTTTACGAACACAACGTAAATACAGTATAAATAAAGGATTAAAAAATATACAATTTTATTTACATGACTATTTATAATAAATATTTGTGAAATAGCTTATTACTTTCTATTAACAATTCTATTTACATGAGTATTTTACATCACTTTAACTTGGTTGAGTGCCAATAACGCAATGGCTTCACCTCCAGTACGTCCCTTGCCCCAGTAGCAAGGGCCTGATGGTCAATAACGATTCTGTTCTGGGCAGACAGGGTGTATGAATGAGAATGTTTTTTTACTATTTTTGTAATTTTTTTTTTCATGTAAACATTTGTGGTGATCTTTTTCTTTTGAAACACAACGATCAGAGAAACATAAGGCCGTATGTACATCACCAGGTGGCAGCCCCTAAGACTTGTTCCATTTCTTGAAGAGGTTTTTGACTTTTTCAAGGCACTTCATTCTTTCTCTCTTCAAGATGTCATTTAGGCTTTTTTCTTCATTGAAGGCTTCCTCAATTTTCCTCTTCTTGTGGCACTTCTCCATTTTCCTGAAAAAATCCTCTATCTTCATGCTGTCTTCCGCTTCCAATGCTCGGTTTGTGGAGGTCACGGTGGGGGGGATGATGCAAGTGGATGTTGTCTCTGTCCATTCATGGGTGAGTTGTTCTTTGTCCAGCAAAGCCATCGGTGGTAGATCAACCAGTGGTTCGCTGTTGGTATCTGCGCTGCTGGTCTGGCAGTGTCTAATGCGATCAGCCACCTTGACGTCCATCCCAGTGATCTCCAGTAATGGTCTAAGTTGGACAGTTTTTCTCATTCCGTGTCTTATTTCCTGGATCTCTACCCTGTCCGTGCTTGCAATTAGGTCTGCAAAGACTTTGGAGATGATTGCCTTCTCAGTTCTGGTCAAGGATCGTTTTGTGGAAGCGTCCTCTTTAGCAAGGTCACACTGTTGAAGCTCAGCGGGACCTTCAGGTTTCTCTTTGGCGCCTTGAGTACTTGTGGGACTGGTCCATTCTGCTTCATCCCCCTGATCAAGAGTGGGACCTGCCTGTTCGGGGTTGTCGCCCTGATCTCCGGTGGAAACTGCCTGACCTTCTCCTTGATGATCTGCCTGATCATCACCAGCCTCTACGCATAGCATTGGTTTTGGGTCTGGCATGCACTCTATAATGATGTCCAAGCCCCGGTCTGCAACTTCCATTAACTCCCCTTTCAGGTAATATTGTTTGGCGGTTTTGTCAGAATGGCACATGGCTCTCCGAAGGTCTGACTTGTCAAAAGACGCCCCCTGTGCTTTCTTCTCATGCACAGTTGTTACCAGCCACTGGTGAATGTCTGTGGCCGTCACTCTAAGATCAGGCGGCACACCAGACTTTTTCGAGAGTTCAGGCAATCATTTTCCAATGGTCCAGCTGTCAAAAGCAGTTCCATCTATCTGGAGAAAGAGATTCTTAAAACCTTTCTCTGAAAAGGCTGGCCGAATAAACTTCACCCAAACATCCAAGAGGTTCTGAACATATTCTTTCACAGGTAGCATGGTGGGGCCGTCCACTGATCTTTTGTGATTTGGGACCAAGATCACTCATCTGCCACTTTTGGGATTGACCCTTGCAGTGGTGTAATTTTCCAAAGTTAGCTTCTCCAGCACGGTCAAGGTGAGCATGGTCAAGATGTAATCACGCAACTCACGTTTTTCTACATTGCTCAGTGGTTCTCCTCACACTGCTGCCTCCACGAAGTCTTGGATTTCCAAGATTGCTTTGCTTCTATGGAATTTCTCTACATCATCATTAGTCAGCTTATTATCGCAGGTCTTGAGAATTTTCTCCTTTTTTTTTGAGGACGCATGTCAAGGTCAGCGGTTTGGCACCAGGCAGAGATCACCTCCTTAACATCGTCTGTTCTCACCCTCTGTTTGGTGACAAATTTGAGAAAGTGATTGTAAGAGCCAAGGTGTGAACGGACAGTACCTGACCGCTTTCTTTCTAATTTTCTGTCCACCCACTCTGTCCATACAATGTATCCTTCATCTTCTGATAGCATCTCGAGGTCTTTCCCCTTTAGGTCAATATCTTCTAAAATTGTTCGAACGTGGGTGGCATGCTGGAGACGGTTTTTGTCTCTCTTTCTCCTACAGTCTGGCGTGTTAAGGTACTTGTAAAATAGGCCTAGCCAAGTCTGCATCTTGTCCTTTGGACTTGACAAAGTTGGATAATCAATCGTTCTTTCATCATCAGGGCACAACTCTTCTTCATCGTCCCTCTACTCAGTTGTGATATCTTCTTCTATGTCTTGAGATTCCATGGCACTATCTGTGGAGTGGACTGTTGGTGGGGAAGGTGAGCTGATGCATGCAGATGTTGTTGCTGATGCAGATGTTATTGTGTGCGTTGGGGGCCTGGTGGAGGTCCTTGCAAGCTCGATCTCTTTCATAACAACACGCAGGTAATTTTCCAACAAGGGACCTGGTTTTAATCGATGTTTATGTGTGAGGTGGCTCCTCATGAGATGAGTGACAACCTCACAGTCATCGACAGGGCACCACTTGAATGGAAAACCGGTCAGTACGCATTTTTTAGTTTTTCGCGCTTGCCCACGGGTGCTTTCTTGGTGTGAAGTAACCAAAAAACGTCTTGTCCACTTGCTGGTTCTCGATGTGGCCCCTTCTGGCATGTGATTTTAAGTGCCTCTTAAGATTAGCGTCTTCTTTGCCACAGTGGTGAGACCGTTTTGTGGTGTTGTCTGGTCTAGCCTTTTTCAAGGCGGTATCTGTGCTGCCCGCCGAATCTTCTGATAGTCTTTTTCGCTTCTGTGGTTCTTTTGCTGGCTCGTCCGGTTTAGTTTGCTTCTTGGTCGTGAGGGCGGTGGACAATGGTATCTGCTCCGAGACGTTGGATTCAATATATGTCCCCTACGTAACTTGGATCGTGTGCTTCTTTGGCTTCACTATTGGTCTCCTCTACATAAGTTGGATCGCGTGCTTGGTCATCAATGTTGTCTTCGATTTCCACCACTGTGTCTTCTGCTTGCTGTGTGCGCTCAGCGCGCACCGCCAGCTCTATCTTTCTCATCACCCTCATTAGCATCTCGATCTCCTTCTGCATGGAGCCACCCAAATCTCTGTAGTCGATGTTGATAAGTTCAAGAGTCTCTTTAGGATAAACCTCCTTTTGTATCCACATGATGTAACCCATTAAAGTTGCACAAAGGTTCTTCTTCAAAGTGTCTTTCATGTATGTGGTGACATGTAACTGGTCGTACACATGCTAATACTGGTGTCTTAAGATATAAATGGGCTCGGTCTTTTCCATTGTGGGGAATCTGAGGTCTGAAGGCTCTTCCAATCCTAACTTTTGCGATCACTATATTGAATGCTTTGAGCTGTTCAACTTCATCTTTTTCGCCTACTGTCTCCAAAAATGCTATCCACGACTCGACAATTGTCATCACTGTTCCTAGCACGTGTTGCATGTTGGGTTCAAACTTCATACGCTTCTTGTATTTGCAATAGGCAGCAAAATCGAGGATCGACACATGTAAGTGGACAGCTTGCTGAGTGATGGATAATTCAGGATGATTGCTGCTGCCCTCATGCAACACAATATCGTGAAATGGTTCTTGATGGTGTCGAAATCTGTATTTGAGTCATTTCTTATTACAATGCCGGGGACTTTAACCTTTGACAACTTTAATTTAAGTTCAGCTCCAATATTATCATCAAGCGCAACCTTTTTGAGATCGGCTTTAAAGGAATCCATTTTGAAGCTGAAAATCAATTCTACAATCTGAGTAAGGAAACGGAGGCCCCCCAGATCCAGGGACACCCCAAAGACAGAGACCACCATTAACAATATCAAAGACCTTGGAATCGCCTGAATGGATGGTCTTCCCGAAAACGTGGTTAAAAATGAGACCCTTGTCATTAGGAAAACAGAGAATTTCAGCAGCCTTTATATGGCTCAAGTCTGATGGGTGATCGCCAGAAAAGAAGTGCAATTTGATGTAGGCCATGTCGGGAGCGTAGATGTAGAGATGAATTGGGTCAGTGGATGCCGATCGTAGCTTACTGTCAATTACTTGACAAAGAGCCGTGAGGTCACATATAAAGATAGGTTCGGCTTGTTTAGGGATAGCGCGTGCTTTTAGCTGTTCCTCTGTCACCCCTGTTAAACACCGTTTGACCGCTGGGTGTGCTGCTGGATAGGGCACTGGATCTCCCGTTGTGGGGAGTGTTGTAGTCTCTAAATGGGCACGCAGAATAGCTCTAAGCTGTCCTACGTAAGAGTCTACACTTTTAAAAGCTAGGTGTCCGGGACATCCACAGGAAGAGGGTGTTTTTGACGTTTTACCTTGATTCGGACAAGTATCTCTGTGGACGT
>OZ037777.1:24831209-24836209 GCA_964035525.1 Porites cylindrica | reverse complement strand
TAGCCGCTATCTTGAATTTTTCCTAAGGGGTTAATGTGTGATTTTGGGTAAAAACTTCAACTTCTTTAAAGTTTGTCTATGGGCAAATTGGACCTGGAAATGATGTTTGGTGATGTTCTTGAGAGGTGAGGTCATCTTCACCATGTTTGGAGGAAAGGAATGCTTGTTTGGTTTTCTGGTCCCCCCCTCACGTTGTTGTTTACCAGTGAGGGTGTTAGTCTAAGACTTCATAGTGCTAAGCGCTACCAGAAGCCATTCAGAGGGTCTCATCAAGGCACCACCTTGACTCAATATAGCCAGGATCGCATTACATTGCTTGCACACCTGGTGCTCTTAGGGACACTCCGCAAGGGTTGGTTACCTCAGCTCGTGTTCTGTCCCCGACGAGAGTTTACAGGAGGCCAACTTTATTAACATATATAACACAACACAACACAACAGCTCGACCACCAGCAAGTCCCTTGCCTCGGTGATCCATAACAGAAATTTTCCAGGACATGAGAACAATTTTTTAATTTTTTTTATGTTTTTGTTGCCACACTAACGAGCAAAGATGGTGATGATGATGTTGATGATGATGGTATACCAGGTCGCTGACTTCTGTTTTGGGCGTCCAGCCTTTTAACAGCTTGACCACCAGCAAGTCCTTTGCCCCGGTGACAAAGGCCAGGTGATCAACAGAAATTTTCCAGAACATGAAAACAAATTTTTTTCTTAGGTTTTTCGTCTCTTAAATGTTTTTCTTGTACTTTCTTTGCTATGTTCTTTTTTGTTCTGGGGGTCCTACTAACCCTGTCCCTATTTCTTTTCCAACTTCTTCCATTCGTTCTTCAACTTATCCTGACATCTTTAGAGACCGTTTCGCATGAGAATGTCCTTCAGGTTGTCTTTTTTGTTCAAGAACCACTTTGCTGCCACCTTTTCGGACATGTTTTCTCCTTTTTTAAGTTTTCTTTGTGTTTTTTGTGTCCTCTTCTGACCACTCTTGTCTATTGCCAGTTTCTACCTCCTTTCTTTCAATATCGTACTCGTTCACTTGGGACATTGCAGCCTGAACAGCTCGATATTTTGAGGTCGCAGGAATCCATTGTGGACGACTTTCACTTTCACTTTCACCATGTGCCTCGGACTTGGATTTTGTTTGGCATCAACACACCCTGTCAGCAACTTTCACATCCATTCCATGAATTGTCAGGAGGTGTTGCAGCTTCGTGCTGTTTTTAAGTTTGCCTCTCACTGCCTCCACTGTCACTTTTTGATGGGATTTTATCATGTCTTTGAAGACTTGTCCAATGTCCGACTTTTCCAGGTCATTTAGTGGACGTTTCTGTTGGTTAGGGTTAGTGTTACTTTGTGCAGAAGGTTTAGGGTTAGGATTAGTTGCTGGCATTGCAGCAGGCTGTGCTGAAACAGATGAAACTTCTGATGGCACAGGTATCATGTTATGGTCCGGACCTGCACTTGGGCTAGTCTCATAAGACATGTCAGCAGCCTCTACTGGCACAGATGTAGTGTCTGACGTCACAGGCATCACAATAGGGTCAGGTCCTTCACACGGGCTATGGCTCCCTATCGATGTTGGTTGGTCAGAAGTTTCAGCCGTTCTTATGTTATCAGGCTATTCTGCCACAGGCATTAGGGCTGACTTCACAGGAGTCTCTTTGGGCTTCTTGGAGGTGCACATTGCGATGATTTCTACAGCTTGTGCTGCCACAGATGTGAGGTCTGACCTAAGGTAAAAGGACTTGACAGTTTTATCTGAGTGGCAAAGACCTTGCCTTACAATATCCTTGTCAAACTTCACCCCTCTGGTCTTCTTCTCGTGGCAGGTGGTGACAATCCATTTTCGGATAGTCGTCGCTGTTACCCTTAGGTCAGACCTCACCCCCAATCTACTCCAAAGCTCTGGTAGTCTTGTGCAAAGGGTCCCCTTTGTGAAGGCAAGTCCCTTGCTTGTCACAAACAGGTTTGCACAGTAGTCACCAAACTTCGGACAGATCTTTTGTGCGTAGATCTTGAAGAACTCTTCGAGTTTGTTTTAAAAACCAATGAGTGCTGGCACAACTACACCTCTCTTGTGGTCGGGAACAAGGAGTACCAGTTTGTCAGTTTCATTATCTCTCTTCATGGTGTTGGAGAGTGACGGTTTCTAGCACCCCTGGTCGTGTGCCAGTTTTTATTGTGGTCAGACATATCAAGTAGTCTCGCGGTTTGCACATCTCAAGGGTGGTGTTATCGCTTCCTTAAAGTCCAGGATTGGTTTGGACTGCAGAAAGGTATCGACATCATCATTTTTAAGGCCCTTGAAGCACTTGTGAAGAAGTCGCTGGGTCTGTTGGGGTCTTGTGTCGAGGTCCACAGTCTTCCTCCAGCCTTTCACACGTTTCATTACCTCCCCGAAGATGCGGAGGACATCTGCTTCTACCTCTGGGACCATGCCTTTCCACATCCGTTCCATGGTGACAAAGTCGAGAAATGCCTGGTATGATCCTAGGTATGATCTGATTGTACCTGATCGGGGATTCTCCGTGTTTGGGTCAATGCAGTGGGTCCAGATGATATAGCCTTCGTCCTCTGAGAGGATGTCTATGTCTGGACCCCTGGGTTGAAGATCTTCCAGAATTCTCCTCACATTGTCCGCATTCTGGAGCCCATTCTTCTGTTTCTTTCAGCCGTAGTCTGGCTTGTTCAAATGATGGTAAAAAAGAACAAGCCAGCAGGGACGGTTGCTCTTAGGATTTGGATCGTCGAAGAATGCTTTCCGATCGGGTTAATGACGCTCGTCTTCTTCATCGTCTTCCTCTTTTGAAGGTACATCTGTTGGGATCAGGATGGGGAATGGTGACAGAGGTTGCTCAGGGTCTTCAGCTTGGGATGTGCTTGGGCCAGAGGTAATTTCCATGGGGGCAGTTTCCTCGTCTAAAGTGGAGGAGGTGATGGTCGCTGAGGGTTCCGTTCGTTGTTCTCTGCGTTTCCGTTTGCCTTCTCTCATTTCCTTTTTCATCTGCTTTACCTCAGCCTTTCCTTTGTACTCCCTTGCCATAAAGAGATACTTCTCCATTATAAAGCCAGCTTTAATATTGTGGAATATGGAAAGGTAACTTCTTTGTAGATGCATGACTTTTTGGCAGCCCTTTACAGGGCACCATTTCAGCTTCAAGCCTTTCCGCCCTTGCTTGCCTGCTGATTTTCAGCGTGCAGGCCCTGGCCTTTTTCCTTTGTTGACTGCGATGCTCAGGATTGAAACTACCGACTCCGCCTTTGTGACCCTTTCTGGCATGGGTCAAAAGATGCCTCTTGGAATTGGCGTCTTCCTTCTTGCATACGGGGCACATTCTTTTTGTGTGGTGGCTTCTCTTTCTGCCTTTTTCTTTGGGCTCGTCTTCCCCTGCTAATGTGGGCTTCCTCTTGCTTGTGGAGACACTCTGGGCTTTTTCTGTAGGTGGTGGCACAATATCTTTCTGGCAGCCAGAAAGATATTGTGCCACTACATTCTTCTCTCTACCGGTGAATTTTTGGGATTTCTTTTTGGAAGCAGTGGGGGCGGCTTCAGGCGAAGGTACCACAACATCCTCATCCTCATCCTCCTCTTCTTGTTCTTCGGCTTCTGGACTGTAGCTGGGGTCCTTTTCTTCTGCTAAAAACTTCCGCTCACGGTCACTGTACTCTTCCATCACCTGCTTCATTGTTTTCTCATCTATTATAGCTACCGACTGCTCTATCTCCTGGATGAGTGCCACTACAGATTCACAGACATCTGACCCGTAAATCCAAACTCTCAGAGGCTTGGATTGGGGGTGCAATTGCTGCTGAATTAATTCACACATTGCACCTGTGCAGCAGTTCACTTTTTTTACGCTTTCATCTCCACTGTACCATCCTGTGGTGGTAAGTTTAGCAGCACTTCCAAAGGACCTGAAGGGGGTTTCCATTGAAGGGGTTTGCTTTATACTGATGATCTCGAGGAAAGGTAGTTTTGTCAGGCCCAGGTCGTGCGTGGACATAAGGTCACCCCCTATTGCATTGCGTGTCTGCGGTATGTGCCAGTTAAGTGCCTTGACATGGACTTTTGTCTCTTTCTCCTCTCCAACTTTCAGACAGAAATCGCGAATGGATGTCACTTGGGTCAACATTTCTCGTAAAACTTTGTCAACTGTTATGGTGTAGTGCACCATTGAGTTGAAGATTGCCCGAGATAGATAATACAGAAGTTCCGTCAGGTTCTTGGCAAAATCCACTGTTAACACTCTGTTAACTGTTTGGGCCTCTGTTAACTGTGTGATGTCCTCTAAATCTGGGTAATGTATCGAACCCAACTCCAGCAAGTCCAGCTGTTCTAGTGCCTCGTCATCCAATTCTACTCCTCGACTGGCTAATTTCTTCAGTTGTTCCATTAGGTTTGATCGAAATGAACTAGTTTGGAAGGAAATTCAATTACAATGACATTCCGGGGGGGGGGGGGGAAGAGCAATTATGTGTAAGTTCCGCCCAGTCTTGCTGCTATAGATGAACAGTAACCCGTATTTCCTCGTCACCAAATCTCAAGCGAAACCATGAAATCCTCTCGGAGATATAGGGAGTCAAAGTATAGCCTCCAGATGGCGTCACTTTACCAAGTAGGGGACTAAACACGCCGGGCTGCTGAGCCCGCGGAATCAGCCACCAAAATCGTCAGCAATTTTTTTCAAAATGGCGGCCAATTTGAAAGGCTGTTTAATAACCAAATTTATGGCATAAATTATAAAAAGCAGAGATTTCTGGGATTTTTGGAGGCCTGGCTGCAAGACCACGAGGAAAACGAATTTTTTGAAGTCATTTGCTGAATTTCAGGTACGTTTAAGTGTGTTTTTACGCTCTTTTTTTGTCGTGTTGTGAGGCGTCTGAATTACCATTTCTTGTCGTACTTTCCCAAATAAGTTTTGATGGACGCACAGCACAGAAAATTTAAAACGGCAGAAACCTGGCAAGTAAAATAGAGACCCCAAAACACGAAAGACCTT
>OZ037777.1:24788709-24823709 GCA_964035525.1 Porites cylindrica | reverse complement strand
GTGTAATAACAAAATAGTAATAGTTGACATTACAGCTGCCCCCGCTCTGTATATGTGTAGCTCTTGGAAATATTCTGATTCATAATGAAGATTTTCACACATATTTCATACAACAGGTGAGATAAATACAGGAAACGCAAGGTTCCATGCCCAGTTTCAGTTCGATTTACACAGCTTTGATAAAAACATTCTCAGTTTCGAGAATAGTCTATTCTAAACCATAAGAAAAGATTTAATTAGAACTCGAATTGTTACATTCAGTTCATTTTTATTTGCCGGAAAGTAAGCCTTAGAAATTAAGAGGACGTTTGATCAATTCACGCTCGCGCATTCTAGTCTTATTTTAAACTTTATAGCGGAAGGACATCTGTGAGCAGAGAATAAGTTAGCACAGAATTTGATTGTTGGCAGATTTCTGTAATCCTCCATCATTATGCTAGTGATAAGCTAGCCGTTGTTGACTCGTCTTGCTTGTTTGAGGCTGAGTCTTATTGCGGTCAAAGAGAATGATAGAAATAAATAAATAACACTTACATGCATGAGTTATGTCTTGTACTATATGTGGAATTGTGCTTAAAATTGTATAAAATATTTTTAATTTTGTAGTAGGAATAACAGATGAACAGGCAGATCCAAGTTCAACAGCTGACTGTGGCAGTTCAGTGAATGGTTTGTCATGCTGAATATTTTTCTTAACACTATGTCACAATAGTTTGGGCATTGATCAACTGTTAACTGCAATTTTTTATTTTTGCTTCTGTTAATAATGATTTTTTCGTTTATCTTCTCCCTAGTCCTTAACTTTATTAATTTGCAGATTCAAACTCCCTTTCATTTGCTATACAGGTATCTGCTGCCCAACAGTGTTGTGATTTTGGTGCTCCTGATTTAGAATGGGGTATCCATTTTAGAGACTTTTCCAGAAATGGGTACAATATTTTAAACGCATGAAAACTCCAGTTTGTAAGCAGCCATTTGAAATTATGAAAGGAAAAATTCCCTTTAAAAATACAGTTCAACATGTTTATGAGGAAACTGTTTGTTGTATTGTTAGCATACAAGTGTGGTTTGGGCTCTGAACTTTTTAGAACAGGATAGTAAAAGTTGACCGAGTTTTAGCACAGAGTATCAGTTTTAGTAATAGCAATTTTTCTTAAACAGGGTTCAAATTTGGACCCAAAAAATACCCGAGTGCGCCCCTCCCTCCTGGGCTTTTATGTCTGTTTTCCAAGGTGGTTTGAAACGTCCATATGCATAGGTGTTTAACTAATCTCTGTAGCATTTTATTATTTAAAGGAGAAATGAAGGAGATCTTATGGGATGCACAAGAGCTCCTGGTTAAATGGGAGAAAGCTAACCCTCCGAGAAGGTTTTTGAAACTGTTCAATAAACCCGCAGATCATAAAATACTCCTGCTCGTTCATTAAACATTAATTACTTAAAACACATCACTATTAATTTTTACTACAGTTTTATAATGTAAGTATGGAAATTATTAATGAGGGCAAGGAGGGTGGGTGAGTGCCTCTGCATTAAACTTAATTAATGACCTCATGATCTCCAGTTTTTTGACATAGCAGCCACAAGTGTTACACTATAAAATTTACCTTGCATAAATTTTTGAAACAGCATTAGAGCCATTTCGCCTCCTTGTGATCTTTTTACATCCATCTTATTCCCAATGAATGAAACCCCTGCCCCTTCTGTTCCATGGCAAGTCACCATTTCTCCTAGGCCATGCTTGTGATGCATTAGAATAATTACATCACAGGCATGTGCACACTGTAAAATATCAGCCTGTAAAATCAACCAGTGGACATTATATTGCCAGTTTAAAAAAATGATAAAACATTAAAAAAAGATGGTCATTGAAAGGCAAGATTAAACAAAAAACCTTAATATATATTTTGATCCAACAATTTCAGTTAATCCTTCATTAATTTTATTCCACTTAATGTACAAAAAACTGTCACAAGACACAATGTGTAGTATTCACTCTCATCCCAGTTGCCTCGGATGTGTTGAGTTCTGCTGTGTTAGTCACCCCTGACAGTATGCAAATAATTAGAGTTTTGCCTAATAACAACAATAATAAAAAAAAGATGTCTAATTTAGCCTGAGAGAATAACTGACAATTTGCAGCACCAATACTCAACAACCAATAATCAACAACAATGCACTTTACTTACCCCTTATTTTAAAAAATCACTTAATTAATTAATTATTTAAAACAAGGTATATGAAAATCTGCCTAAAAAAAGATTCACTTACTCGCTCTTCCATGAGGCGCTTTTGTTTGGTAATGTTACTTTTTCCTTTCTTTTTCCGTAGCTTTTCCAGGTCTTTTTTGGCCTTCACAAAAATTGTTCTACATTCAGAACACTTGTTCACAGCAGCTCGCTGTTGTTCACCACAGTTAGTACACCTCTGTTTAATTTAACAGCAAAAAAACTTACTGTAAAACATTATGATGATTATTATTAACATTTATATATTACTCTACAAATGTTATCAATATTTTTATTGGTTTACTCCATCTTAAAAACCAATACAACTATATCAACTTAACTTTCAACTACTAATGAGGCAGCTGGCATTTACCTATGCCAACTCAGAATGAAAATTATTTCAGATTGTAACAATTATATAAAATGACAAAAAATAAATGAGGAAGTTATTACAGCTAAAATGTATGTTCAACATCAAAATATCAGGCTTAAGGTGAAGAAAAAATACTTTAGTTTGCATAATCTTAAATAATCTTAATCCTAAAATCGGGCAATTAGAGTTAAACTTGCAACTAAATTATGTAGGTGATGCAGAATGAGTAATTTCTTTCATTAAAATTTAATTTACTTGCCTTGAATCCTAACTTGACTTTTGATGCTACGTTGTCTACAAAATTTGAAAATGAAGGTCTCCATTCAAATATCGAATATTATTGGTAGGTGTACTTTATATACATTTGTGTAAGTAACCCTTAAATTTGCCCTTGCCTTGCCTTAACTCAAGATATGTATGATGATGCTCTGTGCCTTACCAAGTGTTGCAAGATTGTGTCTTGCCAACCTTATTAAATTAAAAGTGCCCTGGTTTATAAGCTCACTGGCTCATAGTACACCAGAATCTATACACTGATTATGATCAAGGAGCTTCTGATATTTTTTTCAATGAAATTTAAATGTCGGCAGGCACTAATAGTCTAAACGTGTCTCCAAGAAAGCATGTTTTCTTGGATTCTTTAACGACTATACTTACCGTGTAATCAATAAGTATAAGCTGTTTTCCTACACCTTCCTCTGAATAATACACAATCTAGCTATTTACCTCCTAAAGTACTCAAAACGGCAGCATACTGTACAATTGAATGTAGATTCCTTTTCTTAATGGAAACTCACACGTGGCTAAAGCAGCAATGGCCGCAATACATTTTTGACGAATGCTTCATTCATTTTCCAGTATTATAAAACCTTTTTAAGACTCCTTCAAAAGAAAAAGACCCTCTATAGTCCACGGACTAATAACACATTGCCTTTGCTTTTTAATCAAATGAACCAAAAAATTGGTATTTAGGAAGAACACTCACCAGCCATGCTTGACTAAGTACCCTCGTGCCTAGACCCTAGTCTACTCTTTCTTGTGCATGACACTGATTTATCACGTACGGTAAATTGAAAGGAAAAAATGATTTGACACTATTAGGTATTTCGGTCTCAAGATCATGTTGGACTGGATGAGCACACTGAAATCCGTGGATATCGCAGCCT
The DNA here is from genome assembly GCA_964035525.1 of Porites cylindrica. Classification (NCBI taxonomy): domain Eukaryota; kingdom Metazoa; phylum Cnidaria; class Anthozoa; order Scleractinia; family Poritidae; genus Porites; species Porites cylindrica. The sequence goes on along the minus strand of OZ037777.1, from coordinate 24,819,942 downwards.
TCTCTTCATCCGTTACGGGTCTGGCCTGGTCTGTTTTGTTGGATGGGGGATTCGATTGTGCAGTCTTGAGTGCACTTAACGATGATTGCAACCGCTTGAGCAGCAACCTCAGTGAGTTCCTGTCTGAGGTAGAACGTTTTAGCTGTGGTATCTGAGTGGCACATGCTCTCCCTCAGCACCTGCTCATTGACGTTCTCACCCCTGTGCTTCTTCTCGTGGCATTCTGTCACAATCCACTTTTTGATATTGGTTGCTGTTATCCGATGGTCGGGTGGAACCACAGATCTCTGTCAAAACTCTGGTAACCGCCTTGAGATACGCCCTTTCCTGAAAGGCCCATGGTGCAAAACAGGTAGTTGGTATTAGGTGAAAAATGCGGCCTGATCTTTTCGCGTCAAGAGCGATCGGTGCGGGTCCGGAGACACCTCTCTTATGAGCTGGAACTAGCATTACTCGTTTGCCTGATGTGTCCTGCCACATGGACTTGTAAGGATCAACTGTCGCGTTCTCAAGCGCACCAGGGCGCTGACCTGTTTTGATCGTCACCAAGCACAAAAGGAAATCTGTCACCTCACTTGACTCACCAATACTTAGCTCTGCCCCGTCTCTGCTCGTTTAAGCAAGTCTCTTGCAGCTGAAACGGCTTCTGAGTTATTAAATTCCTCCACATCCTTGTTTGTCAAACGCATGTCTGTGTCCTCCAACACCTTTTAGTACTTCTCTGGCCGCTTTTCTAGGTCTACGGTCTTTCACCAACTCTTTAATTTCTTTACGGTGTTTCGGAATATTTTTGCGACGTCAGTGTCCAGCTCTGGAACAATACCTGCCCTCACTCTTTCCTGGGTTACAAAATCAAGAAACATTTCATAAGAACCCAAGTACAATCTTATGGTGCCCGCTCTTAATAGGGACCTTAAGCAGCGACGACGAAGCGGACGACGACGGATTGTACCGCATAGAGACTGGGACACAATAGCTCGTTCACGGCAAGGAAAAGGCGGGAAAATAAAAACTTAAGCTTACGACATGAACGTAAACAAAAACGCTGCAGTTTTTTGGTAAAATGGTTAATTTTCATGAGCTTCAAGAGCTTTTTCTCCTGAGTCACGCTCATGGCATTTTGGATGACGAAGAGCTGCTGATTTTGTACGAGGAGTATTGGCCAAAAAATCCCGACTTTTGCTATGAGAATTACGAAAGGTTTTCTCTTGATGATATGAATGATGCAGAGTGCTTGGCCAAGTTCAGGTTCAGAAAACACGATCTTCCACTTCTCGCCAGGGTCCTTCAAATACCAGACAGTTTTACTTGTTACCAAAGAACCGTAACAAGTGGAATGGAAGGACTTTGTGTTCCTCTTAGAAGGTTATCTTATTCCTGCAGATTCAGTGATATTATTCCATGATTCGGCAGACCAGTACCAGTCCTTAGTATGGTCAGCAATCAAGTACTTGACTATATATGTGACATTCATGGCCACAGAATCACTCAGTGGAATCACCAAATTCTGTCTCAGCCCTTGCTGCAACTGTATAGCGACACTATTGCTGCCCAGGGTTCTGCCCTAGACAACTGTTTTGGCTTTGTTGATGTCACTTTTCGTCCAATTTGCAAACCTGGAGAACATCAAAGAGTGGTCTATAACGGGCACAAAAGAGTACATGCTCTGAAATTTCAGTGTGTTGCCCTTCCCAATGGTCTGATAGGTCATTTATATGGACCAGTAGGTATGAAATTGTTACCTTTGATTTCTTCTGCTTTGATGATTAGTTTTAATTTTTTTTTTCTAATTTTCAGAAGGAAGAAGACACGATGCAGGCATGCTGGCAGATTCAAGACTCCTTAATGATCTCCAAGCATTTGCAAACTCCCCGTTTGGAAATCCATACTGCATTTATGGTGATCCGGCGTACCCTTTAAGGATACACCTTCAAGCCCCTTTTAGGAATAGAGTCTTAACCCCTCAAATGGTGGATTTCAATCGATCGATGAGTAGTGTCAGAGAATCAGTAGAATGGCTATTTAATGATGTCACAAACTACTTTAAGTTTCTGGACTTTAAAAAAAATTTGAAAATTGGTCTCAGTAGCGTGGGCAAAATGTATGTAGCCAGTGCTCTCCTAAGAAATGCCCTTACATGCCTCTATGGAAATCAGACCTCCAGTTCTTTTTCAACTGGATCCTCCTTCACTTGAAGACTACTTTCCCTAATTACTCCACATCTTTTGATATTACTTTTAAAATTGGGTCATGGCAGCTGGAAGCTGCATATGCTCTCCAGTACCCAGAAACACCACCTGGGATTTGTGTAAGTTGAAAAACTAAGAGGATAATGTGATAAAACAGCCTAAGTATGAAGGAAGCTAAACTGACATTTTCAAAAGGGGAGGGCACAGGGCAAAGACCTGTGAATCAGAAAACCACCCATGGTAAGGGGGAGGGGTGTGAATGATTTTTCCCCTTACTAAAATTATAGCTAGTTGCACTAGCAGCAAAAGATCAGAATAGAAACACAACAACGTGGATGCAAAACAAATATTAATCTGTTCTGTTGTTATGTCACTAAGATTCTAGTTCTACTTAGACTTGAGGCTTGAGGCTTGATTGCTCACAAATTGAGCAATGAATAAAGTTGAATTTGAGAAATCGGTTAATATAAATCTATAAATCTGCAAATGTTTTTGGAGCCTTTGAGATAGGGTTTTGCAGAGTTCTTGCACACGCACATGAAAGTTAGTTAATCAAGGAATATTTGGTTAATGAAAGACTGAAAACAGCGATAAACCGATGGGTAAAATCCACTTTTAATTCAATTTACGGAACCTAATGTACAGGCTAACAAAAGATTATAAACCTTACCCTGCAGCGGGAGTTTGACACGCTATCACACCTTCCTAAATAAATGAGAAAACATGGGATGTTTACTTCAATTTAGAACCCATAAACGACATAAACGTTCGCACAAGAAATTTAAATCCATAATTACATGGTTTTTGCAGGATAAAACATGTAAAAGGAGAAGAAATATTAAAAAGAATACTTGCGTACGACACAGAACGTCAAAACAAGCTTTTCCACGTTCTCGACGTTGGGTAGATGACGAGTGACGTAAGCGAGGGCAAAACCTGACATGCGTAGAAACATGTTTTCGTTAAAAATTACTTCCGGTTCGTCCTCGTCGTCGTCTTTCGTCGTCCTTGCTTAAGGTCCCTAATGACTCCATCTTAGGGTCCACCCACTCAGTCCATACTATGTTGCCCTCATCCCCCGACAGCTTATTGTTTATTGTTCTGTTTGCCAAAAAATTGTACAAATCAAATAAAATCTAATTACTTAAACTCTATAATAGTAATTGAATATTTCAAGAGGTTAGTTGGGCAGGAGTATAAACCATGAGATTTATTGTTGGGTAAAGCCAATATTTCTTATTCAACTTCCCTGGCAGTTACAGGCTTAAACATGAAAGAACTCCCTGGAGATTTGTTTTTTTTGAGAAAGTCGCGATGATGGCCAGAAGCAGGTATCTTACTCGCTAGTTTTTCTCCATTCTCGTCCCCAGAGCCCATTGTTTCTTGGTCACGTGGTAGGGAAACAAGGGGCTCTGGACACAGCCGTTACCGGATGTCAGAAAATTTCTGACATCCGGTCGTGCATGTGTAGAAGATAAATATAATACTGCTCATGCTCAGAAGTGATTTTGTCCTCGCGGCTCCCCTGGGGACAGGAACCAGGGATCTCTACAGAGGAAGAGGTTGTTCCGTAAAATGGCTGCCTGCAATGTGGACTTTGATAACGCAGTTAATTACGCTCAAGTCTAGTGATTTAGTTTTAAAAAGAGAGCAGAAAGAAGCGTTACATGCAGTTTGTGTGGAAAAGCGAGATTGTTTGTGCGTTCTTCCAACGGGATTTGGAAAATCTCTAATTTTTCAGCTCGATCCCTCTACTCTCGACTACCTCACCAAAGTCAACAACAGCTGTGTTTTGGTTGTCTCCCCTTTAAACGCAATAATATCGGATCAAATTGAAAAGCTGCAGTCACGGGGAATCGGTGTAAAAGTTTTTAAACAGGGATATCAGGGCTTTGTTACCACAATTGATGATGACGTTAAATTCATTTATGGACACGCCAAAGTATTTGCAGAGAACGATTCTGTGAAGGGACTGCTGAGGTCGCCGTTTAAAGACCGAATTAAGACTATCGTGATCGATGAGGCACATTTTATAATACAGTGGTAAGAGGTTTTTTATTTCTATTCTTTCTTTTTTTTTCAAAGAGTTTCTTGTGATTTTGTGTACATGAAAAAGCGCACATGTAGCTGTTTACCTATACTTTATGTACCCTGTACTGTACGTGTAGAATGAAAACTTGTCTAACAAAACAGGTGTGGCGTTGTTTTCCTTTTTTCAAACTATAAATATCTACATGCTTTGGAAAACATAAATGTTTAATCGCGTTTTACAATTCAAGTGCTAAATAGGTGATCTGAAAATATAACTTTTATAGGTTACATACATTTTCAATAGTCTAAAATACCCAACTACCTCTAGGATTAAGGATAAATACGATAATAAGGATTAAGGATTAATACACAAAGGATATTTAGTACTAACTCACTGCTCTTGTGTGTGTTTTTGTAGCCAATGTAAATGTCAATGTCTCCCTTCACTTTTAGGAAAGATTTTTGACCGGCGTATACCAAACTAAATCTTGTGGGCACTTTTATGCCCCACACACCAATTCTGGCCATGACAGCCACTGCCACAGCACATTACCGGAATGAAATAAAAAGAAGTCTAGGGATGCAGAATGTTTTAAATGTGGAAGCAAACCCAGACAGGGAAAATATATTTTATGAAGTCCATCCACGAGGTAACCGGGACGATGAGAAATTGATTACAATCATAGAGCCCTTGGCCTTAGAGTTAAAGGAAAAATTACTTGCAATGCCTCTCACCATTGTCTATAGCAATCTTGAAACTTGTGGTGAATGCTGTAGCTACTTTGAACAGGAGCTTGGTCCACATCAGTTTTATCCAGCTGGGTCTCCTGCAATTTTTAGTAATCGACTTTTTGCACAATACCATGCCCAGTACCCTGAAGAGTACTGTGATAGTTTAGTTAAGAATTTAGTGTCAGGAACTGCCACTGCACGAGTGCTATTTGTAACTGTTGCATTTGGTGTTGGAATTGATGTTCCAACTGTTGAAAGAGTTATACATATTGGTGTCCCATACACCATGGAATAATTTTTCCAGGAAACTGGACGTGCGGGGAGAAATGGAAGTCAAGCAATTTCAACAGTATATTTTAATTCCTATGACATAAGCAAAGGAAAAAGAGCACTTGAGCCTATTATGCGACAGTATGTTACTGCAAATTCTTGTAGACGAGAGATTATTCTTCGTCATTTTGGTGCTTCAGTAGCAAGTGAATGTTGTGGTCATAAATGCTGTGATAACTGCAAACGTATGTGCAAATGTTCTAATTGTTGCACATAAATTTTAGTGAAGACACTTGATTTGTGCACTCAGTAAGTATCTAAATACATACATATACTCTGTTTTGTGAAGTATTGTTATTTATGGATTTTTGTTTTGTTGTTGTTAACATATAACTCAAAACGTAGCATTAACAGCCGGGGTATATAACATTTAAGAATACAAGTCACATATTCACCAAATCTCAGAATGGTGTCTTTCCGTAAATTACTGTTCCTTAAAATTCCAAAGAGAGGAATAACAAAGAGTGCTAAGGTGTTGAGTAATGATCAGTTTTCAGAATTGTATGTACTGGTAGTTATGAAGAACAGCTACAAATAGGTTTTTGTGTAACACTAGACAAATTTCATTGTAATTAGTTGTCAACTAAGGAATAAGAAGTGTAGTTGAAATAAATCATAATCAGATTGGTTGGACTAAAAAAATGAAATTTGTGATCTAAATTTTTTGTGTTTATCTTTTTGGGTGATGTATTTTGATAACAATTCTTTAAAATAATTTTTAATGATTGCCATTTTCCATCCTTATCTCTTCGCCACTCCCACTATTTCTTGAATAACTGCTAGTCAAGTTAAGTACATTCAGTGTAAATTATAGGCCAAGCCATAACTTATTATCTATGTCTAGTGTTCATACTTCAAGAAAAAAGCTCTCGATTAAATTTTTATGTTCAACCATGATGCCCTAAAAACCACACCCAATTACTGGTAATTTCGTTTCACTTTTAGTATAGGGCCGTTTCACTCGTGACAAGAAGCTATGCAAATTTATTAAAAAAAAATAGATTGGAAGATTAAGGAGATTAAGAAAAAGGGGAATTAGATTAAGAAAAAGTGGTAGCTACCACAGGACTGGTTAAAGACACCAGCATTGCTGCCATTTCATTGTTTTAGGACAAAACTGGCAGACCTGATCGACCTCCTGTGGAAATACTCTCTATTTATGATGGGATGGCAAAGGAATGTTTTTAACTGATTCATGCACAGTGCTCTAAATTATTGCAGTATAGAAACTTAGTATATATTTGCTAAAATGTTAAAGAAACACAGGCAAAGGATGAAGGCAAGCAACGGGAAAGGTCCAAGGTCAGTTCAAAGTATAGGTTCACTGAATTAAAGCTATTATACTGTTCATTATTGCTTTCAACTATTTTGTGTTTCCTTAAAAATGCTGTTAGTGAAAAAGCTTTTTAAATAATTTCTTTTTTTTGTTTTGTTTTGTTTTGTCAGATTAATCATCATCTGTTTCTGTATCTTCTGAGCCAGATTCCTCATTATCCCAGGGTGTGTCGGGGTCCTTGCTCAACTTCTGCTTACTGGTTGTCAACCACTGTTCCGGGATTCTAATATCATCCAGGTCAAAAGGATTTCTTGGCATATGTGGAAACGATGAATGGCATCTACCAGGTACTTCTTGAAAGGGCTTCAGGCCACAAACTAATGCAATCATCTCTTTTTGGTCTTTCTCTGCATTCTGGTAGGTGTGAGCAGTTGATGGCGGATGCACCCCTGTCTTTTCATCAAAATTTTCAATGATTTTCCTTAGACCAGTACTAGCAGAAGTTGACCGTTCTACAGCCTTTAAAGTTTTCTGCACAACCATTCGCTTCAGTAGTTTTTTGTCGAATTGCACAAAATGTTCTTCTTCGAGGTCATTTGCGACGTTGTTGCCTTCACCACCTTTGGACAAACAATTATCAAAAGTGAAGTCAATCAGATTTTCAATTATCAGTTTTATAAAGGTTATCAGCATGGAACATTGCATAGATGGAGCTGCCAAATAATTGAAATTTAAGTGACTGCTGATGTACATGCATGTTTACATATTCATATTATCACGGTTATTATGGTGCATGCCTCATGGCAGAACTGCAGATACCATCCTTTTTTCTAAATTAAATACCCCCCTCGATCCCCTCCTTCTCCAGGGTGGCTTAGAGGATTTATGGTATTGTTATTATTATGAGTGTTCAGTCCATGAGACTGTGTTTCTAATAGTATTATTATTATTATTATTATAATTATCATTATTATCATCATAACTGGGTTGCAGCCCTCATAGCTAATTGTGAAAGTTATTATTCAGTATGAGCTACAACCCCGGACAAAACCTGTTGATCGTGAGACAAATCGCGAAAATGCCTGTTTTTTCCTGTCATACCGGCAAAATCTGAAACCTCTGCCAAACGAATGCCTGATTTCCCCCCTCCCCTTATCCAAAGTTGTTTAGGATAGCATGGCAATTATACACGTTGGTTTTTAGACCAAGACAACTTTGAATAGGGCGTGGGGAGGGGGTTTACTTTTTGTGTTTAGGGGAGACGGGAGTGGGGCGCAAAAGTTAGAAAATGGATGGAATTGTCTCAACAGTTTTGTCCGGGGTTGTAGTTTCTGAAGTTGATAGTGGACCTTATGGTTTCTATAATATGTGAAGCATGGTACAGAATGTTCCCATGGCAATTTTGCAATTTCATATGTGAAATTATAGATCAACGCTGAAATTGTCACCTATGGTATTAACAACAAAATTCTATACTGATCAGATGATGTTTCAATACCCAGATCGGAGTGGTGGTTCTGATTTGCTGAAGCTAATTTCCCTTTCAGTATGACCATTTTGCTAGCACTACCCAAATCTGGGTATTGAAACATGACCTGTATGGAACTTCACTCTACATTGATATTTATTAAAATTCATTTCACAGGAAAGCTAGTGGTGGCTTTGCAAATTGTTAGCTGTCCTCTCACAGATCCTAATAATACTATGTCTTTCTTCACTCCTAACATCAAGTACCTTTCCAGTTGACAAAACGTCCATGGATGGTTCTTTCAGCCATTTTCTTGGTGAACTGGCACCTTACTTTGCTTATCAGCTGTAGCATCTCAAACGCATATTTCTTACTTCTGGCAGTTGACCTAAACATCAATAAGAGCACTTTGCTGTTGATGATAGCTCTCTACCCATCCCCTTCCTTCTCTGTATCATTCATTTGCAATAGCATCTTTCCCATTTGAATAATCCAAAGAGCATAGTTCTTCAGGTGGTTATCCTTTGGAGGGTTAACAACATTGTTCTGTTCTGCATGAAAAGAAATGATTTTATTAAAAGCTAACAATAAAGATTGTTCATTGCCATTACAAATTTATTCCCTTTTTGTTCAAGATTTAAATTTGGCTATGGAGATTATGGTTACCTGCCTCCCTAATGCAGGGCTTGAAAAAAGTCCTGTTTTGGCAAGGATCCAGACAAGTCATCCTCTAACAAGTAAGCAAGATAAGCAAAAAGTGTCCCAAGCAGAATGTGAGAACTCCTCACCCAAAGGACAAGTAGGGAATTCAAGTTAATTTTTTAGAGTCCTGTTAATGAACATAAAAATGAATAAAGAGCTCTGTTCATCTAGGCTAAAGGCTGAACTTATTACTGGTGATCATGTTTTCCATTTTCAAAGAACGATAAATGGTGATAAAGTCACTAATAAATTAAAATAAGGCAAAATCTGCACATTAAAATAATTAAATTATAAAATTAAGTTTTCTAGTACATTTTTACAAAATATTAACTTTCTTTAGTAAATTTCTAACTGAATGTGTAAAAGCAAAGGCACCTTTTGAATGGTTAGCATTCTGAGCTGTTTCTTCAGATGTCTTGTACAAGGCAACTAAATTTTGTGGCCAAGCTACGGTGTGGCCTTCCATCAGGGGCTGAAGTCTGTTTGCCAATGTGGCACTGTTGTTAAGCAATTTTACAATTTGAACATTGATGTATCCTTTGGTAGCCGTGGAACTTATGCATGTGCCCAGTGCCTCAAACGAATAGCCACTTTCTCTGCTTCCCTTAAGTAGAAACACAATGGATCCTGTAATCATAAAAATAAACCATCTGTTAGCAGTGATAAACCAGTTACAGTGTCGTTTAAATAGTTACAGTTACAAAGTTTTAAGACAGTGCCAAAATGCTTGGGAGTCACATTATACTAAAATATATAGATTTAGCCAGGGCTAAAAGCGAAGCTCCCATTAATAAATTTATAATTTAAATCAAACAATAAACTTGTAATCCACAAATCAGTTAACTTTAAGGGAAAGCTAAGGCTAACTGATTTTAGAGTAAAAAAAAAAAATCTTACATCGAATTGATAGCCGTATATATACACCCAAAAAATAGCAACTATCTTCGATCACATTTTAGAGCCATAATGACTCTTGATCACAGTAGATTAGGCCTGGAAAACGAATTTTTGGAAAACAAATCAGGCCGAATTTTTTGCGTTCGACAAGTTTACTTAACAAAATCTTGCCAACAACTCTGGGAGTGTGTAAACCAACATTTCATACTTTTTATACATCACATCTGAAACAGTAATATGAGGCGTTGTTTTTATCATATAGACCTCAGACAAAATGCAGTATTTCACAATTTTTCAAGACAAATTGCACTCATTCAATATTCAGAACCATACGAAGCACGCGTAGGCTTTTAGCAAAACCGTTCAAAAAATTTCCAAAATCACCTATACGGCCAGCCGGTTCTCACTTTTGACAAGCGCCAAATTTTCAGTGAACATTAAAAGAGTTACGCTTCAACATAATAAAGAATTTACTGTGTTTATTTTTTTATTAAATGGTTTTATAACGATGTGTAATCTTAAAAAGCGTTTGATACGAGCAGCATTTTGAGTACTCCTGCAAGCGTTGTTTATGAACGACTGAAAACGACTAAAAATGCTGAGTCTTTAAGCTTAAGCTTAAAGCTTTTAGCCGGCTTCCTGGTGTTTACTGTTTTCAAAGATGAACTCGAGGCAAGAAAATCGCTCAAAGCTTTCTTTCTACAGCCAAAATTATAACTAAATACTCTTCGGAACGTTTTTTCGTTCCATATGCAGAGAGAAAATATCGACTAAAGGCTTTTTAAAGTTCTGTAAGCTTATATATACTAGATCAGATCATTGTCTCAGATCTTAATACAAACGTGCATAAATTAGCCTCATAAACTGTGCTCGACTTCATGAAATTAGATATAAAAAGACAAACATACACTGTATACAATAATTACTTAGGCTAACCATTCGAGATGCAGCTCTTGAAAGCTATAAAGTAAGGCCAGAATCGCTTGAGGGACTTTTCAACCCGCATCCAGCAAGGTAAAAACGAAAGCGATGCATCCTAAATTGGTTTTCCAACTTTGGCAACCGGCGCATTTCCCAACCAAAAATTCAATAAACAAACCAGCCATGAATCAAAGAAGACTCTTGATAGCAGCTGTATTTCATTTAAGCATCCAGTGGAAAAAGACAGTAAAAAACATCCCAAGTTGACAAAATACTCTGTCAGCTTCAGCTGTCAAACTGAAAGTAAACAAGGTTCAAGATGCTGTATAAATCAGTTTCTGCATGAACTCACCTGTCAAATTTTGACCAATCAGAAAATAAAAATTGGACGGTTGTAGAGTGTGATCATTGCGTGACTATGGTGAGAAAAGTGAAAAGCCTCTGTCTTCCCTGCTTGTATTTTTAAATGACTGGCTGAATTTTCGAGTTCGAGATCAGTTTGAAATCAAAATGTTAATAGCGCGGGGCCATAGTGACATTAACACAACACTTTCTGTCATCATGTCATTATTTTGCTGCCGTTCTCTTTGCCTTTGTATTTCTCTTTCGCGTTGCCTTTGTCTGTTCATTCTAGCTCTGTCTCGTTCTGCTTGCCGGCGTTTTTCACTATAATTTTCTCTCCTTCTCGCTCTGACTCTTTCTACTTGCTTTCTATTTTTTCAAAACCAGTTGCGCGATATATAACTGCGCGACGTTGCGCCATGCGATTTCCCGCCAAAAAATCTCTACTTTCCCCTACCCCAAGAGTCCATGCGGACTACTTTCCACTACCCGGAAAGTCCGTATGGACGGACGTACGCTACGTCATAACCAAATTTTCTGGGATGAATAGTTTACCAAATTTTCTTACCCATGGTGCTCCGCTGCGCGCGCGGGAGCTCCGCTATGATAGTTGCGGTCAGCTGCATTTATACTTATTAATACTTATTTTAGTTTAGAAATGACTGTACCAACAGAAAATATTGTAGAGTTACACTTTGTAGTGTTATAAGTTAAACTGCTGTGCGTGCTGGTTATGCTATTTTGACTTCATCACGAAAAATAATTCTTGAAAATACAATGAAAATAATCAAAGTTCATGTCAGCTACAGTGAAAGTAATTATGTATAAAGCTGATGCAATACTGGCTGCAGACCATGTAGAGACAGAATTGTCATGATCAACGCGGGGTTCTTGTTGCTGCTCCCTTTGCCTGTCAATCGCTTCCTTTGCATCTGGCAGCTTCAAGCAGAAGCTGTCAACAAAAGAACCAATGACATAATTGAGGTAAATCAGCTTCTCCTGTTTGCCCACAGTTTCCATTTGAAGGAAATGTGCTCACGTTTGTTGGGCTGGAGTGGATTTCTGCCATCCCAGACCAGTGCATAAATGCTGCAACAAGGTATGCATTAAATACCTGAAGGAACAAGTCCTGGGCTGGTGCAAAGCCATCTTTAACTCTGCTCTTCACATTGTTACGGCCAAAGAGATTTCTAAAATAAAATAGGGTGCCAATATCCCTACCAGAATCTGTTTTGGATAGGTGTTCCCATGCAACCTATTGAAAAATATAAAAATATTATTAATCTGTATAAATACAACCAAGTACACCCAATAGACTGAAAGATATAACCAACCTAAATTTGATAGTCTTTCCCTTCAGTTTAACAATAATTATGAATTTATTTACTTACACAGAATTGTTAGAAACAACTGCAGCAAAATTTCTGCATAGCATCCCCATGAGTACATTTGAAATAGATGTATATCAGACAATAATGGTTAGATTAATACTTGATAAAGGATGATGATGATAGCAGTACAAAGTAAATTCAGTTGAAATTATTATTATTATTATTTTGAGGTATTAACCAGAAAACAAAGAAACATACTGTTGTGTGCATTCAAAATGCACCTGCAAAATGAAGAATGTAATAGTTTAAACCCTGATAATGATAATAATAATATGATAGTGATAATTATGATGATAATAATTTGCTGTACTTGATTTTTGTTCCTTTTTGTGCCTACATTACAAAACGTATGTGTACTTTGGAACCTCAAAGTACATATAAGTGTTCTTTGAAATGCAGGCATGAATGTTGAATACTTTGAGTACAATTGAGTTGCTTTTCATACTGTTACTAAACAGAACTCGATTAAGTCCTCCCTTTATTTTGGAATATTGACTCTGTTTAAATAGCAGAACTTCAGTGGCTAGTAAGTTTAAGTATTATAGTACACGCGTGTAGCTAGAATTATAACACATCATTTATGACACAAACAAATCTTACACCAAGAAATGCTTGTTTGGCGTGCCAGTACTCAGCCACTTCACACATGTTATCGAATCTCTCAGATGACTTGTCGCACCCTTTCCTGAGCTTCTTTGCTCCAGTGACCCTCTCTCGGCCCAAGAGATCTCCTCCAATAGGTAACTGAATGAGATGTTCCTCAGTGTTGTCTTGTTCATCAGTGCCATCTTGGTTGGGATTATTGGCTGCTGCAATCTCTTGTAAGAAGTTCTGTAGCCATTCCAGGTATTTTATAACATCAGCATGTTTGTTTTGGTTAAAGGGAACCACTGGAAGGCCAATCACAACTGATTTTCTGGCTATCTCTGTTGAGTGCTTATGCTTGATATGGCCTAATCATTCCTTGAGGGGCTCCAACCTGGGGATGAATTTCACCAGGACTCTGGTTGCAAGGATTGTGTAATCAGATCTTAATTTGGCCCTCTCATTGTCATTCATGAGGTAACCAAAGATATCGAATTCACTGAGATCACCAATAGGCTTGCTGTTGTCTAAATCACTACTGTCTATGCGGTCAAATGTGATGAACTGGGATATCCAATGGTTATCAGAGTTTTGGTGGTCTTTTGTGAGTTGCCCAGTTGTAATACGGAAATCAAAATTGTCATAAACAACTCTGGGTTGCTGGCCCTTACTCATCAGGTCTCCAATTATTCCTCCAAGGTTTCCACCAACATCCTCCATAATTCGCAGCCAGCTATCACTGGACTGGCAAATGCCCAGTTTATTTAGTCTCTGGAAAGTCTAAAAAAAGAAAGTGTTAGCAAAGATTTAATATCTTACAAAATCCAAAAAGTTGTCAATGTTCCTAATGGTCACAAATGCATAGATGACCCTAATGCATGGCTAATACACTGCCTAATTCACATAAGATATCTGGCTGATGCATAGATTTTGTACTTTATTCATCCATAGTTTAAATTTTACTTTCCTTGTTTTTGGGTATGTAAATGGGTAATGCATGATTAGGTTTTTGCAACAAAGGACAATAAAATCTGAAACAAGGATTATACTGATCTAATCACATAACTAGTGTATGTCATATATAATGTACCTCAAACTAGTGCATATCATGAAATGCTTCCATTTTGACGGAAACAAGTTTATCCTTATGATAATATTCACAAATTAAAACCCCTTATCCCGTTCTATTCCCTCCCCCCCTTCTCCCATCCTTCCTCTAAGTGATTCACATGTCATTTCGTAAAATTGCTCGTGACCATTTTTGGGAATGCCCACCAAATCCTTGCAAACTCTTTTTTTCTGTCACTATGGACCTCAGCACCAGGCTGAAAAATGAAGTAAGAGAACTGCAAACTATCTTAGTTTAAAATTACTAATTTCAACTACCACTTTACTACATCCTCCAAGTCCCAGAACAGTGGAGACCAATTTCTGGACAATACTCAGTTCGCCATTTCTTGTGTTTAGAAGAGTACTGACAGCGGTACACAAGGGGGTACAACAGCATCTGCTTTTCTGGGTTGGGAAAGGCAATTATTGTCGGGTACAGCAATGGCAGTGGCAACGTCCAACACGTCTGGTGCTCTTTCTTTCCATCCAGATAATAGTTTCGCCCAGTTAAATGACACGAGTGGATCGTAGCATTGGGAACCTGCTCTCAAGACAGATGGATTGTCTTTCTTTTTGCACAAACCTTTGCTTTGCTCCTGAAGCTCATTTAAATAAAGTAACTTCATAGCGTTTTTTAGTGGCGAAATACCCATCAGCACAGCGGTAAAAGTGAAGAACAGCTCACCTCCACCGACTGTTGGCCAACTGTCGGCCGACAGACGGCCAACTGTCAGCCGTCTGTCGGCCGACAAGTTTTTCCACAGTGGTAACGATCTGTCGGCCAACTGTCGGCCGACTGTCGGCCGTCTGTTGGTAATCTGTCGGTAAGTTGTCGGTAGACAGTTGGTTGAAATTGTGATGACAACTTCGAGATTTGTAATGAAAGCTTTGAGACTTACATGGTATAAACAAATATTAAACACATACCCTTCTGTTTTCTTAAGCATAATCTCCATCGAGACTTTCTTTCTCGTTTGACGATCGTTGCCCCGTCCGCCATTTTGTAATTTATAACTTCGCCTCAATCCCTCTCAATTTGTAATTTATAACTTTGTCCCAGTCCCTCCCATATTATCAATCATATTAATATCAATGATATTGACCATATTCTTATTTGCTTTCTTATAGTATGTTACAGCGTGCAATGTCATCTTTTTTATTGGTCATAAACTTTTTCAAATTTGGTGGCTCCTAAAGGAGCCGTTTGTATTGCAGCATCACTGGTAGAACCGCTCGTCAAACTTGAGGGGCAGCAACTTCCCCTCTCTGCGCATGTTTGCCATGACCGGCAAGTGCCTCCTCAACCTTTTCCGGCATGCAACCTCTAACTCTTTAACAGATCCCCCTTGTAGATCTCGTTTATCGCCGTTACAGACAACACACTTATTAACGCAATGGAAAATGGAATGTGGACCGCCACAGATAATGCACTTGAGAATACGCTGAGCCATTTTGAAATGATAGCTTTTACGTTCAATCTACGGCTTTTATACTCTCCCGTGGATCAAATTAACGAAACAACAATGCGCGTGATTGGTTGAATTATGCAACTGTTTATTGGTCCAAATAAATAACAACAACTACCAATCTTTAACATTTGCATATGAATACTTTGCCAGTATAATATGTAATTTTTCATTGGATAGTTTCGATCCGACCGATGTTATAAAGGATTAAACGCAAAACTAGTTATACCCTTTTCATCATGAATCATATTGAGTTACTTAACTTGATCCAGTCTTACCATGGATGGTTGAAAGGGACAGTGGCAGGGCTCTCACCTTCCGTGTGCCGAACCGAACAAGAGAAACCCTGGTAACCGGACTGATACAGCAGTTCGTGGAACCTGGAACCACGATCATCTCTGACAAGTTTTCACCATACTTCAACCTGAACCACGTTGGGTACGTCCACCTCATGGTGAACCATTCAGAGAACTTTGTGGATCGATACACAGGTGCCCACACGAATACCATAGAGGGACTCTGGAGTCAGGTAAAGAGGAAACTGAAGGCGATGAATGGGACTCTACGAAGCCAGCTTCCAGGATACTTAGATGAGTTTAACTGGCGGAAACTTTACGGAGGCGACCACTTCGAAAACATATTGGCTGATATTGCTCTATTCTACCCTCTAAACTAGGTTCGCCTAGTTTAACACCAAACGGCTCTTTTAGGAGCCACCAAATAAAATAAAGTCTTGACCAATACAGAGTGTCTTTTATTTAGCCGCACGCGCAAAATCAATTACGTCGTAAACAAGTTAATTATGAATACACGATTCACAAAGATCACGTTTAATCCATTTCTTTCACTAATCTTGATCAAATGAAAAACTTTCATTGACATCTACCGATTCTCTGAAATATAAAATAAGAACGTTAGTGAAAGTCAACAATATGTAGACCGGCATTTAATACATAGCATAAGACGGACGAACAAAAGCAAGCTTTGGTTTTCAAAGTTTGAACTTCAAAACTTGGGGTTATACCCCGTGTTTACGGTAAGTTGTTCTTTGCTTTTGCTGTGTTTGCTGTAAGCTGTTCTTCCTTTCGCCTTAGACTTTGATACTTTTGTTTTACCGGTGATTTCGTTTCGCCTTAGACTTCGATACTTTTGTTTTACCGGTGATTTTGTCATAGGTTTCAGTGTAGTATTTTTTCTTTAGCCGACTGTCGGTAAACTGTCGGTGATCTGTTGGTGGTCTGTCGGTGACCTGTCGGTAAACTGTTGGTTATCTGTCGGCCGACAGTTGGCCGACAGTCGGTGGAGGTGAGCTGTTCTTCGCGAAGTCACCGGGGAGAAAAGTAGTAGAACATGCCTTGGAAATGGTCTGCAATTGGCTGTCCAGGAGAGGAACATCTCGGCCATTTTTAAGCTACAGAGAAATGATGTGGGAATAAATTAAGTATCCAGTTATACGCGGCAGGATATCTATAAAATTGTTCATTCAAGAAAGCCCACATATAACAGGCTTTTTCAAGGGCTCTCAAATTCTCCCACAAAACAGTGAATAATAGGAGCAGTTACCCCAAAGAAAGGAAAATAAAAATTGGTGCCCCAATAAAAAGTTTAAAACGATTTAAAAATGAGCTTACCTCCTCATTACCAGGGCTGCATTTGCTCAGAAAGTGTTGCTCTTGTATTTGTTTTCCTTTTTGATTTTCAGATGTTGCTGTAGGACGAGTGGGAAGAATTCGCCGATAGACGCGTACAGAAACTTGTCGCACACTAGTACTGTTGGAAGATTTTTCCTGAATCCCCGCATTAACACCTCTCTTAGAACATGGGCTACATGATTCTCCGTCTGCAATTCTTCCTCTTTTCACCCGGCTCAAATTTTCCTCTTGGTTTCTCCTGGATAACAGACAAATTTCTTTAAAGCAAACTGCCGAATCCAACTTCACCTTACAGCGAAGGCAAATTTTCTTCAGATAAGAATCATCTTCTTTCAAACTTATCGTTGTAAATCTTTCAAACTTTGAACGTAGATCTCCTGCCTCCTTCCTCTTTCTGAATAGCAAAACAGGATGATATCGATCTAGAATATTTTTGTTAGAAGCGATACATTGATTGCGAGGAAATTTCAAAATTGGTTTTTTAGGTGTAGCCGTAGTAGCCATGTTTTGCGCAAGGGATATTTTTTATTTTCATAAAAGTGCACCAAGGAGGGCTTCTGCGCAGACATTTTTTTTCAGCCAATGAAAAAATTCGTATTTTCTGTTGCGTCCAGAGCCACTGGTCGGTTACAAATTAAGCTGAGTGGCTCTGGGGACAAGAATGGTTTTTCTCCAACAGACGCAAAATGCTCATTTAGTATATTAGCAATTCTTTGTGGATTGCGCTTAATCTTATTCCCATTATTGAAGTCTTTTATCGCATTTACATGTCGGGATTTTTTAGTTTTACGATTCAATAGATTATTTAACGCTTCCCAGGTCTCTTTCATATTCTGTAAATTTTTTTCAAAATAGTCATGGAAGTAACCTCTTTTACTAATTCGAATAAGATGATTAATTTTATTTATATTTAGTTTGATCACCAGAAGCAAAAAGTTTATTTTTACTCTTAATTGAAGCTCTTATCCCTTGTGTTATCCATGGTTTTGAAAAACGCTTCAATTGCCGTTGGGAAATCTGTTTAATTGGCACATGCTTGTTAATTATTTTATTATATGTACTATAAAAAGAGGAGAATATATAATCAATGTCATTATTACCATTTGCTATAATCGACTGCCAATCAATTTGATTAAGATCCTGCGTAAACAAATCCCTATCAAAATTTGTGAAGTCGCGCATTTTTCTCTTAACGGGTTTAATTCTATCTCTTGCTGATCTGAATATACAAAACTGTGAGAAATGGTCACTTACATCAGAAATTATGTTGCCACTCAATGATACGCAATCAGGATTATTTACAAATGTTATCAACTAGAGAAGCCGAGTTGCCGCAAACTCGCGAAGGTTTGTCAATGGTAGGAATGGGATAAAAGCTCTGAAGAGATAATAGAAAGTTGTGACTAAATTCCGATACCTCACTTTTCAAAAGACAAAGATTGAAGTCACCCATGACGCAAACATTTTTCCCTGTAGAGATAAATTTTTCTAGAGTTTGTTCAAAATACTCTAAGAAACGTTCGGGAGAATTATGTTGTCTGTAGATAATGCCACAAATTATATTCTTTTTGGATGCAAAACTTAATTCGATCCAAAGGGCTTGGAAAGCTTTATTAGAGGTTTTTTCTAAGATGGTGTAATGGAGTGTCTCATCAATAAACATCCCAACACCACCGAAAGCAAGAGGAGTTGGGACAAATTCAAATTCATAACCATGCAAGGAGAATTCGGCGCTTTCCCAGTTAGAATCGTTAATTTTAGTTTCTGTTATTCCTATGGTATTGAAGTTAAAACTCAGTTCGTCTAAAATAGAACTTTGAAGGTTTTCAAAGTTCTTACTGAGACTAATCAGATTATTATGAAATATCGAAAAGGAGTCGTCATCATTGTCAATCACATATTTGTTTTGCTCCTTGAAGCTGTGTGGCGAAAAATAGCGGCTATGAATGTGCTGATTATATAAATTGTCAATTGTATTTACGTCACTGTTACATAAGGTATTTAGCTTAAATAAATCTAATTCATATAAGCTAATCAACTTATCAAGATATCTTTTCGAACGTATATTGCTTTTGAGTAAGTTTCCTTTACAATTAAAATAAGGCAGTTATTTCAGAAGGTCTCTGAGGACCTTTTCATGTTGCTTATTTCTTTTTGTTTTTGTCATACGAAAATCAAGGCAAAAATGTAATTAACATAAGAACAAACAACTATTGTAAGAGCTAAGATACTTAGCTGTTTAGGTTGTTCTAGTCTATCCCTCACCAGTTTGTAAAGACTGGAGATCTTGAAGAGTGTTCAGTTTATGAATGCGCAAGGTATCTGTCATCCTGAGGAATATTGAACCTTGCTTTGCCCAGCAGAATTTAAAGCCCTTGGCTTGCTGAACCTTTTTTGCCTCGGTTAACAGTGCTTGGTAAAGCGGAGATGAGTGATTGTAAACACCAAGTCGTGACAATGACACTCCAATGCTGTAACCCAACTGACTCGGGGTGACTTTGGAAACCTCTTTCCGTGCTGCCATCACTCTTTCGTTGACTTGTCTCCTAACAAACTTGCCAATTATGGGGTTTGGACGACTTGAAGCTTTACGAGCAGGAACGCGGTGGGCTATATCGATATCTTGCATGGAAACATCCTTCACACCCATTGAGTGAAATAACTGTATACATAGTTTAGCCGTCGACTCGGAATTCTCTCGCTCCGCGAAAGTAGGCAAGCCAAAGATTTTATGTTATACTGATAGCTGTAAGCCGGCGTTTCATCAATAGCAAGGCGTAATTTATTGCATTTGTGGTCTAAACCATTCAATTTGGCCTTAATTGACTGTAGCTGTTCCATTATTCCATCGTACTGACTACTTATAAAGTCAACAGATTTACTTTGCCCAGGTGAAAGTGGACACGATGAGGCACCATCTTGCAATTTGTAAGTTACAAGCTTCGAAAGCTTCTCAACCTCCTGTTTGGTCGCTTGTAAATCCGTTCTCAACTTTTCGTTTTTTTCTAAGTTTATCCATCGGTTTCTTCCGCTTTGCTTTAGGTTTTAGTAATAGAAATTTAACACAGATTTACACCAAACTAGAGCTAAAAAATAGCGCGACCTACTCGCTCGAAGGCCATGCGCAATACACCCACACACAAGTTGCCACAGTTTTTTAACTTTTGCTCTGTCCACGTCAGTTATGTTGCCACTCTTCAGATGTCCATCTGTAACTTTTCCAAATTTAGATGGAATAACAAATCCAGAAGGGAGATGAGCTTTTCGGTTACTTAGCACCGAAACTGGCCCAGTTGAAACTATTTTGGGAATTGGAGTTGATGTTCTTTCTTTTCCAGAGGAAAAGGAGTCGTCAGACGTGCAACCACCAGATGAGGATGAAAGTTTCAGTGTGGACTGTACTGAAACTTCCGATTCATCATCACTGAAACAGTCACTCTGAGATGCTGACTGTTTGCTGGCATCTACTACAGGCACTTGAATCAAGCCAGTACTTATGGGATCTGACATAGAACCATTCACCTGTGTGACAAAGTACACATAATTTCAGTACAGTCAAGTTGTTCTTGATGCTAGAACAGTGCACGCACATGTTATACTTATTTATTAGCTCTACATTAACAAAAATATATTTCTCTAGTAACGAAAATGGTCTGAACTCAACACGTCTTATGAAAGAATAAAAGAAAAAAAGCAAGGATTGTAAAATTCAAAATACTTGCTTCCGTGAGCACCAAAATTGCCATAAATAGCACTAAATTTAATGCCCAGAATGTTGGAAATTGCATTTCCCAGTTTCTAGATTTCAAACTTTTGCAACCAGAAAGCCCCTAGTTTGCACAGAGCAGCCTATTCCAACATCAGGAGCTGCTTACTACAAACGTATTCGAAAGCCCTGTACGTAGCTACCTGATATTTAACTTGGCCACCAGATCAAAACCTACTGGTCTGGAGTAACCTACAGTATTAATAACAGAAGGACTAGTGAGTTACACAATTATAAATTCCCTTCACAATCTTCCGATGGGCCAGACTTGGAAAAACCTCCTTAAAGTCATGCTCATCCATGACAGGGAAGTCTTCCCCAGTGATAGTGTTTCCTATTATAAGTGTAAGGAAATAATTGCAATAAAAAATTGTATATGGCATTTCTTTCCGTGCCAAAAAGTACATGTAAACTTAAATGTTAGTCAACTTGTCTGTTTAAAGCAGCTTTTATAGTGTCACTTTAATATACAAATTGCTCCAAAAAGAGGTCCAAAGGTTCCATATTGGGTACAACAGAATCACTCTCGTTGCATTTACACGGGAATATAAAATTAAACATGCAGATTTCGACTTTACGATGGAATAAAAATAGGATGTATAAAAATTCACACTGTGCCAAATTTGTGACAAAAACATCTAACACACATGATAACTGGAAACTTGCAGCTATGAAAAAAAGTGTTAAAGAAATAACGAAACATAAGATTGTTAAGTTAACCCTTCGAATTTCTACGAAACACTTTATCCTGCACAAAATGAAAAGACGGTTTAAGCAAGCGACTTTGATATTTCAAGAAATGCAAGAATATTTAAGCTTAAGTCAGGTGGAACTGTTTTGATTTCACAACGTAATTTTTGGTGGGAAATTTCCCATGCTCATTGTACCTCGGAGTGCTGGAACATTCCCTGCAATATTTATATTTAAAAAATCTAACCCTCAGAACCCACAATAACCTCATAAGGAACTGTAGGAAAGGGTCTTTGGAACCATGAAATAAATTCGCTGCTTTCGTCCAAGGCTTTGCATTCGTCTCGTAATGATGCGTGAGAAGACATCTTCAACTACGATGGCCTACAAGGGTCACTATGCGTTATTTCACAACATATTTCGAATTATTAAGTACGCATTTCAAATTTTATGCACAACACATTCCAAATTCCCCCAAACGCATTCCAAATTCTTTGAAACACATGTTAAATTCACTACAAATTCCGAAATCTTCACAACACATTTGAAAAAAGGAAAAGGGGCCTGGGTAGCAATGGCGTAAGACGTGTCCTTGATCCGTCCGCCACATTTTTTTTTTCCTGGGTGGTAAATGGAAGAACTGTTGAAAAAGATCTTGGAACGGAAAAAAAGCGAGCGTTCCTCTTCAGAGGAGTCGAGCACTTCACCAGAAGCAAAAAAAGCGAGGAGTGATGAAGTAAACTCTCCTGAAGAAGTTGAGGAGCACGAGGTTGAAGACGAAATCTTTACGGTTTTGAACATGGCCGAAGGCTTTCATAAAGCTTTGGAGGAGATAAATCGAAAGCTGGAAAAGCTAGACGCTATCCAAACGACAGTAAATGATGTCCAAACGTCCCTTCAAAAATTGGAAGGAAGAATACAGAAGCTGGAATATTCGCAAACAACCGCCAGCCACGACATTGAGAACTTAAAAGAAAGCTTAAATAAAGCTGAGAAGCAACAGCAGAATTCGACAGCGAGCCTAAAATTTTACCAGGAGAAAACAGATCTCGCTTTAACCGATTTGCAGAAGAAAAATGATGATTTAGAAGCTAAGCTTAAAGAGGTACAAGACAAGAATCTCTATTTGGAAGCATACTCGAGGCGGGAAAATATAATTTTTGAAAATATTGTGCAAGAAACAGACAAAGAAGACACTGAATTAGTTGTTCGCACCTTCCTCGAGACGGAATTAGGATACAAAGATGCAAGCACCGTTGAAATACAGAGGGTTCATCGCGTAGGAAAAAAGAAGGAAGAAAAGCCCAGGCAAATTATCGCAAGGTTCCTCCGCTATAAGAACTGTGAAGAAATTCTAGCTTTGGGCTCCCGTTTGCGAGGAAGCAGATTTAAAATGTATCAAGATCTACCCTACGAAATAGTAGCAAGAAGAAGAAAGCAAATGGACACTTTTAAAGAAGCTAGGAAAAATAACATCCCTGCATCTTTTAGTCGGGCCCAACCGGATAAGCTCTTGATAAAAGGTAAAATTTGGCCAGTTGGTAATCCTCTCGAGATACCAAGATAGGTGAGAATGCTTCTTCATCATGTCATTACTCATTAGGTAACCAAGATCACGTTAGTATCGTTTGACCACATTTGCCACCCGTTATTATCAATTGCTAGATAATTATTTAGGCGATCGGAATAGAGGTTCGTAACTGATGGCGCTTCGGTTTTTCTTATCTGTCTGTAAGATTCTAGGTAAAAGTCCTAGCTTCCCCCCCATGTCCCTTTACGAAGAGGTTTCTTATTTAGTTGTGTTTATCTGTGCATGTTCTGTTTGGTTTCTATGTTTTAATAGCTTAATCATTTGTTTTAGAAGTAAACGCCTAGATATAAGTGCGTTTACCGTGATAAGATGTAAGTGCGTTTACCGTGAATGTTGGTTTTGAAGTACAATTACTAATTAGAACTGCTTGTAAATAGTGCATTGTAGTGTGAGTAGTGAGTAGGTAGTGTTGTAAGTACTGAGTATTGTAAGTCTTTACATTGTAAACAGAGTAAGAACCTTAGTCTATTGTATTCTAAATATTGTATTGTAAGTAGTGTAAGTATCGTAGTATTTGTAAGTATTTTTGATTGTTGATTGTTGATTGAATAAATGTTATAAAAAAAAATTAAAAAAAAAAAAAAACACATTTGAAAATCTTCACAACACATTTCAACATCTTTGCAACGCTTACGCAGCTCCTTCTTCCTTCAACGCCATGTTTTGTTCCACATGTGGAGAGTCTTTGCAAGTTTCGTGTAAAGTTTGTCCTAAATGTGGGAAGGATCTTACAAATAACAAAGAAATAAAGGTGCGAGATGAAACCAGCAGGAAGAAGAATCTGTCTTTGAAAGAATTTAAAGAAACGAAAGAGAAACAATGGGGCACGTTTTTCAGAAAGAAACCTGGCAGAGAAAAAGGGAGCGGCAAACAGCAGGAAGATCTCAGTGATATTGTCAAGATTAATATCGGTATTATGGTACCAGATAGCAGTCAGCTAAGGAGAGTGCGAGGAAAAAGCTTAACAGTAAATGTCCCAAAAAATGCGACAGCAAGCATCCTTCGCGAGGCTGGGGCTGAGAAGCACAAAGCACACTCAAAAGATATCATAAAACAAGAGTATAATTATGTGTTGCTTTATGAAGATTGCACTGAGGTAAAAACTCTTAAGGAATCATCAGAGGCGTTTGTCCTGCACAAATACAAGAACGAATATGAAAAGCCTTATAACAGGTTGAACTTTTTTCTCAATTCTGTGTGAAGCATTAGAATTTACTCAAACAACTTAAGAAAGATTTATTGACTCAAATCCAGAATCGACCCTCTCAAGTGCAGAAAATAATGAAGAGGACATTGTAGAACAGGTGCATGTAAAGCGTATAAAAAGAGCAAAGTTCTCAAGTGTTTTCGAGGAAGATTCAGAGGACGATCTGCCATCCATGCTGTCCTCTGTAGGTACACTGAACTTTAGCACTGAAGGTGCTAGCACAGCTAGAGCACAACCTGATTGCAACCTTAAAACACTTAAGGATATATTTCCCAATAGAGAGGAGCATTTACTTGGGGCAGCCCTTGACAAAACCAATGACATCAATTTGGCAATCAGTGAAATCATTGAAAGGTCATCATTTTCACCTGTACCAGAACTATCTTCACATGATATATGCGCATCATCAAACTTTTGTACTGACATTACAGGAGATGGAGAGTTTGAGGACAACAACATGGATATTACCTTTGGACCTACTACATGTACTTGGTACTACTCAAGATAATCAAGATGGTTCTTTTGAAAATTCATTGTGAAAGCTAGCCGTAGAAAAGGTTCAAAGAGATCAGTCTCTTAGAATTAAAGTCAGAAGGAAGAACATTTGGGAAGCTTCAAAGGTCAAACTGGCCAAATACACTGAGTCAGACCTTTATAACATTATGAGTACAATTTTGTTGGTGAACCGGCTCTTGACCAACGTGGGCCACATAATGAGTTTTTCTCTTTATTATGTAGAGAGGTATGTGGTTCTAACATGTTTCTTGGGAATGAAACCTGCAAACCGCTTAATCACAACCTTTTAGCCTTGGAACAAAGGAACTACTTTATCTATGGTCAGCTATGTTCTCTTGCTATAATGCAAGGATCTGCGGCACCTTCTTTCTTGTGTCCAACTTTGGCAGACTACATTGTCTTTGGGGAACTGAGCAGAGCTTAGTCCCGAATTGATGATGTTTTTGATAAAGAAGTAAGAGACAAGCTGAAGGAGCTTAAGATTTTTGAGGATCCAGAAGAATTTAAGCGTGCTGCATCCTTTGAATGTGCACTTAGATTCGATGCAGGCTTTCGTAAGCCCATTCTCACCATAGAAGATATAGTGAAGATGCCGCATATTATTACTTTGCATTATACTTTACTTCAATCATTAGCTAAGGTTAATGAGTTTATGAAGGGACTCAAGCGAAATGGCCTTCTTGAGTGCATGCGACAGCACCCTTATGAAGCCAGGAAACTGTTCGTCTACGAAAACAACCAGATTCAGGGGGAGAACTTAACAATCTTTTGGTCCCATTATTTGCCGAGCCTGGAAGCAACAAAAGAGAATTGGAAGAGAGGGTGTCTATCTATTTTACCAGGTATCTTGAAGATGTCAATGATGCAAAGGTTAAAGGGAACCATTGAGGATTTTGACACAGTGGAAAAATCTCACGTTATCACAGCAAGCATGGTGTTACAGTTAATTTCAGGCTCATATCAAGTTCCAGCTCTTAAGTTCGACCCTGTACCTTCTCTGAAATTCCTTCATAATGATTCAGGGCGAAAAATGAATGTTAATACATGTAGCAACACTCTTTCTCTACCAGTAAGTTCTAAGTACTTGGACTATAATTTGTTCCAGGAAGAGTTTACCACTTGTATGTTAGATTCACCTGGATTTGGAAATGTGTAGCTTTGTTTGTACATTATCAAATTTTGTGATGTTGACTGAGGGCATTCAAGTTTGTTGTACATGCATTTTGAATAAGCAGTTATGCTTCTAGTGTTAAGCAGATCTGCTCGCAAGAATATGCAATTCTGTTTCACATGTATCTCTATTGCCATGTCACTACCTTTCTTTGAACTTACATCTTTAGCTCTGAGTTTGTAAATGTCTAGTAGTAAATATCACGGTATGGTATAACAAAACTAAACAAATTTTTATATTTAAGACATATTCACAGCTTCTGATGTGGTAATAATATAATGAAGGATTATCCCGTCGGCAGACATTTGTAGGAATCCAGGTGGGGGGCTGTAGGAATCCTACAACAATAAGGCAATCAAATTTCCGTCCTGTTAATACACAATCATAAGGTACAACAGTTCACGTTTCACGTGGGAGCTCTGTTGCTCTGTTGCGTGTGTGGCATTACTCTTTTGGTATGCCTCCAAAAAGAAAAAAATTCAAAGGCTGTAGTCCTAATGTACTACGGTACATCGAAAGCTGCGGAAATGAGGATGATATAGGGAACCTTCTCTCGTCTAATCTCGCAGCGAGCGCAAGGCTGGCAGCAGAAAACGAAAGCCAGGCACAGAACGAGAAAACGAGTCGGACCCATGAGTTCCAGCTCGTGACTTTGGAGCAGTTTTCTCAGTAAAATGGAGATGATGCTGTGTTGTCTGATCCTAGTAAAAGGCCGTTTTTGGCGGCAACAATCCAGAAATACATGGGTAAGTTTGTCAGTTTAATGCTTCTCTACTTGTATGATGTGGGCGAATTGTTGTGCTAAAAAACCTTGGTATTTATCCTGTATGTAATGAAGTGGTCGCGTGATAACACAAGAAAAATGTTTAAACATATTTTCGTTTTTTGGTAATTCTTATGCGACTTGAAAGACTACCGTGGCTAAGTAAGCTTAATGTTCTGTGAATGTAGCCGATCAATCATCGTGCTAGTTAGTAAATAATAAGCTTAAGCTTTTAGCATGTCACAGCCATTTTTTCGTGCTCGCTTTTGGTCCTTATCACTCGTTTCCTTGTCCCAAAAACCCAAGAGCCAGGAAAAGGCCATCTGGGGCAATTTCAAAGCTGCTACAAGAAGCTTGCACCTTGATTATTTAACATGTAAAAGAGTGGAATAATTTATCCTCTGATTTCACACCTCTTGAAAGCTGAAAGTACCTTTCACCATGCAAAAGGTTGGTAGATTTCACACCTGTTAAAAAACTGAAAGTAGGGTTGACCATGCAGAGCTTGGTAGAAGCTCTGCATACTGATATAGATATATGCTCTACATACTGATACCTGAAGCCATCTTGACGAGTAGGCAACCGCTTGACAAATTACATTTTTTGTATGAGAATCTAATGCTGAACAATTTCCGTAAAAGGACTGTTCTGAAAAAAAAATTGTAAATTAAAGCTGCACATCAAAGGATTTTACTAACAAATTTTGGGGGCTGTTACTGTGCTAATATTTTCTTCAGCCGCTTGCTTTGGATTTTCCATATGGAAAACTTTAGTTTGCAGGAAGAGAAATTTTTACAGATGAATGCACAGAAAATTTTAAACAGTGGTTGTAGTAGACATAGCTGCATGTAAGACCCTCAAATTTTTTCAGTAGATTCGTTAGGAGTGAAGGTTTAGTTTACATTAGATTTTCATACAACAACTTTAATTTCTCAAGCAATTGCCTACTCATAAAGGCCTATTGAATACGAGACAACAGTGGATGAGATGTTCTTCAGGTGAAGTCAGGCTGGGTTGGTCCAGTTACTGAAGAACGAGATCGCTCCTCACCAACATAAAATTCTTTGTAAAAATTTCTTGTTCAGATGTGAAGGTCAGTATGATTGTTTTAAAACCCGACATGTTAAGGGCCTTATTACTATTGACATTTATGTCAAGCTGCCGGGATTTTTTGCCAAAATAGAATGGAATTTGCGTGACTCTTGTGAAAGGGATTATGGCAGTCAGTATGCCAATTGTGCTGCAAACTTGGATGATATCACACACAACTGACTGTTCACATAAAGTTGGAATAATCATTAAAATGAGTTTGTCTTTTTCTGATCTCCTGCCAACCGTGGGCAAAATTATTTCTGGCTAAACTTAATGGAAGTAAATCATGCACAGTCAATTCTATATATAGCTTTTCTTAATCGAACAGGGCAATGTAAAACCAAAAAGATTTATTGTGTGTCCTTAGAGCAGGTTCCAATGTAATATGCCGGGCTGTTGGGCACATTTGCTCCCTCATTTTTTTCTTCAAAATGCCTATTTTAAACTTTTCAATGCTGTGTGTTATTTTATGCAGTTTAAATACACTCATGCTCCACTTAATTTTGTTTTCGTTGACTTCCATGTGTTTTATTTATTTTTCACATGTCGAGCTGGAAACATGATGTTTACATTTTTATAAGG
Source organism: Porites cylindrica (assembly GCA_964035525.1). Taxonomy (NCBI): domain Eukaryota; kingdom Metazoa; phylum Cnidaria; class Anthozoa; order Scleractinia; family Poritidae; genus Porites; species Porites cylindrica. Next base: position 24,791,472 of record OZ037777.1, on the reverse strand, counting down.
TGTGGCTCACTAATTTGTTAAAAAACAAAACTATGTAATTTAATTTTTCCAGAAATGTTAAGTGAGACAAAAGGCAAGAGGGTGGGAACACTCCGCTGTCGTGGCCTTAAGCCTCCAGTTTTGAGAAGCCGTGCTGCAGCTTTCACATATTGGTTTAATGTTTTTGGGCACACAGGCCCTTACAGCCAATCCATCAAAGTTTTACCAGATGGGTCCCAAAAAGTTATTGCCAAAGGGAATCCTATGAATTCCTCAGGTAAAGGAATAATTCTCTGCAGTTAAATTGATGATCTATGTGCACTTCAGCTCTACCTGTTTTTTCGCATGTTGGGGTCAAGATTTGGAATGGGATACCTCAAATTCTTAAAGAAAGACCGAAAAAAGCTTTTAAAAGATCATGAAATGAAATGCTACTCGATATCCTTGAAACTGAAGACTCCTATATTGATTGTGCAAGTGAAAAAGTAATTCTCTTGTCCTTTATTTTCATTTTATTTTATTTTTAAAATTTCACTTTAATACTGTCCTTGCATTTAAGTAGAATAGTATCTACTTAATGTAAAATATATATACTTATATAACGTCTAATTTCTTTGTATTTGTGTAGTTTGTAGGAACTTATGTAGCCTGGTCTGCCTCGAATAGCCTCGCTAACTGCAGGCCAGTCCCAATGACATATCTTTTGTTATTTTTCCAAATTTAAATATTGTTGAAGTTGAAGTTGAAGTTCACCTGTGATTTATACCCAGTCAGGGGAAATTAATTAATACATAATTGCAGGATATACACATTTATTAAACAGTCGTCCTTTTATTTACAGACACCCAAGCACATTAGCGCAAATCTCAACAATTGCTTCAGTTTTGATATACACACACTAAATAACATCTAAAGTTCCGTTTGAGGTAAAAGTAGCTATAATCGGACATATTTAGAGAGTAGACATATCTGGTGCTTTGAATATAGGTCGATCAACCCCATTCATGACTGACGCCATTTTTAAAGGTTATCATTAGCACAGCAAGTAAATATTGCCAAAAAGTCAGTCCAAAATGCCAAAAAACTGATTGCAATTGAATAATCCAATAAACAACTTCATATAAGCAACATGTAAGTGTAATTTTACAAAATATGGAGCCTACGCAGGTGTGTAAGGGTTAACAAAAGTTATCACAGTCCATCTAACCAACTATCCATCCAACCTGCTCACTGTTCTTGACTTCGTAGCCATAAAACAGACCATGAAGCAGCTTGTGAGGAGGTCATAGAGGCCAACAAGAAAATATGCACACAAAGGAAGGGTGGCATATGAGCTTGAAAATGCGTGAATACTGCTTAAAGACAACAGAGGTATTTATTTTGAATTTGAGAATGTGTATATAATGCATTACAACTTCACGCCGATTTAAGTGTGTATTTCAGAAATGGGCATAACCGCTGGATTTTGTACCCTGAAGGCTCAATTTGTTCCTCCGGACTTTCCCTTCAAGAGTACTCGTTTTGACTCGGTTCAAAGAAGGTGAGATTTTATGGCGGAAGACTCAGAAGGGAATTCAAAGGAATTGAACAATGGCTTAATTAAGCTGACCGGGGGCGCGAAGTTTTAAAGGTATCCTTTTGTTCTAAGTGTGTCAATAAAACTGCAGAGAATTATCGCACATATTGCGGTAGAAGTTTATGGATTTAAGTCTTTCGCAAAACTTCTTCGACTTGGACACGTATTTTTCAAAAAGGAGAATTTTGAGAGCTTCAAAAAGAGATCTTGAACGAGAAATTTCGACCACTGTGGACCGAGTTTGGATTTTTTTTCTTGCCGAGGTTTCGAAGTACAAAGCAAGCCGCTGACGCATTTTTTCTCGCCTGTCGCTTAATAAAATCCGGCCGAGAGTTATCCATTCCAGTTATTCATTTCTCCAGAGCAATGAAACTATACAAGCGTTTGTACAAAATTATTTCGAGGAATTATGAACTCCGCAAGTTTTGATCTGTCGATTACAGCTCTTGTTTTGATTTTAGATATTTCCCGTCTCACTCGACTACTCCGCGAATCGGTGAACTGACAATACGCTGTTATTTCAGGCCCTGCAGTCATGTAACTGAAACGCAAGGTTTTGTTCAACCAAAAAAAAACGGAAAGGCAAGCGAAAACGTCCAAGAAAGTGAAATTACACTCTAATAAAACTGTGTCATCCCGTTAAATGCATTCACCGCTTGCGTTGTTTACATTTTGAAAAGAGTTGTTCGCTCTTGATTGCAGAGCTACTGAATGAATAAAACGTTCTAATAAATAACTTCCGCAGCAATTCTTTAAGCGCCAAATTATTTTCAAGGAAGGAGAGTATTTAATTAAAAAAAATAGTATTGGAGACCAGGTATTTATAAGCTTAAATCAACTTCAAATTTATCAGGCTTGTTTCCTTTGTAATACGGTGCGTGACCGAAAATATGTTATGCAACCAGAGTTGTAAGCGTTCCCACAGACTGCAGCAAATTTAACATGCAAGTCCGAGTATTTTAATGGATAAATTTAAAACTCATCAGGTAACAATGGGGATTAAAAAGTCAATCAAGCAACAAAATTCGAAACAAAAGAGACATATCGCACCTAAATCAAAGGAATTCCGCTCGTGGATTCTTCGGAAGGTAATCGACAATGGCAAGAACAATAGCCTGAATATATGAATACTTGATAACCCCAAAATTTGGGGTACACACTTAAATCGGCGTGAAGTTGTAATGGATTCTGCATATGTATATATAGTG
>OZ037777.1:24768709-24786209 GCA_964035525.1 Porites cylindrica | reverse complement strand
GTAACAGCACATGGCTTCAGGTTACGTAACAAAATAGCCTGATGCAGTGTACGTGCGGGAATTTAACTTAATTAGTTAAAAAGTGATGAAATTTCACGCCTTGTCTGATTGTTTTTAAAAGCCGGTGTGTCTCGTATACACTATTCACAGGAAATAGAAGATCTGTGTGGCCTGCGTTGTTTACGGCTGTAAAACGTTAGGGTTGCTGCGAGGTGATTCATTCTGTAATTTCATAGTTTTAAAAAGATACATCAATGGAAGCAACAACTTATTCCTTTCGATCTTGTATTCGAGGCTACCATGTGTATAAGGATATATGGGATTCAGTTGTTGGTGAAGTTCTGGATTGCGAGGTAAGACGTGTTTAACAATGTCAAATGTAGAGAACAGAACGTTGGCGATAAAAACAAACCCCTTAGTTCTTTGAAAATTTGGCGTTACAGTATTGATGAATGAATTGATCTCCGCAACACGCGTGTTTTTTTACGCAGCACGAGCCTGATAACCCACACGACACCCATGCTGTTGCCGTTAAACGGGTTCAAGATCAAGGAGGCATGCAGCAGATCGTAGGTCATGTGCCATTGACACTGTCACGTGTATTTCACTTGTTCTTAAAACACCGAGGACAAATCTCAGTGGAAGTGACTGGTAAACGGAGAAACAAGGGCATTGCACTAGAAATTCCGGCTACTTATTTGTTTTATCACAAGAAGCCTTCGAAAGTGAAGAAGTTAATAGAATTAATAAGAGACAAAGAAGAGAGCAGAAGTTAATTGATGTCGAAATACTGTATAACGCCAATGTCTATGACATAATAAGCCGTTGACTGATAGGTTGCTGTCAAAGGATTTGTTGACTGTTGATCTGTACAGCGTTTTATCTTCTGTCGCGTGTTGAGAAAACCGGAATAAAGCAAGCTGTGAATTCTACTCTACGCTCAAATCTGTCATTGTTACTGACTGCGAGCAAGCAACGACAAAATATTCGTTATAGCGAGGTAAATTGTGCGTTGGGACCGTCAAAATCTTTCGTTATAGCGGGGTTCGTTTCAACATATTTTACTGTAAATCTGCCGGGCTTTCAAATGTTGTTCTTTATAACGGGGTCTTCGTTATAGCGAGGTTCGTTATAGCGGGGTTCCACTGTAATGTTATGCAAATATCTATTTTAGAGGACATGTTTTTTAACACTGAATAGAAAAAACAATAGGCCAGTTGATTTGTTTTATTGAAATGACCAGCTTTCTGGCCCATGAGAAAACGCAGCTTAGTCTGGCAGTAAAACCCTATTCATTTAATGTTGTTAAAAGAAGAGGCTTCTAATTTCTTACTGCTAGATTTTTAAAATGAAATTCTTCAGCTCACTCATGTTTAAGAATTTTAGCAGCCATTTGATTTCAATAATGGTCTCCATTATTTCAATGAATGTGAACAAGACTAAACTTCCCGCTACAAGAGGGTTTACCATAGTGCACTGCAGGCTATGAAACATGGTTCACGGGAGCAACCTAAATAAAGCAACAAATAAAATGAGTTAAATGTGACTTAGCCCCATGTGGAGACTAACTCTGGTTCCAAAGATCGCAAATTTGGTCAATTTCCGATTTTACTTAAGAAAGTATTCAAAATAAGGTCAACTACACCCTAGAAAGAAAAAATTTCAACATTTTTCTTCGCTATTTCACTGGTAGTCGATCCGCCATGTTGGATTGTGTCTTCAGAAGCTGCAATGATGTCTGGGACACGTTTCTCGAAGAAAAAGCGAAGAAATCGAAACAAAGGCAAGCCCCTTAGCATCAGCCTCAAACAATAAAACAGTGATCTAAATATCAGCGGTATTGACGCACAGAAGACACTGCGCATTTTATTACACTCTTGCGAGTTTGCGAAGTTGTTTCGTGTATCCACAGTCTCCTTCGATAGCAGCTGTTCTTGTTCCGTCGACTGCGTTCATCTATTGTAAATTTTTGTAAATATTCTTCTTCTCTTCAAGTTTTTTCAAGTTTTCGCACTTATAGAATATATTGTAAATAATTTTTGTAAATAATATTCCGTATGGATCTTGCACGCTGCTGAAGATGTGCATGTGTCAGTACGACAGCCGAGTCACTGGAGGAGAAGGTTCGAGAGTGGTGATTGATTTGGAAAAGCTAACAGCAGCAGGATGGAATGTTGAAAAGAGTAGAAAGAGTTATATCATGGACTCCTCCACCCGCGAAGAAACGTTTTCGTTCAACGGAAGAAGTGGCAGAGTTTTTGAAAAATGAAGACAATTTTTTTGCTTTCTCTCGGTGCAGTATTGGTGCGTCAGCAGCTCCAACGCAAGACTCAAGCGAGTTGGATGAAGACACGAACTACAGCTACTGCCCTGATACAGAAGAAGAAGGAGGAATGTCCAGTAACTTTGAGGACACGCCAAGAAAAGTAGATTCCTCCACGGCAATTCCTGCAGCTGAAAACATGGTCGAAAGGTGACAAATTATACTTTCTTTTGTTATTTACATTTTCCAGTATTCGTTTGCAAAGTAATTCTCATCTGTACGATAGAATGCATTTCTCTTACATGAGAGTTGTGATTGCTATGACTTAGCATACACAACTAAAAGATGAGACCAATGCTAAGTTTTACAGTTTTTCAAGTAAAATACCAGCATTGCCACAATTATACGTTTCTTTTCTGTGTGAGATAGTACGAGATACCTTTTCTTCTATGCAATATTCCTATACCACAAAATTTTGAGCCATAGAAAGTTTTCATCATAATTATGATACAAAGAAAACTGTAGTCCTGCAATGAATAGCACGTAAGGCTTTGCTCTATGTCAAAATAGTTATAATTTTTGTTGATATCTTTTATCCCTTCATTTGTGTGTGAGATATTGCTCATTTTGTTCCTGTATTTTTGTGCTAATGTTTTCCATTCCCTCTTTCAAAGAACATGATCCCATGATTTGTAGGATGTTTTTTACTCGTTATTTTATTTAGAATAAATTTGCAAAGTCAAGAGGGCATTGAACTGCCCAGGGCAGTCTTTTGGACCAGTTAAACTCTACACGTCGCTGTGCAACTCCGCTGCCTTGTTCCAGTGATTTTATTACCTCTGCAAAATGCGTCCCTGATGGATGAAAATCCCCAATGAAGCAAAATTTTCGTATGTCTCCTGTACGAGGCAAAGATCAAATGATTGACCTGATTTGTGTTTGTTGGATGTCTTGTTAGGGGGATTTCTGGGCTGTTCTTGTGTCTCATGTTAAATGAGGCTTGTTTCTTTTAGTCTTTGACGTGCTTTACAAAAGGAGGAGTTTTATGTTATTTCGGTGAACTGTAATACAGAGGAGCTCATAACTTTATCAAAAGACGAGTTCCATCACTCACCATATCTATTTGTTAAAATCCACTGTTGTTCTAAGTCATACACTACAGACAAACTTGAAACATTCAAAATAGTCTTTCAATAAAGAGTAATGGCCAATTTTCCTTTCAACAGGCTTATTGGTACCAGTTTCCACAGTAAACAAAGGTCTGGGAGGGGCCATAAAGGTCATGCTCGCATGCACTGGCTGTGGGCAAAGAATACATTATGTAAGCAGCATGGTTTGCCTCACTGGAACGAAGAAGAACCTGTGTATCGCTTGCCTTAGGTCTGTGCTTCCTCATCTGGGGGCATGGTTACCCTTCCTATCACAAAATTCTCAAGTTAGGTTGGGGAATTCACACCCTTTCTCATGTTAGTTTTTATAATATAGTTAAATTGGCTCATCCGTGTGTGAAACCTGTGTTGGATGGGATTTGTTCAATCGGCAAAAGTGAAATGAAAGACAAACCCCACTCAGAGCTTGGCAGCTGGAAGAACGCTGTGACCATTTCTGATGGCTGCTGGCTTATTAGAGGACATCATGGCCAATGTTGTACTTTTGTCATTATTAATTTCTTAACTGGGTCTACGTTATATTATGGTCATTCTGTTATGAGGGGTTCAAACAACATATGTGATTCAGATCTCTAGGAGGGTACTTCAAAGGCAGCCGAGGGTCATCTAGCTGAGGTCTGTTTCACTAAAGCAAAAGAGGAGGGCATGGTGGTTGCCATTAATTGGCAAGATGCTGACTCCTCATCAGCAAAATCATTTCGCTATGTGTTCCCTGATAACTCTCTTAGCCGTGTCATGCTTTGTGGAGGTCATGTAGGTCGTGCACATGGCAACAACCTTTAAGGAATATAAGGGGAAAAAGTCTGTGGATTTGTCTTTTGTGGCCACTCACTAGAAGGATTGTCCTGAGCTAGGAAAAGCAAAATGTAAGTGTGCTGGCAAGGGAGCCCACTCGAAAACGTGTGGTTGTATGTCAGATGAATTTCTGGCTAGAGCTAAAAGCAACCACTTTTCAGCACTGAAACAGGCTGGGAATGACCCAGAGGAATATGTCAATCGTCTGCGTATTCTGGGAAAATATCATTCCCATGACGTTCATGAGTGGATTGGAGATCATGGCAAAACACACAGATGTCCTTGGCACCCCCGACATGTTTGCTCTTGTGGCAAATGTGACAAACAGGATAGTGTAGACAGTGCAGATAGTGAAACAGGAAGGCAGGTAGATCGGGAGGAGGGTAGGGAAGATAGTGAAGAGGGCAGCATCAAAGGTAGCGAGGATAGTAAAGATAGTGAAGACAGTGATGGGGAATACAATACTAATTACAGTTGTGAGGGTAAGCCCTATAAGGTCAGGGCGAGGGCACTTACATGTGAACTCCACAGCCTTCTTTACGAGATTGAGTGCAATCGGATTGCAGAGAAGGCAACGGAGGTCATACATTCAGTAATGGGTAAGGGCCATTCCAATTTACCCGAGAGTAAATTTAGTGTCCTCACAAAGTTCAGACCTAAGGACACGAACCTCCACCAAATTCATTATGAAGTATCAACAAATATGGGCCTTTGTCAGAGTAACATGACGTACCTTTTATAGCGCAAAGGCACTACTTAACACTGGGTTTTGGAGTTACAGACAAGGCCAAGCAGAAGAGAGTGGCCTTTAAACAAAAGCGTCAGCAAGAACAAAAGAAGAGGTACAGTACTTGATTGAGTTGCTAGGCTATCATGTTCATTATAGTGTCAATGAAAATGGTTCATTTTTTGCGCCAGCTATGCTTTGGCTTAGTTTTGTTCATTTGGCTGTGGATTATACACTGCTCAATAACATTATCGATAATGATATAGCTGTAAGATGTAGAACATTAATGTTTTAATCATCCCTGTCACTTGAAATCCGGAGTACCCCCTTCCTCCCACCCTGGGGGTCAGTTGTTGTAATTTTCCTAAACAATACTTTTTTTCCTTACAAATACTTTGATTCTTTTTCTCTCTTTTTTGTTGTTGTCTTTTATCAGGCGTCAATTTACTAAGCGTCAAAGAATTGTCCACACCTATGGAAATGAGGATGATGAGGATGATCTGGATGAAGATGTTGCCTTGGCAATGGTATTACAGAACACTGCTGGAACTGAAGTCAATGTGTCAGCTGGACCATCTAGGGCCAATTCCAAAACGTGCGTGTGTGGAGGAACTGATCATCTTCGTAGATCAAGCATGTTGTGACCATTAAATAAGAGGCATTCAAAGTGACACTTTAATTATTTTGGGAAAAAGTAATTGATGTACAATATTTTTCTCAGTGCAGCCCAGTAGGCTTAGGGTGAAATATTTTGATAAAGTGATCTTTTCAGTATTGTTGTTGATACTCACAAAGGAAAAGTCCACAATAGCTTGATTTTGAATGGAAAGTGGTAATTTATTGTTACCATGAGTAGAGTTTAAATCACTGTTTCTAGGAGCATGTATTAATATTTTTCAGAATTTTTTCATGTAAGTTAAATTGTCTTTCACCATGTTTGTTAAAAAAATTATTGTTTTCATTCTACCAGGAAGCACACATGAGTTTCTTTTTAGAATTTCAGTCGAGCTTATTTAAAGCCTGAATGAAGTTCTGAACATTTTTACAACACATGTTCTTGCTGATGAAAAATTCCTTTCACAGTTGAAACATAATTCACTGTTCATTAATTGCATATTATTTTTGGACGGGGAATTTTCAGATACTTAGACAAAGCAAAGCCATGTAACTGGATCAAGGCAGGTGTAAAAAAATCTTTTCCAACACACCCCCTTGCTATACTTTTCTCAGATTAATTTCCAGCAACTGAGTTCAAAGTCTTATTTGCCTATTTAGCTTTATGGTAGTTGACACTATGATCATTGCAACTTCAATTATCTAATAATGAAGTTTAATTATATATTGTTCCAATCACTGAAAGAGCAGGGTTGTAGGAAGTAGATAAAGCAAGTGATTCATATTCATATTTATCACAAAAACAGAAGAAAATTGCCAAACAAAAAAATTCTGCACTTCAGTTACACAAAAATATTTCTTGAAATAACATTATTTTGTGTGAAACACTTGAAATGGATATAATACTATGATAATGACAATAAAATAATAGGTTTTGCATCCAAAGCTACAGAACTAATTTTTGGGTTTCTTCTCCACTGGCGGGCAGGTGCCATCATGGGAATGCTACAAAAAGGAGAAAAAATAAGACTGTAAGGGAGTAGTCCATGACTATTTGATAGGGCATGTGAAGCCTCTGAGAGCACAATAATGACAACAAATAGGAAAAATGCTTACTTATTGGCCATCTCTCAAGTCAGCCTCTCTGTAGACTTCCACCAACTCCTCTAGACTGACTTCATAAAAGCTCTTCCGCTGCAAGAAAAGAAATACATTTCACATATAATTTTTCTTTCTAAGATGTAAGCTTACGTACAACATATTTCAATTGTCTTGTTACCTTTCTGCTCCTCAGGGTATAATTTTTTACATCCCCAGGATAAAGTTTTCGGATAGCATCAACCAGCTCTTTGGGGTATATTAAGGATGACCCGTCTCCTCTCCTATTCCATTGTGAAACTAAAATCAAAAAAGGAAAGGAATATTTACGTCAATGTCCTACGGGTAATTTTTGATCCCAGCTCTGGGTGCTTCATTCAATCCTTTTTCAAAATAATATAAGTCGCTAATCCCAATGAAAGTACGGTAGCAATTAACCATTCTAGCCTTTGCCATCCACGAACAATCAGGAACAATAATATAGCGGAATGTGTAGTCCAAACAGCTGCCTCAAGGCATATCAGACTCGCGACGTGCACGTGGAATGCAGCGCACTTGTGAATTTCACACCTATAGCTATCCTCGTGTATTTACTTTTGTGCGTATGTTTCGTCAAGAAGAAACTTTGCTTCAATAATAAATGAAATTTACAATACCAAGCAGAAGCAAACCAGACAATTTGGTTTTGAGGGTACTTACTGCCAGGGACGTGAACATTTCCCGGTATATAAACGCTCAAAGGTCTTTATCCGGTGTGTCGTCCGATTGCCCGATAGAGACCTGGCATTTACCAAAAGCTTTCTTGGCTGAATGGGTAATTCAAGACTGAAAGAAAGAAGAAGTGATGACCAATAGGAATATTTAAAATGTGTAGAATCAGATGACCGACAGTAAATAATTCAACCAAACAAATCTTACCCGCATTCTCGAAGGCGGTTTTGCAGTCGTCTAATTTCTCCCATGATCTACATAAAAATCACACCCTTGATTATGAGAAACTCAAAGGTTCACAAGGAGAAAACGAGAAATACGAACTTACCAAAACGATGAATGAAATTGTTTCCAAACCAGTGAATATTTGCCAGGATATTTGCAGTGAAGGCTGCAAGAATAGTGCACAAGGTGTCACGAGGAATCAGGCAAAAACAAACCTGTTGCGCATGCTGCCGGCTTCGACTGAACATTTTTGTGTCTGCGAATCCAACATGGCGGCTCAAGATGGCGCCTTGACAACAAAACTTTAACCCACCACTTCTTAAAAACCACAGCAAATCAGAACCTCAAGTTTGGGAATTCCCTTTATTAACGTTTAATCTTCTATATGACAAAAAATGAAGGTAAGTTGTGTTTTTACGTTTTAGCCTTTCGTAACACCTTAAGTTAGCATAAGAACATGATTTGCATGAAAATTATTAAACAAGAACGGATGGTATCCACAAGGTGAACTCCAGCCTCGTTTCCACCTGTGACTGTAAAATAGGCTAATATTACGCACTGAACTTCTAAACAGCACAGTTTGATAAGTCAATATAACTGAAACAACATGGTGGGAAATGAGATCACGAATTGGAAAGATTTTCTGAACCAGGAAAACTTTCTATACGGTACCCAACCTTTTGCTGTTTAACTATGACAAGCTGTCCATAAGATTGAAATGAACGTGTCTGCGATTTGAATGAAATCTTGAATATCTCTCTTGAAAACAAAAGGAAAGTAATGACTTAAGTTAAGGACAAATACCTTAATCATACGTGGAAAATGAAAAAGCTTATAGATGGTAAGTGCGTTCAAATGTGTAAAATCTCACTAAAAAAATGAGTTTGTCCAATGATGTGGTAATTCTCCCGGGAATTTCTAATCTAGAATTACGCTTTGATGGTTGATGTCTCTCTCTCCCAGATCATAGACTTTTTAATTAAAATTACATAAATTTTATAATGACTTTGAATCTTATGCTTATATTGAATTGTTGTTACCGATGTTCAGCTGATTCTGATAGAGTGCCACAAAGGATCAAGGTGAAGATACCATGGTCCAAAGCAGACAAAAAAGCCAAAGGTGACTGTTTTACTACTGTCAAGTACTTATTAAGGGAGAGTTTAAATCGAATACATTAATTAACTCTGTGTGCATGATAATTGGCATTTGGGCATGCAGGCCTTGAGGCTTGGTAGTGTCATCATATTGTGCATTGATTTTAAGACATGAATTCGACGTTCTTCAATGAACTTCAGGAGTTCTATAGTGCTGTTATACTTTTCTTCTTGACCAAAGATTAATAGTATCATTAATTTTGTTTTGCCTAAAACAACACGACTGAAATTTGCCGTAGGTACATGATCACTCTGCCTTTTTCAGACTTAAACAAGAATCGCCGAAAGGCGATTTTTAACTGGGCTGCAAAGGGGCTATTTTTTCTGAGGGGAGGGGGAGGCTATACACACTCAGGCTACGATAAAACCTTGTCGGCAACCATTGCATGCAACAGAATCTCATGTGAGACTGAAACATAAACTCATTCAGAACATTGTACCCTTTTGAAAGACTTTCGTAACCAAAAAAAAGAGTACCATTTTTAAGTGGGGGCTGTATAATAACTTTTAAATTCCACCATTATGAATAAAAATAAACAAGTTAGCCATTAATTCTAAACAGGAAACAATTTGCATTATTTCCATGCACCCCTCCCCCAATCCCTCTGTGCTGCAAAATATAGCGTGACAGTATAACGTGACTAATTTGACGTAACCGGAAATTCCAAAAATTGTTGTCCTTGTACGAGCATAAAATGCAACACACTGAGCTGATTTACACTAGACAGAAATATTGTATTGTATGAAAACCAGAAGTATACTAAAACAGACAGTTAACTGCCCATTGATCCCGCCTGATCCAGGGGCCTCACTGACTGCACGGAGACTTTACTGCGCTTTTCACCAACATGCGAACTCTAAAGTTCAAAAGCCACCTTCACAATTGTGTTTATCGCTACCGTCAATCATAATTACGATCACAAGCAACGAACCTTGAAACAGAGAAACACACAAAACGGATCGAAATCCACAAATCACAAACCATGACCTTTTGAACCCGTGAAGTAAAGTTTTGTTTCCTAAGAGGTCCGTTAAGATGATTGACCGCAGCGAAAAACGCAATCGTCGGTTGGGTTCTGAACTCCAGAATTTGCATGTTTGTGAAAAGTGCGATCCTAATTTGCGGTCCACAGTCTACATGAAAACGCACTATTTTTTCCACAAGGTGAAAAGTATTCAGTTTTAAGATTTTCCTCACGGTATTTTTCTCTAACTTTAATGAATAAAATCCTTTGCATTTTGAGACCTAAAAAAGCTTAAAGAAATCTCGCTCGCATGTTGCGTTCACCAGCACGCACTTCAAACAATGTAAATAGATGAAACGATCGATAAGATATTTTTTACCTGATACCGATGTGAGTTAAAAATTCGCTCCACTTCTGTTTGTCTCACCCAAGACTAACTTTTCTTCATGGAAACTATGCCGCTTTATAACTCGTCCGAGGTTTTTGTGCCAGCTAAACAATATGGAAACACTATTCACAGTGACTCCTTGGATATTAAGAAGACTGAACGTGATGCACTATTATGCCTTTGTTTACTTTTGATCACATCTTCAAGCGAAGTCTCTCTTTTCACGTGATTCATCTCAATGCACAATAATTGACCCTTATATTAGTTAAAATCCTATGGTTCATTTATGTTAATGCTGTTTTTACCCATCACATTGACTGTGTTCATTCGTATTCAAAACACCTTTACGAAAATAAAGGTCGTGTAAGTCATGTATGTTATGTTTCGAGATAAATGGATTATAATACGCTTTTTTAAGTTTCCATTTTGCGGTGACTTCAGTTTACATCTCCATAAAATGGTAAAAGAAATATCAAGAAACGTCACGAGAGCTGAAAATTTTCAAAGGCATGTTTCTGAAACTCGCTAATGCTGACATCAATATAGCGTGCTTTCTGAATGGGCGAAAACACAGAATTGTGATCACAAGATCTTGTACAAATTTAATGACAAAAGCTTAGCAAGATACAGATACAAACAAAAGCAAACCCCCTGAAACCTCGACGTGGGCTACACTTGTATGCTCCACTCAGTCACCAAACCTTGTCAGTAATAGCTCCTATTTTCCTCAAGTCGCTCTCTGTGAAGCTCCCGGATGGGATGTCCCGGAGAAGCTTTAAACTTGTGTGCGAAATTCTCAGAGTTCCTATTTTTGTCCGTGTCTTCTTTATCCTCAGTATCCGAAATTTAGATCTCCAAAGTGGCGTGTGTTGCATTAAATAGAAGGAAATATTTAAAGGAAAAGCCAGTCTTCTAACATGGCAAAGTTGTCATGTCCCTTGCTTATGGACGTGCCTCACATCAGGATTCATCTGCCATTCATCGGCAACTGAGTTGTTCGCTTCACTGACTATGACGGCTTACAATCAAGTCTTCAGCCATAGTGTCGTCAACTGGTGAAATACTTTGCTCATAAATTGTGCTTCTTAATTGCTCATGTACTACATCGATCAATAGTTCATGAAGCAGCCACGGCGTTCTAAACCTGACGCTCACAGTAATCTTTTCAGTCTTTTAGTGTGAACCTACCGTGAACGGCGTGTCGGTTTCAATGCAACGCGAGCATTTCTCTGAGTTTCCCAGCGCCAACCTCATCTAACTGACTTAAACTCGAACAATAAAAAAATTATAGAGTTACTCCCATGGTCGAATAGCTTTGAACAACGCAAATAGCCTTCTTCAGGTTCGCAACGCCTTGTGGGTTTTTCAGGGGGAGCGCAGACAAGGTACAAAAAGTATCCGTGCAAGGGTTCATGCAAGAGAAAACCCTATGAAACCATTTGTGAGAACATCATTTCTACGTACCAGACCCTCGTGTTTTCCCTCCCCCGGATGACCACTTTGTGACACTGACGACCAAAAACCCATTTTATGACTGGGGTTGCCAGGCAGCCCAGTAATCAACCAAACTGAAACTGTTTTTTGGGCGGCATTTTGAACCTTGCAATACGGATGTGATGTTCATTTGTTGCATTTAACCCAGTTCTACTCCTTAATGTCTTAATAAGGAAGGTCTAGAAGATAATAGAAGCTAGGTCACCTTCGAACAATTTCCGTCAGAGAAGTGTAATAATAGCATAGTGACATCATAGGATTTTGTCCAAAGTTGTAACGTTATAAGAGTATCAAATCATTGACTCAGTGCCATTTTCTGTTTTGAATAATATTGTCTTGGAGTGAATGTATGGGTTTACTGTCAAACTCTGAAAACCTCTAACATATGAATTATTTCAGGAATGTTGATTCTGTAGCGACCATTCACATTACAGACACAAATGCAAACCTCAGGATCCACAAACTTATCATTGTTATCATTATCATTGTTCACAAATTGTGCGAGAAAACTAAACTGCAAACAGCAACAATGATTCATCTCTTTTGGTGGTTACAGTTTTGAGTTTCAAAGTCGTTCCTAGCTAATTGAAATTTATTAATATTAAATGACTTTACCACTTTACTTTCTGTAAGTCATGTTTTCAGATTTTATAACCTTGCAATAATACATAATTGGGGAGCAGGGGCGGCACAGTGGTGAAAGCACTTGTCTCCCACTTGTCTTTATTTTTATGAATACAACCTTCACCCAAAGTAAAGTTAATAAGCTCTTCCATTTTCCCCCTAATCTCACTATCTCTTTGGACCAACACATTAAACCGTTAGCTATGCCCAGTTACTGCCCTATCCTCATGGTTACTTTTTACAGGTAGACCTTATTAGTAGATTTGTCTTTGTCACAATAATTATAGCTATATTTTAGGTTAATGTGACATTCAAACTGACGTGGTCTTACATTTTGAAGTTTATCCATATTGTTGTGATGTAATGTTTTGTTTGATTCTTTTTTTTTTGGTTCTTTTACCTTTACAATGCTATAATCATTTTTTACTTCATCTGCAGGAATTAGGAAAGGGCAAAATTATATTTTTCCCGAGTTGCTAAAAGCAACAGAGCAGTTCTTCCTAACTGTGCTCGAGGTGTCACTACATACAGAAAAACCTTTTTGGAGGGATATGTGCTATTTTGCTTTTATAAGACAGTAACAACAAGCTGTCAAGCAGTAGCTGAGTTTTGAGCTGTTGATGTAAATAAATGGTGCATTTTGTGGGAAATTTACAGTACATGCCATTTAGGCACCCTCGACGATGGATGTGAGCAACAAAAAATCCATTTGGATACCTTTCATTTTACTTTATGCTCCAAAGAAGTCTTTACTTGGATAAGCCCTGTTGAACTTGTTATCTAAAAAAACTGTTTATTAATATAATATTAAATTATAATAACAAATGGGTGTCACTGGACTTGTTATTGTGGTAGAGCTGTGCCAAGTGTGTGCCAACTGCACTTGTTACGACTGTTGAGTGAGCACTGTGGCAATGTCAGAGTGTCAAGTGGGTGGAAGGTAGAAGACACCTTTTGCAAAAACAATCCCATTTTACTTCTATTTTATGGCGATATTTATGCTATCTTCCCCATTTTCATCTGATTTTATTCTCACTGAGTTATATTTTAATGCTATTTTACCTGTCAAGGTGGATAGAATATATAATAACTTATTTCTGTTTTATGTTTATAATTGTGAACCTATTTTTAAGCAAGTTAGGACAGAGTGGTGTATTTTATCTCTGTTTTTGCATTTAATCGTTCAGTACTGAAAATACAATAATTATACGAAATTTACGACTCTTTTTGGTAAAGAGTTCACCACACACAGCATCACACGGTCTGCAGCTCAATGGGCTAGCAGATGTGGGGCCGATGACAGCTCTATCAAAAGGGCAGGAAGATGGTATGTGATACAATGTAGATTTCTCTACAATATGTTGCAGTTAAGGAATCTCATATTTTATTTGTAAATAATTATTATGAATTATTATGATTAAAATATTTTGATTGAAATAAATGATCTGGCTTATTCACTCTTTAGCTCTATATATATGCTCATTTTTTGTCTTTTCCTTATTTAAAATCAGTAAATTGGCTTAATCAAGTGTTGCATTCAATTTCAGGAAGTGCAACAGTTTTGAGCTCTACACCCAAGATGCCAGAGCTGAAATGATAAAGGAGCATCATGATGGCCAACCAGTCTCTGAGCACAAAATCTGGATAATTTTCAAACCCCTGCGATAATAAATAAAAAAGAAAGTATTTCTCTGAATGTGAACGATCTTGCAATGATTTTTTTCCTTTTGTAAAGCTTTTTTAACCCCACCGGTAAAAAAACCACGAACACCTTGGATTGATTCTGACAGGTCATTATAGTGGAGCACCATGGGTAAGAAAATTTGGTAACCTATGCATCCGATAAATTTTGATAGTTACGTGATCGTACGTCTGCCCAACTGTCGGAACCACAGGCACACCAATAAAAAACAACTCAATCAACAGGTATGGCAACCTAAATGCAACTCAAGGTTTAATTTGGAAGGACCCGGACTTTTAGAGAAGTCATGTCTTTTTCAGCGTTATTTTTGATGTTTACACTTACATGGTTCGCACGGGCCCTGAAAAGTCCTTGAAAAAGCGTCATGTCCTTGAAAAGTCCTTGAATTGAAAAATTGTTGGATATACTTGAAAAGTCCTTGAAGTTTCCACGGAAGTCCTTGAATATTTTTGAAAGCTCCTTGAATAAAAAGAACCTTCATTTAAAAAAAGATTTTGATGTTTTGTGCGAAAGAATGATTGAAAGCAAAACAATACACAAATTTTCCTTGGTGCTCATGAAAGTGTTTTCATATGATTTCGGTTTTCCAGGCATAGTTCATTTTCCGTTATTTGAAGTACCCTTGGAACCATACCTCAATGAAGGAAGGTATTGCAATAAGCAAATCCCCCTCCAGCTGCGCATTTTAAGTCTTTACTTCATGCTTCATGTTATTGGAGAAAAGGAGTCCTTGCAAAGTCCTTTATTTTTTTCCAAAAAATTCTATGTGAACCGCGACTCATGTGGATAACAGAGAAAGAGCAAGGGCGAGTGATTAAAAAAAAAGGAGATGAATTTTGTTGGAAGAAATTAAAACATGAAAAATTCATAGAGGCGGTGAGAAAATGGCAAATGCTATTGGCCAGCAAGGTGAAAATAAGCGGCATTGAAAAAACTAAAGCGAACATGAACTCACGAAACAAAATCTTTGGTAAGCACATAGACAATTCCGCAAATTTGTTTTTTTGGCTAATTAGAAAAACAAAAGTGTGCAAACAATTAATCAGGAATGTTACTATGGTTCTGACCTGTAGAAAGGTCTTTGGGTGGCTTCTGTTAAGAAATGTACAAATATTATTTGTCTTTCACCAAAGAATTTTGCACTGGGAAATTGCAATTAAAGAATTTTTCCTTGTATATGACACATGTGTATAATAATATTACGTATTAATTCTAAAAGGTACCACATCATAGTGTCATAATTTATGCAGACCATATGGAGGGTCCACAGGGCGTCTGCCCAATATACATCTGTAGCACTGGAAATACATTGTTTTGGGGTCAATATTCCTTCCCATGCTCATGCTTCTGGGGGTTGGAGAGAAGAGATTGATTCTGGGAATGACGTTGTGTGTCCAGAATATTTAAAAAACAAACCTGTCCTTCATTTCTGCTGTTGCCACTACTTCAAATTAACCATTGTCTTCTCGTGTGGTGCAAGAAAACGTTCTATAAATAAACTAGTAATTTTGGAACGCACTGCATATTTACAGTATTGAGCATTTTGATTTCTCTTTAGTACAGAATCATAGTTGCAAACATTTTCTCCTAAGTTTCTGCATCATTTTTCAGAAATTTGTATATTAGCCTGTTGTTTACCCATCTATAAATGACAGTGATAATGATGAAGATGAGGATGGTGAAATTATCTATCGCCACATCTCCCCCCTCCAACTCCCCCTCCCCACTCCCCCATGGAAAAAAAGGATTTCTTCATCTGCATAAATTTTCACATTTACCTCAGCTGACTACTTAAACATACCCTTATAACAACGATAACAATAATGAACAAAGAAATAATATGAAAACAGGAGACAAGTGCTGAAAGGAGTCTGAAGTATCTGTAATGGTAAAAGTTGGAAAAAATGTAACTACGTTCATAGTCCAGAGGCGCTGCTCTCCGAGGTAGCCCCAGCAGCAGAGCACTTATTCTTTGCGAGACGATCTCAAGGTCATTTGTGATGTCACTTCCCTTGGTTCAGATGATGCATCCTCCTCACTTGATTCTTCACGTATTGCCCCGAAGTTGAGAAGGGCGTGGCAGTGGACAATTCTTGTGGAATGTCTTCTCCAAGTTCTGTACAGGACTCTGGGCAAGGAACGCCGCAATTGAAACAGACTGGCATGTTGTTAAACCAGGGCATAGTGCAAGGCTCGTTGACGGAGAAGGCGCAGTTTTCTTTAGGGTGTGCTGGATCTTTTCTCCACCATTGATCTTGGCACCACTCAATCATTCTCTTTGTCGGTCTATCCCCTGGTTTCCATCCCTATGTTGCCGTCTTAACTTCTGCTTCTTCCATTCTTGCTTTCAAATGGTCGAAGGGTCTTGCCTCCAAACAGCTTGCAGACGAAATTTGCAACAACTTGGTACATTTTCTAGGTGAATTTTAACCTTGCAATTCTCGGTCTCTCGACCTTGAACCCCAACATTAAAATGAACTGCCAGACAGCTATATCTTACAGAGGTATGAGAAACGACAATAAATTTGAACAAGGCATGATCTGAGCGAGCAAACAGCCATGACGAGTGACGATTGATCACACGTTACTTCAGGTCTCTGGGGAGAAGGCCCTGGGAATTATTAACCACACTGCAACCACACTGCGTATGCGCAAAATGCTTGATTGATCCCGTCACAGCGGCAATTCTTCATTGCAAAGTGGCGTCTTCCTCATCCACGTGTAGTGTGTCAACGCAAACGATCGCTTCAAAGGTAAAACATGTACCTCCTCTCTTTTCCGATCTCTTTGATCTGGCAATTTATTCCTTCGGTTGCCAGAGCAGTTTGCACTCTCATCATAAAGTTCGTGGCAATCCAGTGCTGGAAGGAGTCTCGGTGATTCTGGACAGAATGGTGCTGGCGAGCAACCCAGAGACCAAGGCAGTGTTTGAAGAAATAACACCTACAAGGCTAGGTAACTGATTATTTTTACATTTGCTTTATTTAGCGCCTGTTTACATGGAGGTGGGGGACCCTAGGTAAGTGAAGTAACCCTCTTAGCTGGGGTAACCCGCCTTTCCATATAATCTCTCATTTTAAGTTCATTGCATTTACATGATAAGTGGGGTGACCCGCCAAGCTAACCCTCCCAGCCGGGGTCAAATTTTGCCATGTAAACGTTTCAAGGTGGGGTAACCCAGCTAGCCGGGGTCGGATTTGTGATACATCAAATTCTCACAAAATTCACTTTGGTGGTGGCTTTGCATAATTATTAAAGGTAGCAATACAAAGCCACAGCACTGAAGGTTGTAACAAGAGCAGCAAGTGAGTGTAGAAGAGCATTAATCACCAAAACACATGGTTTGCCAGTATTTTTATTGTTTACGTGCTTAGCGACCAATCAATAATCTTGAGAAAGTGCACCCCGCGATGGCGGGGTTGTAAGATTGCATGTAAAGGAGGGTTAATATTTAACCCCACCTAAGTGGGTTACCTTACCTACCTGGGGTCCCCCACCTCCATGTCAACATGCCCTTAGGGACAGTTTGGTTGAAACCTGGAAGGCTTTCCATGGTTCACTTTTGCC
>OZ037777.1:24746209-24761209 GCA_964035525.1 Porites cylindrica | reverse complement strand
GACCATTCCAGTACCTCATCTTCTGCATTGTTTGAGTATAGAGTCATTTCGTTGACATCTTTCTCTTCCCCTAGGCTTTCCACAGTTATCGCACTGACAGAATTCTCCCATTCATCCTATCTGAGTTCGGGGTGGCGAGTCATTTCACAAATCGGCCTGTTGCATGCTTGTTGAGGGTTGGATCTGCGTTGTTTTTTAGGGCAGCATTGTGCGAAATGATTTGGAACACCACAATCGTTGCATAGCTTTGCATATGCTGGGCAATTTCCACGATTATGTCCACGACCGCAAAATTTCCATTTAGGAAAGTACTCTGGTGTCACGCCTTTGTTTGTCTTGGGTATCGCCCCTTGGCCGACCATATCGAGTGGAGCAGGTTTCCAGGCATGTTTGAGTTCTTCAGCATGTTTTCTCGATTTCTCAGCAGCGCGACCAAGTAAAATGGCCTTCTCCAACTTGAGATCTGTTTCTCGTAGGTAATGCTCACGAAGTTTGTTGTCAGTCGTTCCGCACACAATCCTATCAGTGATCAGGGAGTCTTTCAGGCTGGCAAAAGTGCATTCCTCAGCACGTTTCATCAGTTCAGTAACGAAATCATCAAAAGGCTGTCCATCTTGTTGGTTGTAGGAGAAGAATTGATAACGTAGAAAGGTTGTGTTCTTTCAAGGATTGCAGTACGCTGTGAATTTACTTAGGATCGGGCTGACTTTGATCTTGTCTTCCTCGGTCTGGAAGGTGAAGGTGTTGTAAATTTCATGAGCCCTTTTTCCAATACAAGTGAGTAGGATAGATGATTTAACTTTTTCGGATTTTCCATTACTCTCAGTGGCTGCTAGGTATAACTCAACTCTTGTTTCCGTCTTCTCCAGTTTTCTCGTACGTTTCCTTCAAAAGAGAGTGGTTCTGGAGGGTCTAATTTATCCATTTTAGAGAGATCCCACGTCTGACACCATGTAAAGATCAGACCAGAAGTTTGGATAGAAGAATGGATTTATTCTATTGTGTCTAAACCTTTAAGTACAAAACTGTAACCTGATATAAACGGTTGATTCATTGGTTAATTAAGTAAACTACCTTTGACAACTACATAATTACATAGCAATCATGACAAAGAGGAAGAAAATTTTTACCAATGTTGGAAATGTCACCATGGAGTAAGTATGTTTTATTTTAGGTGTTACCAGCATGAGCATATAGCCCAGAAGCGTATAACTCTGTTCCATTGCTTGGGTTTTTTTGGACAACGAATCAATATTTACTTACTGCTTGAGGAACTGATGTTGGCTGAAGCTGGGGTTGGTAAAGTAGCTGGACAGCTTGAAGAACTGATGCTGGCTGAAGCTGGGGTTGGTAAAGTAGCTGGACAGCTGGAAGAACTGATGCTGGCTGAAGCTGGGGTTGGTAAAGTAGCTGGACAGCTTGAAGAACAGATGCTGGCTGAAGCTGGGGTTGGTGAAGTAGCTACACTGCTTGTAGAAGAAGGGATGGTGCTGGCACTATTGGCCACCATTAAAATGAAAACAGAAGACCAATAGGCCACTTGCCTTGCTGCATGAAGTGCAGGGCCAACGTCACTTCCTGGATGGTAATCCTCAATTTGCTGAGAGATGTTTGACACTAAGTTAACCAGATTACTTGGTGCAACTGGTCCTTGACAAGGTGTTGAGCAATCTTGAATGGCCACACAGTCTTGGTGCAATGCAAGACAACATTTTTCTGCATCTTGTACTATTTGTGTTGCAGAAGGAATTGGGTCGGATAAAACATTGCAAATCTCATCTCAGGATTTCAATGTCTCCAATACCATGCAAAGATCTGTCTCCTAGGAAAGAAAAAACAAATTTAAATACTGTAAAACTGCTTCACACAAGCAGTTACATGATGTATTTGTTGCAGTTTAGCATACAAGCTGAAAAGGTCTATTAAGATCGCATTTGCTTCTTCACATGTTTGGCTAATAAACTGTGTTTCAGACTTTTGTCCAGTGGTTTCCTCTTTTGATACAGTGTATAAGCAGATAAAGCTAGGAATAACAAATCGTCAGCACAACTTGGGAAAAAAATAACCAACACCGAAAAAAGAACTCAGAATTCTCAGAAACGGTTTTTTAGAAAATTTATCTCAAATTAAGTTGGCCAAATTTCAGCCACATTGGTTCACAGGCAATAGATATTTTGCAGCATCTTGCCTGAATCAAGATTATGTCCCGCGTCGTGTTTTACTTTCAGTCTACAACTCATTAATTGTCCCTTACTGGACTTATGGTATTTGTGGTTGGGGAAACTGTGCTTTGACATTTCAAAGAAGATCGTAACTCTTCAAAAACGGGCCTTACATCTCATTTACTTCAGTAAGTCTAAGGAACACACCGTACCCTTCTTTCTCAAATCAAATTGCGTTCCCATGCCTAGTCTATTTTTCAGAGATTGTAGCTATTTATTGTATGATATCAACAGACAGACAGCACCAGTTAATATACTCAATCAATTCGTTAAAACAAGTCAGATTCATAACTACAGAACAAGATCTGTCTCTAGCGACGTGTTTTATGTTAAGTTCTCTAGAACTGATAAAATGTATGCCTTTTTCACGAGAATCGGTGCCCAGATTTGGAACTCTATTCCTTATTTGATTAAAATACTTAAACGTTCGTCCTTTCGTAAAAAAATAAAGGAATTATTACTAAATTTCTTGTGGTCAGAAGATGATTATGTCGAAGTCTCCGGTCTTATTAGGTTCTTTAATACTTTAGGTTACCCTCTCTTCGTATCATTATGTACCTGCCTTGTTTTATGTTAGTTTAAATTCTAATTACTGTATAGTAGTGTCTTCACTGTTATTTAGTCCATCTATATATAAATCTTGTTTTGTAATATGTTTTCAACTCCCACCTGCCTCGATTAGTTTATAAGCTATTTGCGGGTGGGAAAGTAATGTAATTAGTTATTTTCCAATTTTCAATAATGTTGTTGTTGTTGTTGTTGATATCAGAAACAGAGTCGCGTTAAACACAGACAAATGTAAGGAGCTCCGCATTAGTTTGACATCAGTTTGTGACTTTCCTCCGGTAGTCATAGGAGAGGAGTGCATCAAATTAGCTAAAGATGCTAAACTTTTAGGTGTTACTATCTCTGGTGACTTCACATGGAATGTGCACATCACAGAAGTTACTAAGACGGCAGCTAAGAGGCCCTATTTTCTTGTTCAGCTAAAAAGAGCTCGTGTTCTACAGAAAGATTTATGCCTTTTTTACATTATATGCGTGTGCTCCGTCATTGACTTTGCTGCGCCAGTTTTCTATCACCCGCTGCTAGCCTACCTTTCGCAAGAATTAGAATGCATTCAGAAGAGAGCAATGCGAATCATATGTCCTAGTATAGAATATCAGGAAGCTTAAGCACTTATGAGTTTACCAACGGTTGCGGAGCATCACCACAACATTTGCACGCGCACGTTTGAAAGCATAATGAGCGACCCGAACCACAAGTTAAGAAAGTTGTTGCCGCCTCTTTATAAGAGCAACTATAATCTAAGGCATGAGTGCACTTTCATTTTGCCGCGTTGCAAGACAAATAGATTTAAGAACAGTTTTTTAATGGATTCAGGTAGAATTGTAAATAATTTTTAGGTTTCTTATTATACGTTTTTAGTTTTAGCTATTACAATTATTACTCATTTTTACAATTATGAGTATGAATTATTACCATTATGTAAATACGCAATTCAGTTTATGCTGCAATGTATTTAATAAAGTACCTACCTGCCTACAATTATAAAATTAAATTCTGTATTCCTGCATGCACAATGAGTAGGACAAGTAATAATTTTTGGACACATCTTTTTCATAGACTATCTTTTAGCCTTTTCGTGTGAACACCTTCATAACAGACAAGAAAACACTCGTAATATGATAATCAAGAAAATTGAGCTGCCAGAATTATTTCATAACCCACTCATGCACGTGTTAATTACGCATACTGACAAATCTGGTTGGAAATGAATCTGATATAGATGGCTGTTCGATTCAGTACTCCAATAACCAGTTCATGCAAAAATAAAATATATTTGGGAACGGTGCTCCTGGATTTTCGGTCATAAATATACATAAACGTTACACCTTGCTATGGCATTTCTGTGGTCAGTAGAGCAGATGATTGTTAAGTCTAACAACTCTCCCGAACCGAGTCTTCCCTGCCAGGAGAAACGTGGCCAAGCTTCCAATCTCTCCTTGAATAAGCAATTCTTTCCAACCATGATCTTCAACATCTTCATCGCTGCTTTCATCAAACTCGGCGTCTCTCTGGTCTTCTTCCGCATTGTTTTGGTTGGCATCTTCTACCCTGTTGACACGTTCATCAAAGGCAATAGATACAGGACGTTCCATCTTGATATAACTGTTCCAGAACTTGAAAAGCTGAGAATGAGACTCAGACTGAAACTGTTGAAATAGATGGTGGAGGTTCTCGGTGGAATCACAGAGACCATCAAACACATTCTTCACTTGCCCTGCACTTATGGCGGCCTTACACTTAATCAGGTTAGTTTGCACTTGATCCAAACGTGTCAGTGTTTGCATTCTCTAACCAGCGGCAAAATGCTTTCCACTACAATATCAAAAGAACTTCCATGATGAGTTTGTCCACACGCAAACCACGACTTTCCTTTTAGCAGGGCTGTCGTTGAGGTGGTGCCATACAATCCAGACTCCATGAGCAAATCCGCAATGCCGCTTTCCTCGAATTTTTTGCCAACCACAGACAAATAATGAAGAGCTATTTGGAAGCCACCCATGCGGATAACCAGGTGCTTAAATTCATCGGGACGTCGCCATTGTATTTCTTTCGCCTTGGTGTATATGGTCAGATTAAATGTTACAACACTTTTGGTTTGTCCGAGTATTGCACTTATATCCTGTATGGTTTTCATGACAGTGTACATGGTGCTGTATTCACTGGTGGATCCTGCTATCCCAGGGCAATAGCCCAGGTTTGTGCATTGTGCAGTAACAAGTGAAACAGCGGCGTTAAATGCACTCCAACTAGTAATGGTTTGCTGACCGTTCTCGGCATCACTGGAAAAGAAGAGAGTTGTGTTTGTTTAACCTCAGCAAAAACCAAGCAAAGTCTTTCCTTTCAATGGCGGGGCTCAAAAGAAGAGCCAATGTTTTGTACCTTTCCAAGTATTGATGTTACAGTGTGCCTTTGCCCATTCACCCTAAAGTCATGAATGGTTTGGGTGGAAAGTGGTGTGTCAAGGGATCTTCTTTTCAATGAGTGATCGGCCAGCGACTGGGGAGAGAGCTCGGGCCCAAAACCTTTTCTCTGATATGCTATCCTAGTTGTTGCATATATGGTATGCTTTCCATCGAGAGTGTCCTCATTGAAGTCATTGTTGTCTGTGGCAAATTGCACAAACACACCAGGGGATAGGTTTGACGGAACGATAACACCATGTTGTTCTGACTGTGCACTTATTTCTCTTGCTAGACTGGTTGTTATTAATTCGACATCATTATAAGAGCAGCAATGGCCGATTTTGTTCAGCAAGATAACAAGATAACAACGGAGCCCGTGAGATGATGAACAGTAATGCCAAGTCTAACATGCTTAGGAGTTCTGATGCGACAGCGTGTTGATGTGTATACCATATCCTGACCTAACATAAAAACTCTCCTTTCATCATCTTCATTAAAGCAGCGAGTTGTTTCATTGACATCCTCATGATGATCCCATTGCAAAACAAACCAGCAAAGAAAACTGTACAAGCTATCAGGAATAACTTGCCTTCCCAATTTTAATGAAATGTCGTCAACTGATAAAAGGTTGCATGCAAATTCCTGTGCTCCGTTTTACGTCCGTTTTTAATATCTGCGCTGCCTGGAAGAGAATTTTTATCTTAGCGGCCTCTGTATCTTTAACCTCTTCAGGGGGACAGCAAAAGTATTCCTCAGCATCCAAATTTGAGAAAATAGCTGCAGCGTTGATAATACCTTGCACAGAAATGCTGCTTGAGTAAATTAGTTCTGATTTAGATGGATCTCACTGCTTATCAAAGACCACGGAATCAGAAAAGTGGTTAATCAATCTTTTCTTTAGTTTATCGTTTCGGTATGACTGAGACAAACTACTGTTTGAAGAAAGTATTTCTTTATATCGTTCAAGCAAGTGGCTAATTTCGTGAACCTTGCCAGCTGTCATGTCACTATCGATTTCTGTTAAAAGTTCTTTGAACGACTTGTCATAAATACACTCTTCATTTGGGTTTTCTTCTTTGAATACTTGATGTTTTATGTTTGATTTACTTACATAACTTGCTCGACAAGCGCTATGATATTTCACTTCTGCGGCAATGACATCAAGGCCTCGGATATTTGTTAGCAGACCAGTATCACTTCTTGCTTCTGCTGTGGAAATTATGGTTTGACAGGCATCAAAACTTGACACATGAGTGAGGGTTTTAACACCTTTATGCTTGGATTTTTGACAAAAGATGGACAAAGACCAGTTGATTTTTGATGTCTTAGATCTAGATAAACGGCTCTCTTCAAGAGGCTTATTTTCATACAATTCTGCAGTCTTCGCTCTTTTAGTAGGTAATAACCCAGCCGGTTCTTCTTTATCATCATTGGTACTAGCCATATCTGCGACTAAAATAACATTTATTAAATTTCTACGTGAAAACTATACAGTTCTTAACATTACTTTACGAATACATGATGCTATGAAAAAAAGCATATCCTAAAGAATGTCAGCCGTCAAAATGTGTTTTTCCCCCACAGTAAAGGTAATATCTTATTACTTGATCATATCAAACTCTTTCCGCTTCGCGACGAACATTTGTTTTTCCCGGTTCCAGGCGGATGCGGCCGCTCACGGCACGTAATGCGCATACTCAACGCAGCTGATTTTCAAAATGGCGGGGCAGGCCAAAGAGAGAAATAAAAGAACCAAAGTGGTTTTACAACGAATTCTCGGCATACACCCCGTTAAAAAGGCTAATCTACAGAGAAAAGATACAAAGCTGTACGATATTGAAGTTACGGAGGTTGATAAAGCCAACAAAAGATTAAAAATCCACTACGTTGGATACAGCTCACGCTTCAATGAGTGGAGACCTTTCGGGGACGATGAAGGATCTGAATATTTCCCGTTTGTTCGTAAAGAAAAGCTGTTTATTCCATCGGAAAATTCCCTTGTGGATAGAACACAAACATTTCACGATCAACTTTTTCATGAAATGAAGAAAAAGTTTGCTCTGGGCGGCGAGAGGACCCTGAAATCAGCATAGACCTCAATGTTGATCAGGCTGTTTTTATGGAAGGTCTCGCAAGTGTTTTGCCTGGCATTATCCAAAGAGGAAAAATGGTTTACCAAGTGAAGTCAAATAGGATGCTTAATCCCTTTCTTGGAATGAAGTGGGACGAAAGAATTTTAAATCCAGCCGAAGATTTTGCCTATGTAATTTCAGGAACAATAAAGTATTGGCTGGGACAAAGAAATCCATTTACCGAATACCAAATCATTGGGGAGCAGTATATTAAATCTGAAATTGAAAACAGCTATTTTATTACATTTCAGTTTGTGAGAGGTGACGGTAACAGGAACAACTACCAAGCAAACATGTCAAATATCAAGCCATTGTTTTGTAACTGTGCCATGGAACTAATTCTGGATTTTTAGTCATGGCCAAATCATTTAATACTTGTAGCATCTTGTAACTATCAACCTGTTTATGTTTGTCAGACTGGAACTTTTTATGATTGCCTTGTTGATGTTTTTGGTTAAGATTTCAACAGTTAAGTACAATGTTAGTGACGCTGGCATCTGGGCATCCATTTACCATCTTCCTTCACAAGATGTGCACAGCAAATTGCAGCTGTACAATGTTTACACGGTGATGTGCATGTCTTAATGCTGTGGCCTTGTTTTGAACAGTTACTACATTCATAATTGTTCTTAGCCCTTTCATAGCCTGCTGCTTCCAAGAACTGAATCCTGTTTTTCTTCAGAAAGAGTTGTTTAAGTGCATCAATTCCTTTGTGATTTGTGGATCTGAAAAAGTCTTTAGAAGCTCTATCGTTGTGTTTTTCCAAACCTTGTTGAGTGTAATATGCAATGTTTTGATGCAGTGACAGGAATTCAGGAACATGGCAATGTAGTGCATGCATGTAAGGGGTCACATCTTTTGCTTGGTACACATTGAGAAAGATTCCAAACCATGATTTGATATCTTCTTGCAGTTGAAGAATTTCATCCTCCGATGTAAAATCTAGTTTCAAATCACCAATTAACTCCATAAATTTTTCCCACATCACTTGTATTTCTCAGGGGCACCCAACGACCGTTTTCTGGGAAATGATCTGAAATGGCTCGTTATGCATCCTGGAGTGCTTTAAAAGCAAGATAAATGAATAATTCGCATCGCTAAAAAAATTTGATGTGTTCGGTCGTCCTAGGAGTGGTTTGAACCTCTCGAATTTTTTAGGGCTGTTTTTCGCCTTTCCCGAAAATATTAGCCTACAGTGAAAGCTTTCCGAAAACGTAAGATAACCTGACGAGCTTTTCCCTTGACCGAAATTTTTAGGGGTCCTTTCAAGTTTTCTCCGAAAACTTTATGTAGTCTGAGAATGTCTCCGAATTTTCTAGGGCGACGTAGAATGTATAGAAAATTCTAGGTGTAAAAGAAAAGGCATTTAAGTGATTTTAAAGCCAGTTGAAACGTCTAATGAATGTATAGAAAATTCTAGGTATAAAACAAAAGGCATTTAAGTGATTTTAAAGCCAGTTGAAACGTCTTGTACCTGCCGAACTCAATTCGCACAGCACTTGCGGAAAAATCTGAAATACGGCATGGCACTGACTGATTATAACGCACATTGAACGCAGTCAGCTAAGGCAGTTGGCAGAGTTGGGATCAGTTGGGATGGCCCAGGGCACGGCTCAGTGTTCATTTCTTCAGTGTTCTGTTCTGTTTTTTTTTGTGTTCGTTCCCAAGGGGTCAAGGGTAAGATGCTCTGGGTGCTAAGGTAATAGGAGAGGACAGCTGATGGGGGGAAGCTGAAGAATAGGCAGAATAGATCCAGTAGGCAGACAGGCAGAACGCAGGATGGGATAGTAAAGATCAGAAAGATCAGAAGATTACGCATTTTATAACAGTTCTTTGAACAGTTTAAAGAACTGTTTAATCGGGTACTTTTTCCTGTATTTCGGCGTCAGTGTGTCCCTAATTTGGTAAGAAAAAACTCAGAACACTGGAATAACCAAGATTCCGGAGTCTGGAGATTCCTCCAAGTATAGATAATAATTTACAATTATCTGAATTATTAGGTGAATTATCAGCTGACGATTACAGTAAATTATCAGGCTGAATTATTCCTGTTATAACACGACTGACACGAGTGCGTGTTGGGTGTGGTTGGGTTGGCTATGAGTCTGACGAGTCTGCTGATGAGTTGGCTATAATGAATGTGTCTCAGGTATCTGATGGGTTCATCTTTCTTCAGCTGTTTCTTTTTCTAAAAGTTGCAAGGCTGCAGTGAGACTTCTGAGACTGATTGTGTTTTTTTCCTTGTTTATCATCAGCTGTGTCATATTCGTTTTGTAGTGAAAGTTAAGGTACACAGCAATCCGAACAAAGGTTCGAAAGGTTCAGCAGGTGCATACGATTTCGCGACTGCAAAGCCGCAGTCAGTGAATGAGTGAACACTGAATGCAGCAAGATGCTGAAGATGGGCAATTGAAAACAATGGATATTCAAGTTGGGGTGAAAATTGAATAAAAAGAATAAAGTGGATATACTAAGCTAAGTCAATGGTTGGTCTGCCATTTTTCAATTGCACTTTTCTGTGGTCGCAGTGCGAACACAAGGTCTATCTACTGTTTTTCACATGTACTGTTCAGACTGTTGCCTATTTTACTTATGGCATTTACTTTGCATTATATTTTACCTGAGTGGAAAACCTAATTTTTCTCATTTGCTGTTGCTACTATCATTGGGATGGGAAGCGGGCTATGTATGAAAAAAAACCCGTAGCACACTAAAAAATACCGTATTTATTCGAATAAGTGCCCAACCTCGAATTAGCGCCCACCTCGAATAAGCACCCATCCTAGAGGCAGAAAAAGTTAATAAACACCCAGCCTCGAATAAGCACCCACCCCTCCTCACGGCCCTGCCCTTTCCGCTCAAACTAAAATAAGTGCCCACCCCTACCCCCCTTACTCCTCCGACACACACACAAAATTGAACAAGTACTAAGGGACTTCCCCGCAGACGGAGTTTTCTTCAGAGTATTTTACAGAAACCTTGCATTATTACCTCTTCTCGTTTTGTTGTTACTATTTATTGTTTTGTTGCAAAATAAACATACTGCACTAAGCGCCCAGCCTTCAATAAACACCCACCTCGAATAGGCGTCCACTCTCAAGGTCCAAAAATTTTTTAATAATCGAATAAATATAGTAATCATAAAAGCCATATGTCGGTCCACTAAAAGGTAGTTTTTCAGGTTTGTAATCCTTTTAAAACCGTTAAATTTTACTGGTTTTACAAGCACCTGAACAGGGGTAGGAGTCCTTACTATGAAGGCCTATACCAAGAATACAAGGAGGCTCTTCCCGAAAGGAGTACTCGTAACTTTTGGTGTCCTAAGTATCTTTAAAATTTGGATTGAAGAATAGAGACTGCAAGATGCGAAAGGACTATTATCTTTCAATGGAAGGAATACAAAAGGTAACTTTTCAGGCTGACTTCAGGCCAAAGTCCTGAGGTCTAATCTACTAAGGTGTTGAACTTCGGGCAGAGCCTTCTTGTTTAAGACTTTGTAGAGTAGCTGTCTATACCTCCCCACGCTGGGAACCCAATTCGTATTAACCACTGAAAACAAATGTTAAGTAAATCATTTTTGCTGTTTTATTCAAGTTTTGTTAATTTCTCGAGTCTCTTTTTTAACTGCAACAAACTGAACATAGTTTCATGAAACTGAATCAACACTAGTTAAGTTTTCTTTGTTCAACTGCTTTTTCTTGTAGTCTAATTGTGTGAATTGTTCAACTAAAATCTGTATAACTGGCCGTTTACTTCCTATTTGTTAAAACATGCAGGGTAGATGTTGGTTGATCATAAGTTTTTCTAGGAACTGGGCAGCTGGACCATGGTCAGACCCAAAACCTTTTGGAAATGAAATAGGCTTTTTCTGTGAGATTTTGCTGAAAAAACCATCTCCTTTGTGCATAATATTTAGGATTTGACTGATCTGGATGGTTAGTTTTGATTAAAAGTGACATTCTCATTACGATGGGAATGGGCTAGCCGGTCAGTTCTGACAAATGCAAAGCACCCTAATTTTAATATACCGTATTTATTCGAATAAGCGCCCAACCTCGAATTAGCGCCCACCTCGAATAAGCGCCCATCCTAAAGGCAGAAAAAGTTAATAAGCGCCAAGCCTCGAATAAGCGCCCACCCCCTCCTCCTCCAAATCAAACTCAAATAAGCGCTCACCCCCACCCCACCCACTTGAGTGAATAAATTCTAATAAGAGACTTCCCCGAGGACGGAGTTTTCTTCAGAGTATTTTACAGAAACCTTGCTTTGTTACTTCTTCGCATTTTCTTATTAGCATTTATTGTTTTTTTGCAAAATAAACATATTTCACTTGCTGAAAATAGTGAAAATTTAATAAGCGCCCAGCCTCGAATAAGCGCCCACCTCGAATAAGCGCCCACTCTCAAGGTCCAAAAATTTAATAAGCGCCCAGGGCGGTTAATCGAATAAATACGGTAAATCATATTGAAAAAGTCAATACCATGCATTCAGCTGGAAATCAAAAGTATAACTTTTTTAAGCCCAAAATTTTGGTTTTTTTCTTTTGCTGTTGTTTTTGTTTTTTGTTTTAATTTGTTACGAGAATTTGATAAAAGATCAAAAGGCCTATTCTAAAAGGTTACGACCATATTTCCGTGAAACACTCTACCATGCAGACTATCTGCCACCATGTTAAAACATGCTGTTAATTGAACCCAAGATGGTTTATTAATCTTGACATTTTGCATTGATTTCGAGTCTTTGGGCAGAGTGCTCAAGGAAATACAGTAGTAACCATCTGGATAATGCAAAATTTCATTAATTTATTGAAATTTTGCATTATCCAGAGTTCCATTAAAATAAAAATAATTAATAACTTTTTTAGGTTCCCCTTGTTCGGTTTTTTCAGGGCACTGGGCACGTTTGTGCCCAAGCTTCCTGCACTTGTGACATCTGACTGAAAAAAAAGAAAAAACAAAAATATATTAACAAGAGATATTTTTGGTAAGGAAAAAAAGGCATTTATGGATATTAGGGAGAAATGAACCCAAGAACCAAGAAAGTCTGAATTATCGGCAGCTGGCTGTAGTTAAATGCTAAGATGGAAATATAAAATATGCTGACTAGATCATCCACCCTAAACTCCAGATCCAGACACTACTTCCATGGTCCTGCAAAGTGTTCTCTCTTGTTGTATATTAGATTTTCTGTGACTTTCACATTTGAAACACAAATCAGCTACACTGTCCATTAGTGCTACTATAGTTTGTTGCTCATAACATTTTCTGACACAATAGATGGAACGCATTTACATTATTTCATAAGAAAGGAGTTATATAACCATCATTAACTAACCACAGTCTATAATCTACACCATTTTATTCTCTCTTACCTCTTTCATCATCTCTCTGGCTCCTTCTTTCATTTGCCCTTTGCCTGCCCACGCTGTGATATCTTCTTCCTCTTTCTCCTTCTCTCCTTCCATTTCCTCTCCACTCTTCTTCATCTTCTCTTCGTCTTCTCTCTTCTTCCCTCCTCCTTCTCCTCTTCTCCTCTCTTCTTCTCTTCTTCTCCTCTCTTCCTCCTCTTCTCTTCTCCTCCTCTCTCCTTCTTCTTCTTCTCTTGTCCTCTCTTCTCCTTCTAATCTTCTCCTCTCTTCTTCTTCTCTTCTCCTCCTCTCTTCCTCTTCTCGTCTTCTCCTCTCCCCTTCTTCTTCTTCTTCTTCTCTTCTCCTCCTTTCTTCTTCCTGCCTTTGTTCTTCCCTGTCTAGCGCTTGGCTCGGTCGAGCCAGTCGCCATCGGCATCCATGGGTTCTGAAAAAGATATAGATAGATAATAGTCAATAGCTAGTCTAGTTCATTAAAGAAATAGAGGATACTGAATGGCCATGTGAAATACCAAACCATTTCACTTCAAAAATCTTTCAGAGGGATAGCTTAATAGAGGATTCACAGTATATAGCAGGCAGACCAAAGAGCACTAATCATTATGCCTCTCCTTTAATTTTGGAGACCAAAACTGGGACTTATCAGATGCTATTATGGGCAGTGCTCTTTGTCACTCTGAAGGTACTCTATTAAAATATAGTAGGGTGGGCTATGGTGGAAAACGGGCGAGCAACATTCTGGCACGGGGTTATATTATTGAACAGTGGAAGTTGACTATATCTCAACAGCTCTCATATTTTTTTAAGTTGAATGAAAATAGACTGTCAATTTTGTTGATGACTCATGGAGAAAGGTTAATTATTTTTTCCAAATGGCAGAAGTCCATCCATTAACTGGTACCTTTCCTATCAGAAATTTTGTCATGGTGTTCATCACTCCCCGATCTAACCAGTTCTTTTACAATTTGTAGTTATATATATATATATATATATATATATTCTGATGTTTTGTTCAAGTCTGGCAAATATCGAAAATAATCACAGCATCCAACAAAAAAATCAAATCATTTGTCTATACCTGGCCTTTCACCATCTGCCGCTTGTTCCATTATGTTTGATCTAGACAGAAAGAAAATACAAAAGGTGTTAAGCCGCTTTTAAAATGGCATTGAATCACTAGAGGCAGTACATTGAACAGTGAGTGTATTTCCCCCACCATACTGTCTGATACTCTGTTAATCAGCTCGTTGTAAATAGCGCCTCAGCTGAATGAAATTGTTAAAAAAATAGAAGTTGACAAATTTCTATGATTTTCTATTTAAATCAAAACAAGACTGCTATCAATGAACAAATGAATTGAATAAAGCATATGAATTGTCATAACAGTCATAAGTTGCATTGATCAATAACCAAAGTGATGTAATTTGGCTGATGTATCAGTTGTTGTTAATAGCCTCTTGAAGCTCAAATTAAGATGTGAAATACATCCCATATTCTGGTTCTTTTGCGCTTCTCCTGCGAAGTTCTGGAAGTTGGAAAATTTTGCCCCAATTTAGGCTGCCAGTTAGCCTGATTATAAACTTGTCGATGGAATAACTTAGCGAAACTGACAGAGAACTGAGAGAAACTTAACTTATCCGGTGTAATATGCCCTTTCCGAGCTCGCATGCAGCTGATAGCTTACGTTACATCAGGCTGGTCACATGCAAAGTAAAAAAAACAAGAGAAGATTCTCTGGATTCTCTGCAGATCGAAAGATGCCGTGGCAAAAGACTTCTATCAAAATGAGGCGATGTCTGATATGTTAACTTCTGAAACATTGGTGAACGGGAAAGGCCGGATCAAGAAGGTATAGCGGCTACGTATTACATTTTCAATATAAAACCATAAAAAAATCACGAATAAGACTTACTCCTTCATCCGATTGGCGATTGGGAATAAAACGTTTTTAAGTCTCGTACTTTTAAGCCTACCGCTCCGAAAATGCAAGTTTTGGACTTTGTGAACAGTCAGCAAGTCTAGCTAGTATGATCAGTAGTATCTGTGATCTGTGGGTATGTTAAAGATCCTCAAACGTAACAGACGAGACGAATTTCCAGAATTTCTGACATGTAGCCAAGGCAATACTCGAACTGATAACAACAGATGACTCACAGAAAAAAGAAAATACTCACTGAAAATTGGCGAACCAACTGAAACAAATCAGACAAATGCTCGACTTTTTTTAGGAATGCTGAGGAATTGCGTGTGATGGTATGATTTACCAGGTCAATTTCGACGCGAATTCAATGTGTAAATTTCGAGTTTTC
>OZ037777.1:24728709-24738709 GCA_964035525.1 Porites cylindrica | reverse complement strand
GTAAAAAAAAAAAATGACATATTGGGGTGGGGCCACTCCGTATGACTCGTACAAACAACAATGCTCACCTTGATCGTAGCCGAAAGAAGAAGCGACAAAAAACTTTCTCATTCACGGTGAGTTGACAGAAACAAATGAAGCTCTACTTTTCTTCTCTGAATTGAGTGATAATTTAAATTTTCGCCGTTTTCTTTTAAACTGTTGATGTTAAAGTTTACAAAATCGATACAAAAAGATTAAAACTATGATTTGTCATGTTTGAAGATACTGTAAAGATCTAACTTTTGCACAACCATTGTTTACGGCTTCGTGTTCACGCATGAATTACCCGTCAATCAAACTGATCCTTTTTTTTGAATGGTTTCCTTTCTGATTATTTTGAGATCACTTCGTGTGAATATACTAAAACAATTATTCACCTCTGGCGAATAATTGTTAAATATTACCAATGGGCATTAGCCTCTTTTTTACATGATTATATATTACCAATATATTTGTATCTTACTGTAGACATTTTATTTAACATGGCGGACAAGTCGGTTTCTTCATCGCCGGTATGCTTTAACATTTTTCGGCAATTTGAGCATACACCTAAACAATCAATAGAACAGTTAATCATTTCACATCCAGTTCATGGTGGGAAAGCGAACAACCACCTTCCAGCTGCTGTAGGACTAGTAGAGACACTGTGTACTAAATTCAGTCAGAAACAATTAGTCACAACTGTTTCACGAAAGAGAAAATTGTGTGAAACTGTTTTCCCTCAAATCTATAACACTAAGGGAAAAGACTTTGAAAAGTCACAAGAAAATGTGTTGCGTAGCATTGCAACATATTTTTGTAAGGGAGTGATGGGTAAAGCTAAGTACAGGTCTGTCTATCAATCCGTCTCTATGAAAAAGGGAGTTAAGAAAGGGTCTAAACGTTACAGATTGAATGTAATGGGTTGTAAAATTCCATCCCTGCTCCCATACAACAAACTGATGGAGCATGTAAAAACCATCGACCTTGGCAAAATAGGTAATGTAGGAGAAGTGTTTTGTGCAGATCTTAAAGAGGAAGAAAAAGTGAATGGCTGTTTCAGATACTTACCAGATTTCCTGCCATCACTTGCCTCTTTTTACTTAACTTTAGAGCAACAAACAGAGGAGAGGTTGTTGAGGTTTAACACACCTAACACATTTCAGGTTGTTCTTGGGGGAGATGGTGCCCCTTTTGGGAAAGATGATACAGTCACTGCTTGGAATGTTAGTTTTCTCAATAGGGGACAACATATCTTAAGCAGTAGTGAGAACTTCCTCATTTTTGGAGCTAACTGCTCTGAAAGTTCTGTTCCCGTACAAAGGTATGTGAAGCACCTCTTACAAGAGATGACCACTATCGAAAACAAAAGCTACAGTATTAATGGGAAAGACATCAAATTTAAGTTTGCAGAGT
This sequence comes from Porites cylindrica, assembly GCA_964035525.1. NCBI lineage: Eukaryota > Metazoa > Cnidaria > Anthozoa > Scleractinia > Poritidae > Porites > Porites cylindrica. The sequence continues at coordinate 24,737,272 of OZ037777.1, read as the reverse complement.
TTCCTAATGATCTCAAAATGCTGGCATTCCTTGCTGGAGAACTATCTTTAAGTGCCAGATATTTCTCAACCTTTGGCAATGTGAGCACTGCTGACTGCAGTCATGTAAAAGGGACTTTTGGAGCTGGTCCTGGCAATAAATGGAAGCCATGGGTCTACGACAAAAGGGTGGCTGTTGCAACGGAGGTTGAAAAGGTAAAGAAGCAGGTCAGTAAACAGAAAGTTTCAGAGAAAACAAAGCGAAAAAAAGTAACTGACTTCATTGCCTCGAAAGGCAGTAGACAAGAATTTGAACCATTGGTTGGAAAGTTTATTGATAGAACACATGTCGAACCATTACATCCAAAAAACAATTCTTGTCAGCAATTATTTACCCTGATCCTATATGAAAGCATTGGAAAGTCAGCACTTGCATCAAGCATCTCAGACTTTGATGCTGTGCCTTGTACATCCCCATTTTATAAATTGGTCAACTGCCTTCAAAAAAAGGTCAAAATGGGTCGTCTTGCTAAGAAAGTGATTAGGTGGTTTAATGAAAACAAAGATCTTGCCCGGTTTCAATACAGATTCACTGGTCAAGATTCTCGTTTGTTCCTACAGAATTTCATGTTTACAATTGATTCTATCAAGCAAGCACATGATTCAGAGAAGCAAACCTTTTCTCTCCATGTATTTGCCTACATGTCACTGCAATCGAGGCAAATTGTCTCCCTGTTTTGTAGAGTTGTCAATGTTTCTCAGGAAAACATTGCAGAGCTTAAACAGTGCTGTACCAATTTCTTCAGATGCAGCAGCTTATTTGGCACAGTGACCCCAACAACCTGGACTGTGGGACATATCATTCCTGCCCATGCATCTGATGTTTGTCAGAAATACAACTTGGGCTTAAATGCAGTGTCTATGGAGGGCCGAGAAGCCAAGCATATGGCAATTCGAAGGTATAGCCAGAATACCAATCATCATGCAAGATGGATGCAGATTTTTCAGCACGAATTTGTTCACCTTATCTGGCTGAGAGAAAGGGGCTATGGGGGAGAAGATATTTCTAGATCTAAGCAAACCTATATACCACTAAGGGTAACAAATGGACAAGCCTGTTTTTGTGGCTTTGACAAAGGGCCTGAAGAAGACAAGTGCTGTTATTGTTCACATAACTACAGAGCCCAAATTGAGAAGAGTGTTCAACTAGGCAAGATCACTGTAGACAAGAATCTCTGTTCTGTATAGTAGCTGCAAAAACTAGGATTAGCTTACTGTAAGTCCTCAGAAGTCAGCAATCAACAGAGCATTTTAACATGAATTTTGCGTGCCCGTTCCAAGGTTTCAGTCTGTCTTTTTCGCATGGTCCTTTTAGATATCCGGACATTTCCCTGTTCATCACTTGTTGCTGACAGCTGCCTATTTTGAATGGCTGCAGGATGCTCACAAATAGTTGCCTGTAGTCGATTTTCCTTGTCAGCTACATCATCCACCTAGTTAAAACAAAACAAAAAAATTAAAAATTAAAACTTAAAGCTTGAAGAGTATACATGGTATAGAACAGCAGCAGATTATTATCAATATTTTCCCTTTGTTTCATTATCAAATTGTTCAAATTTAATGGTGAAAAAACTATTCTGAGGCAAAAATATTTTATGCTGCACATACAGATTCTTCTCATGCAATTACAAACTAAATTACTGACTACAAATTGCAGTTGCCCCTTCGGGCTCGTGCAGTTTTGCTAGCCTTTGAAAAATTTACTAGTGCTTATGCATTCCAAATTACACTCAAAATCATGTGATTAACTATAATAGTGAAAATAAATATTCAATGCAAAACTTTGGCTCTGTGAAAATTTCAGATTTTCTGAGTGTGAAAAATAGTTTAATTGCACCAGTGAATTAAGGGTTTAAGGAGATCCGGTTTGTGGTAGAACGAATCGGTTTTCTAACGACTATTAACAGCTCTATTAAAAACGTAAAACGTTGATAACCTTTTGCTGAATTCTTCGTACTTTGGCTTGCTTTGCCTGAAGATCTCTTGTTGCAGCCAAAACCTTTTCTTGTTCGAGGGCAGTTCTTTCTCGAACCTCTTTCAGCTGTCTCATCATAGTTGCCACATTAAATCTTGCGTACACTTTTTTCTTCCTAAAAGGCATGCTAAAGTTGGAGTTAATTTAATGAAATCTTTAACGGATCAGCAGGACTTTGAAATCCACGATAAGATGCTTCAATTTGTCTTCGTGCGCATTCTCTCCGCCTGCCAAACAGAAAAAAAATGCCGATTTTAAAGAAACTATAAACATAGGTTTCTTCTTCAGGTATTCTTCTTCCCAGAACATCCAAATTTACAATTGAATAATTGTCCACGCTAAAGCCTTTTGAAGCCAAAAATGCTCAAAAATACGAAAAAATAAGAGGCAAAGAAGTTTTCACAATACCTTGTCGTGCAAAAGCTCGTTTCGTCGAGTAAAAAACACCAAACCGAGCATGTTTGGTACCATCTGAAAGCTGCAGTTTTCAACCATCTTTCTTCGTGGAGCGTTTTTGGCAGTATCCGCTTACTGCATAGCACTTTGGGTGCAAAGTTACTGATTAGCATAACAAAAAAGTAATTTGACCCCTACCCCCACGGGGGAAATAACCTCCCGCCATTTTGAAAACGGATTTCGCGGCCACATTTTGAGTTTCTTGTGCCCACCGTGTTGCCTTCTTTGATTCTTTTAGTTCCTCTAATTTGCTTTAAAACAGGGCAGATTCTACACAGCCTTTAGGCACATTGGAAGCTGCCATGTTTGACTAACTGAGGAGCACTGGGTTCTACTATTGATTTGAGTAATATGAGTAAATGTATGAGGTACCTGTAGAATATGTTTATCAAAAGTTGGTTGACTTTGTATGCAAGTCATCGTGGCTCAGTGGATAGGACATCAGGACATGAATCCAGTGAACATCCAGAGGTCTTCACTTCAATACACGAGGTAAGCAAAGATAAAAAAAGCGGCTAGCTTGTAGTAAGGGGTAGAGATAGGATGGATAGGGTACAGTCGTGTAGGAAATGGCGTATTACAGTATTATTTTTTGTTTTGAAAATTAAAACAAATTGACCTAGGTTGAAACAAATTGACCTAGTTTTAAAAAGGAATTAACCTAAGGCTCAATTTAACCTGCAACATATACATAAACGTTACACCTTGCTATGGCATTTCCGTGGTCAGTAGAGCAGACGATTGTTAAATCTAACAACTCTCCCGAATCGAGTCTTCGCTGCCAAGAGAAACATGGCCGAGCTTCCAATCTCTCCTTGAATAAGCAATTCTTTCCAACCATGATCTTCAACATCTTCATCGCTGCTTCCATCAAACTCTGCGTCTCTTTGGTCTTCTTCCGAATTATTTTGGTTGGCATCTTCGGTGTTTGTCCGAGTATTGCACTTATATCCTGTATGATTTTCATGACAGTGTAAATGTTGCTGTATTCGCTGGCGGATCCTGCTATCCCAGGGCAATAGCCCAGGTTTGTGCATTGTGCAGTAACAAGTGAGACAGTGGCATTAAATGCACTTCAACTAGAAATGGTTTGCTGACCGTTCTCGGCATCATTGGAAAAGAAGAGAGTTGTGTTTGTTTAACCTCAGCAAAAACCAAGCAAAGTCTTTCCTTTCAATGCCGGGGCTCAAGAGAAGAGCCAATGTTTTGTACCTTTCCAAGTAATGATATTACAGTGGGCCTTCGCCCATGCACCCTAAAGTCATGAATGGTTTGGGTGGAAAGTGGTGTTTCAAGGGATCTTTTTTTCAATGAGTGATCGGCCAGCGACTGGGGAGGGAGCTCGGTCCCGAAGGCTTTTCTCTGATATGCTACCCTAGTTGTTGCATGTGTAGTATGCTTTCCATCTAGAGTGTCCTCACTGAGGTCATTGTTGTCTGTGGCAAATTGCACAAACACACCAGGGGATAGGTTTGACGGAACGATAACACCATGTTGTTCTGACTGTGCACTTATTTCTCTTGCTAGACTGGTTGTTATTAATTCGACATCATTATAAGAGCCCCAATGGCCGATTTTGTTCAGCAAGATAAGAAGTTGTTTGGAGCCCGTGAGATGATGAACAGTAATGCCAAGTCTAACATGCTTAGGTGTTCTGATGCGACAGCGTGTTGATGTGTGTACTATATCCTGACCTAACATAAAAACTCTCCTTTCATCATCTTCATTAAAGCAGCGAGTTGTTTCATTGACATCCTCATGATGATCCCATTGCAAAACAAACCAGCAAAGAAAACTGTACAAGCTATCAGAAATAACTTGCCTTCCCAATTTTAATGAAATGTCGTCAACTGATAAAGGTTGGATGCAAATTCCTGTGCTTCGTTTTACGTCCGTTTTTAATATCTGCGCTGCCTGGAAGAGAATTTTCATCTTAGCGGCCTCTGTATCTTCAACCTCTTCAGGGGGACAGCAAAAGTATTCCTCAGCATCCGAATTTGAGAAAATAGCCGCAGCGTTGATAAGACCTTGCACAGAAATGCTGCTTGAGTAAATTAGTTCTGATTTAGATGGATCTCACTGCTTATCAAAGACCACGGAATCAGAAAAGTGGTTGATCAATCTTTTCTTTAGTTTCTCGCTTCGGTATGACTGAGACAAACTACTGTTTGAAGAAAGTATTTCTTTATATCGTTCAAGCAAGTAGCTAATTTCGTAAACCTTGCCAGCTGTCATTTCACTATCGATTTCTGTTAAAAGTTCTTTGAACAACTTTTCATAAATACACTCTTCATTTGGGTTTTCTTCTTTGAATACTTGATGTTTTATATTTGATTTACTTACATAACTTGCTCGACAAGCGCTATGATATTTCACTTCTTCAGCAATGAGATCAAGGCCTCAGATATTTGTTAGCAGACCAGTATCACCTCTTGCTTCTGCTGTGGAAATTAAGGTTTGACAGGCATCAAAACTTGACACATGAGTGAGGGTTTTAACACCTTTATACTTGGATTTTTGACAAAAGATGGACAAAGACCAGATGATTTTTGATGTCTTAGATCTAGATAAACGGCTCTCTTCAAGAGGCTTATTTTCATACGTTTCTGCAGTCTTGGCTCTTTTAGTAGGTAATAACCCGGATGGTTCTTCTTTATCGTCATTGGTACTAGCCATATAACATTTATTAAATTTCTACATGAAAACTATACAAGTTCTTAACATTACTTCACGAATACATGATGCTATGAAAAGAAGCATATCCTAAACAATGTCAGCCGTCAAAATGTATTTTTCCCCCAGAATAAAAGTAATATCTTATTACTTTATTTTTATAGTGCTTCTGTGACCTTCTACCCCAATTCACAGTGTGTACATTTAAAAACTTTTATTCACATTAGAAGTTCTTTATTTGTTTCCTTTTTAGAGTAACATTGACCATACACCAATAACTGCTTATGGAAAATCCAGGTAAAAACTATAAAAAAAAAAGCAGTTATTTTGCGGATAAAAGCTTACAAAATAGAATAATGATGACTGGGAATGTTTCTCCATACTTACAGATCACGTGGATAGCAATTCTAATTAATGACTATTGAAATAAGGTTTGGAGAGAAAATGTCCAAATAGGGGTTTATTGTAGCTTCTTCCTTTCTGTCTGTCTCTCTACCTTTACTTTTCTCTTTAAATAATAACGGGAAAAGCACATTACTAACCTTTTAAGAACTTCAAGATGGCGAACAAGGATTTTGCATCATCAAGGCATCATGGGACGTAAAATTAGTATTGGATGCGAGAAAGATTCCGGAGCTGTTATCATACGGTGGTATATCCCAAAGTCAGTTATTGAAGGTCAGTCTCAGGTTCTTAGCAACCGTTACTATGGTAACATTAAGGTGACAGTCAAACTCCTCTAAAACGAGAAAGACAAAGCATGTGCAAACCTTCAAATTTCGAGTCCAGTGCCATTTTTCGTTTTTATAATGCAGATGTTTCGTCTGTTTTGCGTGAAAGGTCATAAGGAGAGGATTTAGTGACTTCAATACAAATGCAATTCTTGTTGATTGCTATGTGTAGACTGGAACCTTGAATACATATTCGGGAAAATTATTTAACACTCTAATGCATCCAGACGTAGTAAAAATTTGTTTTGTTGATGTCAAACAATCAGTATGCGGCTTTTCCCTTGCAAATTCTAAACTGACGCTGTGAAACAGTAAAATGGAATAAGTTTGTTTTCTGACATGCCAACGGTTACCATGGCATCGTCAATCAAACAAGGAAACCATAAAATTAGGCGAGTTCAGGCTAGGGCCCAAGTAGGCCGTAAGTACCATAAAAACTGAAGTGAACTTGAGACGGCCGATGCTCACTTTTAAAGATAAGCGTTCATACTAAACTGTAAAGTATGCTACTTGCGCGATTGCTTATCAATCAAACTACGCGGCAAAACCCGCCAAAGCAAATAACAAGACACTCAAACTTTCACCATGCGACCTTGAAACGTTTGAATAGCATGCCTTATTTTGATTTTTACTTCTCTACTCCTGCGACAGCAGTCTTTCGTGCTTCAACAAATGTATTGTTTTGCTTTTATGTAGGAAGCCTTTAGAATTAGCCGGAGAAATTGTGTGATGTTGCTTATGTGTATGGCAGGACTTTCACAGCAACAAAGACCACAACTGAGAAGAGCTTGGGTTTGGCCTCAACCACAGAACTGGTTTTGCCTTCTAATAGCTAATCCAGCACTGCATTTTCTTTGGAAGGAGCATTTTCGTGTCACTCATTTAAGATTTGAATACCTTTGTGACCTTGTAAGAGCAGATCTACAAAAACAACAGACACGGATGTGAGCGCCGATTAGCGTAGAAGAAAGGGTTGGTTTAGCATTATGGCGACTTGCAACCAGCAACAGTTATAGAAGCTGTGGGTCACAATTTGGATATGGAAAGTGAACAGTGAAATATATCTGCAGTGAATTTGAGCGCGCTCTTCTTCAAGTAAAGGATCAATTCATAAAATTTCCCTTGACAAGGCAGGAAATTACAGATAAGATTAATGAGTTTGAAGAAACGTATGGCATACCTCAAATTGTGGGAGCCATAGATGGATGCCACGTAGAGATAAATGCTCCACCACGAAATCACGAGGATTATTATAAGCGTGAGCAGCATTATAGTGTGATTCAAGGCATAGTTGATTGTAGCCTAAAATTTATTCATGCTACTGTTGGCTATCCAGGCAGCATACATGATGCCCGTGTTCTAAGATTAAGTGGACTATATGATATGGCACAAAATTGACAAATTCTTTCTGGTCTGACTAGAGATATCAATGGAGTAGAAATCGGCCCTCTTCTCTCTGGAGACAGCCTCTTCTCGCTGGAGACAGCGCATGCCCCCTTACCAGCTGGCTTATGAAACCTTACCCAGACAGGGGAGTCTTAACTCCTGAACAAAGAAAATTTAACAAAAGATTCAGCCCCCTACGATGTCTAGTGGAGTGTGCATTTGGCATGTTAAAATCACAGTGGCGAATTGTTATGAAAAAAATTGAGCAGAAAACATCAACGTTAACGAAAACTGTTGTTGCATCATGCGTTTTGCATAACATCTGTATTGAGAGAGGTGACTTGTATGATGATGACTGTGACTGTGACGATGACTCAGATGATGAAGATGAAGACAGAATTGTATTTGAAACTGGCACTGATGTAAGAGATGCTTTAAAAGACTTTGTGGGATAACTTGTAACACCACATTTTGCAACTGTAGGTTTTATTTGCTGTTGATCGCTTTGTGTAGCAAAAAATGTCATACAAAAACAGGTCAAGTTTTTGCAATAATAAACTTGCTGATGAAGGCAATATTTAATAAGAATTACTGGCAATAGACAGTTGAACTGTCTTCTTTTTCAGTAACACATCGAATACATGCATTGATCTACTTTGATACCAAATCTTTGAAAATGTCCTTGAACCCTACTGTGATTCTCGAAGCATTTCTGTGGAACATTCAAATCGTATGGTATCTTGCTCTAAGCTTCGTTCAATGAGCTGAAGAAAACTTGTGTGCCACTCAGTTTGCTGCTCATCACGTCTCTTCTTTCCTTTACGGGCAGATTTCACGGACTTATCAGTTGCCTTTCGTTTCATTCACGTCGTGGCTTGTGACTCATCATCTAGGTTTTTCTCTGTGCCATTACCGCTTTCTTGCAATTGAGGCGAGGGTGAAGTATTGCTGCTATCTAATTCGAGTTAATAGGAGCTTCGCTTTTAGCCCTGGCTAAATCTATATGACATATGTTGTGTTTATGTCACTATCGCCCTGCACTATTAAAATTTTCATTTCAAACTGACCTCCGATGCAAAAATTCAGCCAGCTTTTTTAAAAATACAGGCGGGGAAGACGTTTTCTTACCATGGTCACACGTTGGTCACGTTCTACGTCCAATTTTTATGCTCTGATTGGTCAAAATTTGACAGGTGAGTTCAGGCGGAAATTTTATGCAGCATCTTGAAAGTTGATTACTTTGACAGCTGAAGCTGACAGTTTTGTGTCAACTTTTGATGTTTTTAACCGTATTTTTCCTCTGG
>OZ037777.1:24698709-24723709 GCA_964035525.1 Porites cylindrica | reverse complement strand
AAGAGGCAAGCGTTACAGTGTTATAGTTATGTGCCAAATATTTAGCTTAAGAGAGAGGAATACCTCCACAGTAGCAGTGGTTTTAAGAGTCACATGTCAGAAATACCAGGCAGACCTTTCGATTCATTGGTCATGTAGGGACATGAACATACAGGCAGACCGTTGGTTGCAGTGGTTGCGAGAGTAACTGAGACACATACACGTACAGGCAGACCGTTGGTTGCAGTGGTTGCGAGAGTAACTGAGACACATACACGTACAGGCAGACCATTGGTTGCAGTGGTTGCAAGAGTAACTGAGAGACATGCACGTACTGGCAGACCGTTGGTTGCAGTGGTTGCGAGAGTAACTGAGACACATACACGTACAGGCAGACCGTTGGTTGCAGTGGTTGCAAGAGTAACTGAGAGACATACACGTACTGGCAGACCGTTGGTTGCAGTGGTTGCGAGAGTAACTGAGACATACACGTACAGGCAGACCGTTGGTTGCAGTGGTTGCGAGAGTAACTGAGAGACATACACGTACAGGCAGACCGTTGGTTGCAGTGGTTGCAGTGATTGCAAGAGTAACTGAGAGACATACACGTACTGGTAGACCGTTGGTTGCAGTGTTTGCAGTGGTTGCAAGAGTAACTCAGATACATAAATGAACAGGCAGACCGTTGGTTACAGTGGTGGCAAGAGTAACTGAGAGACATACAGGGGCAGGCAGACCGTTTGGTTTCAGTGGTCGCAAGAGCCATCTAGAGACATACACGTACAGAGACAAGCTGGAAGACCGTAGGTTGCAGGGTTTGCTGTGACTGATTTCGATCACATAGAGACATATAAACACCGGGATACAGCAAACTTAGATATATATAAACAGATAAATAAAGAAGTTGATATTTAAATTGTCGTATTTTAATTTAAATTCGTGAATAGGAAATCGTTATCATTATTGTTAGTATTATTTTAGCTAACCGTAAATTATTGTCCTCGACACGTGTCGCCTCCAAAATTATAACCTGACTTAATATTTACATCAAACCTAGGTTAAGATCCATTAACATTTGGGATCCTCTTTTTATGTCGATAAACCGCTTAACATGTTGTTGTTTAAGTGCAGATGAGTTATTAACAAAATGATCATGCCAGGCCACAATTTGGGAAAAAATCAAATATCCCCCCTCGATTAAACGACCGCGTCTTATAGATTTGAAATAAGTGTGGCGCTAGTTCGAGGATTTACGGTATTTCATCCTGAATCTTAGAACTTTATACTGGGATTGAGAAGCAACCCTATAGCTGATAAAAATCGAATTCAGTCTTCAGCCGCATGCTGGAACAATTGCTGAAATCGTAACATCATTCACGTATTTCCAACTCGTGAACAAAGTGCCCGAAAAAGTTCGATTTCATAACCTTTGATTATAACAGTTGTTTTTACAAAACGTTTCTGGTATGATTGAGAAGCAACCCTATAGCTGATAAAAATCGAATTCAGTCTTCAGCCGCATGCTGGAACAATTGCTGAAATCGTAACATCATTCACGTATTTCCAACTCGTGAACAAAGTGCCCGAAAAAGTTCGATTTCATAACCTTTGATTATAACAGTTGTTTTTACAAAACGTTTCTGGTATAAAATTATGGACAGTGGTACACCTCCGGTAAAGTTGAAGGAAAAAATTGTGCACAAACCCGATCCGACATAATTTGCGTCACACAAATCACATTGACATAAGTATACACGATCGGGGGGCTTGTTTTCCTTGACACTTAGACTTTGTGACAGTTTTCTACTTGTAAAGACGGATGTTACGTTAACATCGATCTTGGCTACCAGAGAATAACTATGTTGACGCACTACTATGTAAAAGCTATGTAAACAGATGGCTCTGCTGAAGGCACGGTGTGTATTTCTTTATCTAGTTCCTGGCCGAACTTATTTATGGTGGAATCGACCAATGTTCTTGGGTAGTGGAGCTTTGAAAACATGGTGCGTAACTTATTTTCTTTTATATTATTTTATTAGCTTCGCCATGTCCTACACACCAAAAAAATTGCAGGGCAAACGCAACAGCATGAAGCTAATTACTTTGGGCCCAGAGCTATAAAATTAAATTTAAATGAGGATTGCAAAATATTGCTGGATAAAAATAATATAAAAACTAGATAATAATACAAAAGGTTACTGGAAGCATGACGTAGGATGGCATAGGCTATTGCAGTGTTACCTTTCAGGCAGACAGTTTTATTGCTTTTATTGCGAGGATTATTACAGTCGTAGTAGATTAAAGCGGAAAGGTACTAATTAATTTAGCATGGTTGATTTGAAAGAGCTAACATTGTCCACGGTAAGGTTAAGTTCAGTCATCGGAAAGACAGTTCCAAATTCGAACAGTTCTCTGTGTTTGTTCAATTCTACAAATGAGGTCTATTGTTTGTGGGACCCATATCTACGAGGCATACCCAAAGAGAGGCCTAACTAGAGTAATATATATTGATCTGCGAACGTTTATGGACTGGACGTATCTTGTGTTTACTTTTACGTATCCAAGCAGCTTGTTGGCATGCAAGGTATTCCAGTGCTTGTTTATTCCATGTTAGACTGTTGAAGACGATTACTTCTATGTCCCGCGGACATAAGACCACATCAAAGGGTTTGCCTTTAATGCTGTATGTTGACCATGCGTCCAAGCGGTCCAGGTAGGCTTGTAAGCAGTCCACATCTACAAGCCCGCCAATTTCACTGTACAGATTCGTGTAATCAGCAAACATGGCTGCATGGCTTACTGCAATTGCATCCGAGAGAGTGTTAACATATAAAAGGTACAATGCTGGACCAAGAATGGAACCCTGGGGTACTTCTGCTGTGATAGGTAAGGGATCGGATGTAGCATCGAGCCCTGTCACACGCTGGAGATGGTCTGTTAGATAAGAGCTAAGCCACTGAAGCAGGCTACCACCGAAGCCAAACTGGCTCAGCTTGTGTTTCAGGCGGCGATGACTGACTTTATCGAACGCTTTGGACATGTCCATATATACCACGTCTATTTTATGTTTTAGAGTGATTTCTGTCAACAAAAATTGAAGTTGGCAGATGTTTAAGAAGCAACAGAGGCTAGTTTTTAAAGAAACTGTAGTACGTGTACTGCATCAGTGGGGGAGTGAAACATGAAAGTTTGGTTTATGAACAGAGTTGATCATTAAATGTCAATTGACCACCGAACAGAGATAATTTGAGAAACTGATGCTTCCAGCATTAGCCCTTCGTCCTAGTGAATCCAAATTTGCTCTACTACATGTAACACTCGAAACGTCACCTTTTCATTCTCTGTACAGTGGTCAATAATTTACATTATCAACTCTGTTGATAAACCAAATTGTTGTGTTCTAAGAAAGATACCAAGAGGCTGTAGTTCACTTAGGTGATCACTCAGCTTAGTGGAAATTGGTTAACAATAATTATGTACAGTGTGCACTTAACAATAAACTTGTTTTCAGATGAAGGAAAAGAAACCGGAACCTCTGCGACCATGGAATTCCCACAGGCATGTTAATATGATATGTTGTAATGGATTGAAAGTAAATCTAAATTAATTATGCAATGTAATGCAAGTAAGATATTTTTTTAAAGGTATTTCTTTAGCAAATGCAGGTTTTAAGATCATTGCAACAGCAACATCCTGTAACTTTCATTTGGCTTGGATGATCTGTTAAAACTATCACAAAATCGTTCACCTGTTAACTGACCCTATTACCCAATTGTACAGCACTTATTTCTTCTAAAGGCCTTCACTATTATTTAACTGTTTTTCAACTGCGTCTACAAAGGGTATTATGTTAAATAATAAAATTGATATATATCATAATAATATTAATACTTATTGTGTAATAATAAAGAAGAACCACTTTTTATCATCTGAGGGAAACACTGGAGGCCCTGTCTCCAAGCACAAAAAGACAAGCTGAGATGTATACTCCAAAGAGAAGGAAAATATTTGTGGAGGTAGTATTTTACTTACTAAGCATTTCAATTGATTTTTTACATTCATTTGACTCTGATACTGGTACCCTTCTCCAACCTTCTATTGACAACCCTGCTTTCATCAGTTGCATTGAAACAGTAGACTTACAAAATACAATGAAAGCCCATAATTACTATAAACCAAAACATAGCATGCTTATGTTACATTAAAGTTAATCATTAAGATCATAACCAGACTGTCTGTATTTGCTCTGGGCCATACTCAAGTGAACATCAGTGATGTCGAGTACACCAAATGGGGTACTCGCACTAATTTACCACACTGTTTTGAAGACCAGTAATTGTTCTGTTTTAATATATATATATTTTTTAATTCCAAGGGTTATGCAAAAGGATTGTCTAGGCGGCTGTTGACTGAAGAAACAGAAGAGAACACAGAATCTGATGGTATGAAAGTTATGCTAGTGAGCACATAAAATTATATGACTTCACTAGAAAATGTGATAATTGTAAATTACATTAAGATGTATTGGTGCATTCTTACAATGATTTTTTTAAATGATTGTACACACTGCACAGGTTGTTTGCTGATAGCACTGGTACTACCTTAAAATCTGACACGGCGAGTGATTTTCTGTTCTAACAGGAAATCAATGTACTGCTGAAATAAAATCATTCTTCTATCTTTTGCTGGTTGTGCACGTGCATATGAAACTTGAAAACAATTCCAGTGAATAATGAGGACGCTCACTTGTAAACACAAAATCTAGGGGGAAAATTGGTTATATTTGAGGCCCTATTTAAAAGCCTTCCATGTTTTCAATGTTCTTAAAACTTCCAGGGAATATTTCTTGACGATTGATCTCGGAATTGTCGAATTTATGAAAAAATTTATCGAGCGGTTTTTGGAAAAATGAGAAATTTTAAGGGATGGACCAAGTTACGTCCAAAAACTGTATCAAAAGCAGCTAAATGTAACTTAATAAAATTATTCTTACTCGCGATCGCCCAGAGCAATTCCCCTCTTTTTTCGTATGCAGTTTTCAATGGAGTCAAACCACTATGAAATGAAGCCTTGTTCCCAAAGCTTATCATTTTCTTAAAATATTAGCGAATTGTGTAGGTAGCATGCTATTTCACTGTTTTTATCATTCTTAAAACTACATTTCAAAATATTTCAAAAACGCTCTCATAGAATTTGTTCAAACTTTACCATAATGGAGGCAATTATAGCAGGTACATACTCCCTTAAGCGATTTCTTGAAAAAACTCCTGGAACAGAGAAACACAAAGATATGGGGGCCTTGCAAAAACTATCGTTGGAGCAAAAGGCGACAAATTTTTAATTACGCGAGATTCCGAACTGTTGATTGGCTATTTTCAAATAACGCGCGAAATTCAAATTTTCAATCAAGATAGCGAAACGTGCTTGTTTTTGCGATTTTCAAAAGTGACACAATGTTAGTAAAGGTATACTTTCAATGCTTGCGGAGTTTCATTCGATAATGAAACGGGAAAGTGTTATTTCTTGTCGATTTCAGTCGCCAGCGAGAGCGCTTAGGGTAACATGACACTCACAACTTCGATTAGGACTGGCTCTTGTTTGATTTTACACATCAAACGTTCATTACAGCATATCGTATAGGTATGAGGAGAAACAAATAAATTACTGCGTATACATGTAACTCTTGATTTTCGCAGTTTAGGTGAATAAATACATGATAACTTGATTCTATGTGTCTGTTTCAGCTGTTTTCTGGAAAGCAGAAAACACGGCGTTTTTGTCAAACGTCAGTAGCCGCGAATGTAGCCTTCCTCGAGTTACGTTCCACACTGAAATTGGTGAAATGTTCTTGTGAGAAAAAACAATTCTATCTCATTCGCATAAACAGAAACAAATAATTCACTGCGTATAACATAGAAGTTTAGAACGACGAAATAAGTTTATTCAGTCTGTCTAGGTAAACAGCAGTTCGTCGTCAAACAGTTCTTCGGCAAATGTATTCATCACGCAGGCCGCATTGAAGCCATCTTCTGTTTCCAATTGTAAAGTTCCACTTGAAACTGATGAAAATGTTTTTGTTAGAAACAACAATTGCTCTGGGGTTAACTTAAAGCCATGAGCTAAAAGCATCTGAAGATTTTCCAATGAGCAAAGGCACGCGATAGCAAGAATCGTAAACTTGTGATTCCAAGAAATATCCACGTGCCGCAGCTGGTCCAAATCTTTCTTGGCCTGAAAAATGCAGATTTGGTCCAAGCCGGGACAGTTAGAAATATCCAGTCTTTCCAAATTCTTTGCGACCGTCGCTGTTTGCTGGAAATAACGATTCGATATGCTCGTGGAAGATAAATTCAGGTGTCTCGTCTCTGTAAACAACCGCAACGGAATGAACTGGTACAAATTTCCTGAGCCAGAGAGATCTATTTCTTCCGGTAATTCCACATCCTTCATAAAGGGCCCTCTAAATATAATCTTCCACCACTCGAAACATACTTGCGCAGCGAAGACTAATTCAGATTCGTTCAGATAGCCAAAGACGTAAAGCCAAAGCTTGGACAAAACATCCATTTCCAGTTAGTTCTGACGATGGCGTGTGAATCGCTTAGCGATGCGCTCTGAACAAAAGCATATTCACAAACAATTTCACGACAAGGCGTGAATTCTTGCATTTTGCTTTTTTATCCTCCGACGCGTGGCTTTGGAAAAGTTGAGATATCTATTTTCTTGCGAGAATATTGCAACTCTTGAAGCCTAATTTTAACAATCACTTAGTCTTTTTATTCGAAAAAGGAATAAACCGACAAATTTATTTTCATCAGACTTTGCCACAAATATTCATTTTTTCAGCTCCTGAAGACGACGGCATTTTTCTTGAGTTATTTCTGTCTTTTAACAATAGCCTGTCACAATGGTTGTTATAACCGGCTATTGTTGAACATATTTTGTCACCTCGATATCTTTGATGTGAGAACCTCTCTATTCAAGTTTGCTACCATTTGAGCTTGTTAGCGAAGAAGCACGCACTCCTGTCGACTCCTGGCTTTTACTGAACTTTTACTTCAATGGAGAGGAAGTAAGTAGTAAAATTTCATCGAGATGTGTCGTGTGACGTTTGCGCATATTTATTTTACCTTTTTCTTCAATTTTAGGAACCTTAAGAGACCTGCTGATGGCGGAGAATGTTCAGGTGAAAGAAAGCAAGTGAAGGCCACGACTGTAAGCACGTTTCCTTATTAGCGAACAAAATTACACTTTTTTTGTAAAAGTGCGGTGTTTTGTAAGTTTGGTGAATGGTAGCTAAACATGATTTATTTTTTTGCTTTCAAGAGAGAAAACCTGTTCAAAGTTTATGGCAAAATTACAACCTTCCCAAAGAAGGAAGCAACCTTCCAAAGATGGGCGGCAGGGGATACCATCGAGAAGTTGGCGAAAAAGCTACGTGTCGCTGAAGCAACAGTCGAGATATACTGTCTGGATATGCTCGCCAAAGGGCGCGGCGATGCCCAAATGGTACACAGAATATTACAGGAATTAGAAGTGTGCGTGGAAGCGGAACATTTCCATGGAGTGGAACAGGAATTGACAAGAAGAACCGTCACACTGCGTGAAGTTCATGACAAGAGCGAACTAAGGTACAATCAAGTACATGCAGTGATCGTTGCACTGATGTACCGTCAGTAGACTCATCTAGACAATACTTTAAGACATGCACAGGTAGACATTCGGAGAATCTGGTCATTTCGCCTGAAAACCTGTTTCCTTGGAACTGTTTTCTCCCTTTACGAAGTCTTTCCTTCCGAAACACAAGTCGGTAAAAACACACAACTATTCGGAAAATGTATAACTTTCAGTCTTTTTTCTGGCATGCCAAAATTTCAGACTTGTCAATCTGTATCTGTCGTTGTTTCCTCCCACTAACTGACTAATCAGCTCTCATTTCGAGGCAAACGGTTTTTCAGGTGAAACGACCGAAACTTCTGATTCAAATCAGTCTAGATTTGCATATTGATAAAACTTGGTCTACATAACACCCAAAACCATCCATGTTATTGTTCCAGTTATTCATAAGCCTTTGTATGCTTGAATCATTTTTTATAGAGTCTGTTATTGACTCTTTGGTGAAGTTTTAGGTGATATATTTTTGAATAAGTGATTCCAACCCCTGTTAAGGAAGAGAAATAACTCAAACAGACTAGTCATATATTTTTGAAATAAGCATTTTGTTTAATAATTTGATATTCAGTTGTTTTAAAACAAACACATTTTTATGTCGAGGATTATTCAAATAAAACACAAATCTTACTACATGGCTAAAAAAGAAACTGTAGTTGCAACAATGTGTAAATGATTGTTGTCAATATTTACAAATAAATGTTTGCTTGTATAAAATGCACAGTATGTTGTCCATTTTTATCGAGGTCAACATATTATTATGGGAAAAAATGTCAGTATATTATTTTTGTCATGGATGCGATTGTTAACAAACAGTTCCAGCTTGCCCTCATCATGGCATCCAGCCATGTTGCAAGAGACAGAATGTTCCCTCTCGCACTGCATGCAATTATTGCTCCTGTGTTGCCATGGCAATGTGAATCGATAAGCATGGCTGACTGATCAGAGTTCAGAACAAAAAGAAATGCACGCTCATGACAAACTATAACAATAAATGCTCTTGTGGAATTATTTGCCTCTTGAATAAGCACATTTGCCACCTGATTCACAGGGCTATATCCAAAAATGTCCAACTGGGGTCCCAAGGCTCGCACCCCACATTCCTCTCCTGCCAATGAAACCGCCTCGTCTATAGTGACATTTACACCTTCATGGTCAAACAGGTCATCATGGATCTGATTTCCCTTGATCATGGCCTCTCTTAAGGCAGCTCGCCATGGTTCAGGAAGAATGTTTCCATTTGGCCAAGGTATTTTTTTGTTAAAACAAAGTTTGCCCATGTTTAAAGCAATGAAGACGCAAGCATTACTACCCGTTCTGCCTTGAATGTCTGACTGCGATTCCGCTAAACTCCATTCTAGGACCCCAAATGATACTGGCACTGGCACTGTTGCTGTGTTGGGCACAGGGACCGTTGCTGTGTTGGGCACAGGGACTGTTGCTGTGTTGGGCACAGGAACTGTTGCTGTGTTGGGTACAGGGACTGTTGCTGTGTTGCGCACAGGGACTGTTGCTGTGTTGGGAACAGGGACTGTTGCTGTGTTGGGAACAGGGACTGTTGCTGTGTTGCGCACAGGGACTGTTGCTGTGTTGGACACAGGGACTGTTGCTGTGTTGGGCACAGGGACTGTTGCTGTGTTGGGCACAGGGACTGTTGCTGTGTTGGGCACAGGGACTGTTGCTGTGTTGCGCACAGGGACTGTTACTGTGTTGCGCACAGGGACTGTTGCTGTGTTGCGTACAGGGACTGTTGCTACGTTGGGTACTGGTACTGTAGATGAAAAAAGAAATGAAAGGAAATCACTGAAGTTGAAAGGGAATCCTGCCCAATGTGGTTTCTATTATGGAGCTCTACTATAAAATTAATGTGCCCCTTCTAACCCTGTTTAAATATGCTTTAGTTATCTTTAGCACCAAAAGGGAGCCAATCAACCTACTGCGAAATAAGTCAACAAAGCCAGAAATAACTAAAGTATTCGGTTATTTTCTTCTCCAGAATATTCAATAATTATTTTATGTACCATAAACTGCCGCATTTGAGCCCTGGGTTTATGAAAGTTTGTAAGGGGTTTTAGGTTTTAAAACTATAAATGGAAGGGCGTATATCTGGAGGGGCTTATCAGGAGTGTACAAACACTGTTACAAAACAAGATGACAAATGTGAATTTAAGACCCAAGGCATTTTTTTCGGTTAGTCACTCTAATTTGATGTTTTGAACTGTACCTTAATAGCTTGCAAGTTATCATTTCCCATACAAATGTCCTGAAAGGATGTTGGTAAGTCAATGTGACAAACTTCAGAGACAGAGGAATTACATCTATATGCAGAAGGGCTTATAGCTGACAATTTGTTTTTTCCATTATTGGAAAGAGGAGAATAAAACCAAAGGGGCTCATAATTGGCATTTTATGATATAAGATGTATTTTAAAAACATTCCCTACCTTGCTGTTGTCCTCTAAGTTGACGAGCTTCCTCTAGCATATCATCTGCCAGCTGTTTTTGTTTGCGGTGGTAGCTGCTCCACCAGCTTTTAATCTGTGATTCCTTTAGCTCTGGAACACCAGCAGACCTCATAGCAGCAATAACATCAGTTGGATTGGCTCTTATCTGTGATGTTCTTTGGCGATCATAGAACAGTATCATGATCTCTTTCTGTTCCTGTGTAAAAGTGGTCTTTTTCGCTCCGCCTTTCTTAAGAGCGTATCCTTTTGCAGGCTTGAAGTTGGCGTAAGCTTCATTACGAGGTGTCAGGACCAGTTCCTCGGGTGTAGCTGGAGATAATTGAATGAACTTAAAGGAGTAGGGCTCACTTTGTGTGCGGCATCCCTCCACTGTTTGGTCTGATGCTTGCCACATGTGTTCTGTCACGGTAGCACCTGTGCCTCCAGCCAATCGTGAGCTTTGCACAGAGAGCGACTGAACTTGTGCTTTGGTTTTGCTGATGCATTTTCCTTGACCAGCCAAAGACTGTGCAATGATACCACCAGCATATGGGCCATTAGATGGAAACTTGAAACTGCCATAGAGGGAGATGTCTTTAAAAGTGCCAACTTTGCCTGGTGCTTTTGACCGATCAATCACAAGTTTTTTGCATCTAACACTCTTCATTGTCTAGGAGAAAGGAACAAGGTTATTGTCACCTGAAGCAGTTACAAACAATGTTCTCTGCAAAACTACATCTAGTGTGTGACAGTAGGTAAAACTACATACACTTCACAGAAATACATTCCTTGATAAAATTTGTTAAAAAACTAAAGAAGTAACACTATATAATTGTGAATTCTGTTACAAACAGTGCAATTCGAAGTAGAAAGTACCAGGTAAAGAGGAATAAATTAAACAAAACAAAACAAATAAAAAAACATTTAAACGTCCAAAACTATTATCTTAAAAATGCCAAAAAAAAAATAAGGGTCATTAACTGTCAGATGAATGCTACAAAATTATTGCAGTTTGTTTTACTAGCCCAAAGAGATGTGTAGTTTTACAAAAAAAGTTTTAATAACTACATGTACATTTTAAGGTTACTCAATTTACCTCCAATAGATTTGCCAGTTGCTCCCCTGAATCTAAGTCGTTTCCCACATGCACCCAACGAACTATTTTATGTGAGACATGAGCAAAGTGGGTATCCAGGACTGTCTTGCCTTCTCCTGCTTCAAAGTTATTGTATTCTAACAAATTTATGTTGAATGCTGCATTCACCTGTGCCAGATACAACAGCACGGACGTGTTGTGATAATGAGGTCCATTATCTACAAAAAAATGTATGTCGTACATGTATATAAGTCTTTGAATTTTAAAAAAATATATATATTAGTTTCTGTGTAGCAATTAGCAAATTAGGATTTTTATGAAGAAAGGATAAAAATTTAATGAGGTTTTTAATAGGTTTAAAGGCAAACTGTAAATAAAAAATACCAATGGAACAAATTCACACTCCTTTTAGCAATACATCAGAAGAATTCTATTGCGAAATTTGTCTGACTAGCTAGCTGACATTCTTGGGGGGTTTTTGACCGGACACCCATCCCACATAAAACAGTTTATCTTTTCACAGCTGAGAAAGCTTGATCATGATAGTATAAACTTAGCCCAAAAAGCCCATCAAAGAGGTTATTATCCCTTAACTATAAATTATTGTTAACTACTTCTTTATTCCAAGATACCAAAATTGGTTTTAAAAATCAAATCTCATTCACGGAAAGTACTTACCAGAAAAGAGATACACATGAAAGCTGGGAAAAGCCTTTTCCATCCATGCAAAACCAACATCAAGGGCACTTTGTGTGAACCATGCACCTTGCTTGGTATCGTCACTCCAAACATCAAGGACATCAACTTGTTTTTCTTCTGGGGAAACTTGGGCAAGGACATAGAAGCCATGAAGGGAAATGCCACGTTTTCCATACCAATCTCTTTGCACCTCCCTTGCATGCATGCCGAGTTCCAGCTTCATCTTGTAATCAATTACCACCACAGCTTCACCTGGCTGAAGATTCTTTAAAATAAACCTATTCCAGAGAAAAGTGTTGAAAATATATTTAATTAAAACAAGTAACAAATCTTTATAAGTAAATTCTGTGTTAAACGGCACCCCCAAACTTTCTTTGTTTGAATGTATGGTTTTATTTGACACAAATATATAAGTCAACAAATAGATGATGGATAGATGGCAGCATGATTAAAAAAAGATAGAAAATATGGTCCAAGAAAATGAATTTTAAAAAAAACAATTTCAATCAAACACTGCACAAGCATATAGGTACACATGCTGGGAGGTGGGACAAAAGCCCTCTGTGAAAACTAAAAAAAAGAAACATTCACATTAGCTGATACAAGAAATCTTGAGAATTAAAATTTAAGTTCCCAAGCCCTGCAGTGCTTGTATGTATATGTGCTTAAGATAAGGTAAAGACAATTATTAGAGTATGCCTTACCTGTAATAGTCACCCTGGTGCTTGGTCCTGAGGATGTGTGCCAAGTAGTCCCAAAAGGTGCTGTGGATGTCCTTGAGCTGCTCTTGAAAACTTTGCTTGTCTTCTGCTGGGGCAGAGGAGATGGCAGCTGACAGGCTCGCGTGAATTTCATACAATGATGTCAATTCCATGGAATTATCTGGATGGTCCAGGTTGCAAGACTCGAATGCATGGTTCATGCACAGCTCAAGGCAACTGGAGTGTCGCTGCACCTAGGAAATAGATAAAAGCCAGCTAATTATATATAAAAAACATCATAACCAATATAAGAATTATCAGCAATATATCTTATTAGACAGGTCAGTGTGTAGTATCGCTTTTTTAAACAAGTCAAAACACAAATGATGAGTAAAAATATACAACTACACTACATGTTCACACAAAAATGTCTAATAAGAGATTTATTATCTGACGTTTTCTTTTACGAGAATTTTGACTTCCCACAATTTTAATGCTTTTAAATTTTTCGTGCATGTGGTCGGGGGAGTAAGACAAGTACAGATATTGTGCGATATTTGTACTCGTCTCGCGGGATATTTGTACTCCAAGAAGCAGAGTTCGACAGCATTTTCGCATGCTTTTATTGTAAAAACATTTAATTCATATATTTTCTTGATTTGTTTGTAACCGAAATTTCACTAAATAAGAAGGCCATCAACAGGACTTTTTGGCAGGTGTAGTACCCAATTAGTTGTTGCAAATTTTGCATTTAAACTTGCATGAAATTGTCCTTGTAACACCCCAACTCCCAACCTAAAATTTGTAATGTTCAGCCAGTGTGTGAATGGTGAACAAAAACTTACGAGCAATACATTTGACAATGGAACATTACCAGTTACAGAAATTTTAGGTTGAAAAAAAAAATAGAAAAATACCTGATGAGAGAATTTTGTCTTCAAGTAGCGTTGCAGATCCGTAATCTTGTTCTTAATGCTGCTCAAGTTCTCGCATGGGCAGTTGGCTGCTATCTTCTGGACTAAATCTCTTAACTTGTCAAAATTAGAAAATCCAAAGTCCTCACAAAGATTGCAGAGGCCTGCAAGCAGAGTGTTACTTCTGAAATTTTTGGGAATGTGTGCGTAGATATAGCTCCTCTTCACACCATTAGGAAATTCGAGCAGATACTGCTTTACAACTTCTTTGATGGAATCCTGCCAGTATCTTACAGGGCACTCCTCACCTTCAACTACCACACTTCGACAAGAAGACGGCCGAGACACATCATCCCTTAGGAGAAATTCCGCCAACTGATCAAGAACCTCTTGGGAGACACACCGACGTGAAAATTTTACAGATGCAGGAGGCACTCCTCCTCGTCCAAACAGAATAGCATGAACTCTTGCTGCAGCGACTGTACTCTTGGAACATTGGAATAATGCAGTCAAGAGGGTCCGAGGATAGTCACTTGCAACAATTGATAAAAGCCTCCTTCTCTCAGCAGAATAGGTGACAACCCTCCCCAAACTACGAGCTGCATCCATCCTTGATTTAAAACAATCAGGAGTGCTTCCTTGAAATGCAATGGTACTCTTTGACAATATGTCTGAAATATTTATGGCTTGGGCAAGCTTTTTGCCTTGTTTCCGTATGGCACTGTTCTCTTCTCTATTTTTGCAGGCTTTGTACTCCTTGAGAATGGAATGCAATACCTTATCATGGACAGTCACATCCACTTTGTTCTCAGCAGTTGGTAAACCAAATGTTGTTGACCATTTCTTAGAAAGGAGAAGATCCTGAACAAGGTTGGGCAATTCCTGTTTATCTCCATGTACATACTGATTCAACAAATCGCCGATTTTATCAACAAGTTCAGTCCGGATCTCACTCTTTTTTCTTTTTTCATATGATTGATACGGCCTGTTTGGGAACTCCCCAACCTGGATACCTTGACTGCAGAACACTGCTCTATCTGTTTGTGTCTCGCCATCACACATCGAAATTTCTGCCAAGTGGCATGACGAGATACTTTCGGAACTCTGGTTGTCCTCAGCCATAGTTTCTACTTTTCTCTAAAAAACCATAAATTAAAAAAAAAAGATCTTAGAGAAATAAAAAAAATCAAGTATTGTGAAATCACATTTTAAATTTTCACTCATGGACATTGTGTAAAATTTACTAGCTTTATCATTCCTACCTGAAGCTGTTCGCACGTATCTTCAAGGTTTATGCGGTCTCTGCAGGATAAACAAATCTTTCTTCTTCTATCGTTGTGTCGGCCATCCACATTTACGCCGCAAAAACGCATTTCCTTGGTGGTCGCCACTCTGAGATTTGAGCTATCGTCCACGTGTCCCCATACAGCGTGTTGCGGACAGCAACACGAAGGTCTTGCAGGCATTTTAGGCGTTAAATAACGCGTGAAAAGATTCCAAATTGAAAGAAATTCTCAGCTTTTAACAGATACTCTACTTTATGCAAGATAATTTGCGCAGACGGCCGAGAAAAAGACAAGCAAACACTGCTAACAATCTCCGAAAATCTCACATCCAAGATGGCGGCTATAGAGCGTTGAAGATACGTTGAAGATGGCAACGAAACTCGTCATATACGGTTCAGAGGACTCTGGTACCGAAAATATCGCAAAAAATGTGGGAAAAATTAATTTTTTGGTCGAATTTTGACGATTTTTGAGTATTTGACCAATCAGAGAGCTCCATTTTAATTAAGTTAATAATTTAATATTTGGTATCCAGGGGCGCGTCATGCATTTGATCGGCCTAGTTCTTGGATGGAGCGTTACTTAAGTGTTACGAGACAACGTGCAAAACGGACAGACGAAAACGTAAACGGACTAAAATGGCAACATCACTTATCGACAGCGCGTGTCTGTTGTAAAAAATGGTCCAGTTTTCATTATTTCAAAGGAGATCCACAAGTTCTGGAGTAAAGGAGCCAAGGGACTTCATTCAGTTCAAACAGTCATTTTTGCGGGTGTTAAGATTTGAAACCTAATCTTGCAAGCTGACATGTCTGCCTTCTCAAAATCAACTGCACAAGTGTTTGTAATTTAGCGACCGTAGAATGTATTGAAGACCTTTTGCTCTAAGTTAGTTCGGAGGAATGTCGACAGTTGCACCATACACCACTGAACTGATCATGTCTGATTAATACCTGATTTATTCAAGCAAGTGCAGTTTTAAAGGACAATGGTAAAGGAAGTTTGTCACGCTGAAGTATTAGAAAAAATATCATATCAAATTACACTTAGAGGTCGTGCGTGGTCACTGAAAACCTATGGCGCGCCGTTAGCACGTGAGTCTTCCAGTGAGTCCTTCTTTCGTAGGATTTTATACCGAAGCTTCTCCTTTTCCAAGGTAAGCAAGTCTTCCGCAACGGCAATGAAGTACAGCAAGTACAAGGTTCAAAAAGTGCAGATTCTGGAATCGATCAGCCATGAACAAGATGTTATCTCCTCTCTCATGACTTATTATTATATTTCACATGCTCTTCCGTCTCATTGGAGGACGGGCAGAATATTCCGAAGCAAAGCGACATTAAGAAATCGAGTGTTGAAACATATGACAAAAAATAAGTGTTTGACTTATTTTTGAAA
This sequence comes from Porites cylindrica, assembly GCA_964035525.1. NCBI lineage: Eukaryota > Metazoa > Cnidaria > Anthozoa > Scleractinia > Poritidae > Porites > Porites cylindrica. The sequence goes on along the minus strand of OZ037777.1, from coordinate 24,707,525 downwards.
GAGGCTAACAATATGGTACTCTTTGCATACAGCCAACATACCCATCAGGTAAACGAAGAAGAGTGTTTTTCTTTTTCTTGTAGCGTGATGTTTTAAATAAATTTATGCTTTATGTTGTTGTGGTAGGGTCTGCGAAAAGGAAAGACACTGAACGCGCTAGAAGTTTCTCGTCATGCATACGTTTTTTTTCTAGAGATGAATAACACCAAAGGCACGGAAGAAAAATAAACATGATATGATGCTTTTGTGTTAAACCAGTCCATTGGCGGTTAAGCTCAATCTTAGTTCTACTCAGTTGATAACACAAGTCTTGTTTGTGAGTAATATTTAGTGGTTGAAAGGAGGAACATTTCGAGTTTTATCAAAGGTTTGACTTTGAAATCCTCCATGTGTGTTAAATAACCCTATGATTTAAAAAATAGTAATGAAAGAAAGGGCATGTATTCTAAAGATTACAGCATGTTCGTTTTATGTTATTTTTGGATATTTCCATGTATCATATAATGCAAAACCTGGGTAACGTCACCACGTTGTTTACAAGTGTGAAGTGATATCGATCAATATAACCATTCTCATTGGTTAATGCACGGAACGTTCTGCTGCAGACCCGTATCATGTTACTTTCAGGATTGGACTATGTGCAGAATATTCCAAAAAAACGTGATAACATTTGAAAGTACAGATTTAAATGGAGATCTGTTTTAGGAAAAAGAGACGGCAAAAGGTTAATCAGTAAGTTCCCTATGCATTTTATATGGAAGATTTGTTTTTTTCTTCTGCTGAACATTATAGGAAACAATTTTATAAAGAAATTAAACAACATACGTACCATTCACTCCAATGATTTCACTTCCACATTAAGGCCGGCAAAATCCAGCATGACCTTGCTGCCTTTGCTTACGTTGTAGCCGTTGATTACTTTAGAACTATTCTTAAGTGGTACAACACTAATTGTACGATCACTCTTGAAATGAAATAATCTATACTTGGGAACTTTAAGGGCTGCTCTTTAAGACATTTTGAGTACTGTCTCTGCTCTGCAATATTAACTTATCTGCAAGTGAATCAATTCTTTTACACTGTTCGTCGGATCAAGTTGTCCACGCGAAAGCTGATGGCATCACTTCTTATTATTTATTGTTAGATAGTCAGCACCAATCAAGAATGAGTTGCTCGTGTCCTTTGTCTGTTAACTAATTTACATTCTAATTGCTGGCGTTCTGTTACTATAAGGAAGTATCTGAAACTGAGAGTGTTAGAAGAAATCCCTGAGAAATCTGAAGACAGTATCCACTCCGCAATTACAGTATGGGGCAAACACCAGTTTACGTTAAGTTACAAATTGTTGCGCTGTTGCCAAAAGTAAATAATTACTGTGTGATAGTAGGCCATCTTCAAGAAGAAGGCGTCAAGATTAAGCGACACACTGTGGCGCGAATTTTGAAGCAATACAGGGACACTGGATCTCTTGCTGGCAAGACAGCACCAGGTCACAAGCCCCTCGTTCCATGGAGCTGTCGAATTTTATCGATGCAAAAATGGAGGAAAACTATGAAATTCTTGGTAATGTGTTGTTTCCTTACACGCAGGCCGCTTATCCAGATGGTGGGTATCGTTTCCAGCAGGATAATGATTCCAAACATAAAAGTAAGTTTACCTGAAATATTGTGCAACTTGCAACGAAACAATGACCATAATCAAACAAGTTCATGAAAAAATTCAGTCGGAAATGACACAAATAACAAATAACAGTCAGTTGTGGGAAATCTTAATTCAAGCTTTTATTTTGAGCCTGGTCTTAACATTGCCATTCGTTCTTGTTTTGTTTGGTAGGTAAGTTGGCAATGAAGTTCATTCAAGACAATATAAACTACTGGCCCACTCCAGCAGAAAGCCTGGACATGAATTCGATCGAGACTGTAAACTATGAGGTTGCGATCATTTGACGTTTTAAATCTATATGTATTTCACTTCTCAAAAAAGCACCTGATCATTGGTCTCTTGTAATTCTCATTACACGATCAATTTCATGTCCGTTGTTATCTCAGAATCGTGTCTTTACCATCGTTTCTACTAGTGAAGTTGTTTCAACGCCATTGAGAAGTCTGAACTTGAATCAATTCAAGAGGCACGTCAAAAGTTGTGACTGCCTTTCAAGTGGTGTGTTAACATGTGTCAGGTATAACATTCCATTCATGCAAATTACAATCTGTGTTGTCCTGGTATGTGTTTACTGCTCAGATTTCTTATGTTCCAAGTACGCTTCACATTTGTCAAAATTTATATCGTACGTCAGCTTTCAGCTTCGTCAATCAAAAAAGTATCACACTTTTCGACTAAATTCGATTGGTTCGATAATCAAACTCACAAAATTGTAGTTTGATGATGTTCGACTTCTGAACTCAGTCAAACTGATTCAGTTTGATACATCACGTAGCCGAACATTCACTACGGCGAGAACAGTAAGTAAGTAATAACTTTATTTAACCACGGAATCCTTATCACTAAAAAGTGGTCTTGTAAAGAGCCGTGCACATTAAACTAAGACTTAAAAATAACAAACATTATTGAAAAAGTCCTATAATAAATGCTAACTAAGAAAATCTTAATGTACAATAGCGGAATAAAAACAATTTAAAGTACTGGCCTGCTTAGCCTCAGCTGACAGGCTGTTCCATGTTACTGCGCCCCTATAACGAAAACTTTTCTTTAGGGCCTCAGTGTTCAGTTGTGGAATAAACAGGTTATGTTGCGCACCTTGAAGATTATGCCTGTGAATGGTATTAATGCTGGCGAATTTATCAGACAGGTATTCGGGTACAAGGTTATTTACAGTTTTAAACAAAAGAAAGATTTCAGTTGCTTAACACGTCTGTCAGCGAGGCTATCCCATTTAAGGGCGTGAAGAATCGGGGCAGAGCTGGCATCCCAGCTAGACCCTGTAATTATGCGTGCAGCCCTGTTTTGAAGCTTCTCTAGTTTTTGGCTGGGACCATTACCGATACAGCCCCAGACAGCGCTGCAATAATCGAGATGCGGAAGAATCAATGACTTGTAAATAGTGACAAGGGTACTCTGGGGACATATTGGTCTTAGCCTCCTCAGGGCAGCTAGTACTTTTGCAACTTTACCGATGACTTCGGAGATGTGAGCCTCCCACGAGAGTGTTTCATCAACCTGAACGCCTAGGCATTTGTAACTATTGACTCTTTCAATTGAATGCCCGTCGAGGGATATGTGTGGATCGCTAGGGAGCAAAGAGATTTTTTGCCTCGTGCCTGTAAACAGACATTTAGGCTTGAGGACATTAAGACTTAGAGCCTTGTAGACATTGTTAAGCCTAATCTGTTGGCACTCTTGCGACAACAATAAACCAGAAACAATACACCAGCTCATACATACTAATCAGTTCTGATGCAAGCCCGTTTTTGAAACCAGCAATGCTGAAAAACTCAAAATTTCCAGAGCTTAAGAGCGTATCAAGTCAAAGATCAAAGTGACTTGCCAGGACTATAGAACTGCCGTCAATAAGGGAACGAGAGGTGGAAGTGCAAAGATAGTGAAGGAACATCTTGATACTCTGTGATATTTGGGGTGGCTCTTCAGCCACAATAAAGCTGGCAGAAGGTGTTGATGGTGATAGTCTGACAGTAACCAGTGACAATGAAGAAACTAACCAAAGGTACTGTAATTTACCATAGCAGATAAAAAACAATTGTTGCTAATTAACAGAAAAAGCAATAAAAGCAACAGATTTTTCAATATTCCACCGTTCAAGTTTTATTTGTATAAGAGCCATCATGAGAGAAATAAAAAGCTTGCAATTTAAAAGGTGCTGAGGAGGTAAATAAATAAACTGAATTCTTTGAGTTATCCCCACAGCTGAGTTAAGATTTTGTAATTGTGCAATGACTTTTACAGGATAAGTTAAATAAAGGAGAGAAGAAAAAGCAATCAGAAAAAACAAACAAACAAAAAGAAACCAGGCCAAAGGTTGACTTTCCTTGCAGAGAGCGGAAGGTCTTGAGTGCTGTCAGGCAGTTGATACCCCTTTCATTACAGTGCAGGTAAACAACTTTTAATTTGAATTCAAGAATTCATTACTAAATTTTGTTATTACAGTCAAGGCAGGTCAAGCGTATCCCCAAAGAATCCATTAATAAACTGATTATTTGAAAAATAAATCTCTTAGTCATTGCCCCAACTAGTACCAAATTCATGTCTGCATTCTTGCATACTTAATGAGTATTGAATTTTTGATTACAACTTTCCTGTATTTGGTGAGATTGAAAAATCTTTCAATGGGTAAAATTGCTATAAACACGTTATATCAAATTCAAGAAAACTGAGCCACTAGAAATTCCATATCAAGGGTAATCAACCAAGCGTGTGAATTCACTGGTCATTACTATGCAGGAATGCGGAGATGAATCTGAAATCTACAACTACTAAGGGATTCAAATTTCAAATAATCTATTCATTAATGGAATCTTGGGGGAGTACACTTCACCTTCCTTGACTGTAATGGTTTCAACACAGGAGTCATGTCATAAGTTTAAGGTCAGGTGCTCCTTTAATTAAGCAAAGATGAGTACTGTGCAGGTTTTTTTTTTGAAATGTCATTCATCAACAACAGTCTTCAATTCAAGACAATACAAGAATCACTTATGACTTTTATTATCATTGTACGATAATTATTATAATGAATGATATTATTATTATTTTCTTTGCTGACGAATTTGCTAGAATCATTTTTTATGGAGATCCATTGAATGGTAGATGGGTAGTTCTGTAATATAAGTTGTTTTATGAAGTGCCTTTTAACATAAATTTTCAGAACCAGAATCTATATCTGAGCAAACTGGTTCAACTTCCACATGCAAAGAAACGCAAACAGGAGAACAGAAAAATACCCAAGTGTCTTTGTCAGCAGTTCCTCGGTTAGTGGATAATAAAAGAAAGCAGATGGAGAAGGCACTTTTTCAAGCCAAGCGTGATCAGATTTCAATGAAATTCAGCAAAAGAAGACCTAATCATGAAAAAGCAAATGATTGCCTCACTTGAGGAATCAAACAAGTCTTTACAAAGTACAATGCAAAAAATGACTGACTCATTGTCTGTTATGGCAGAAGGAATTTCTTCTGGGATGAGGATGATTGCTATGGCCATGTCAGGCCAAACTCAGTATCAGTTTCATCCTTCTCACCCAGTAGGTTACAATAGCCATGCTATGATGTATCAAAATAATATGTATGGAAGTCCCAGGGGATATAATTCTGTAATTTCACCTGACCATGAAGTTTCAGGTCAAGTGGGAGTAAGGTCATATACTCCAAGCCCCACCCCCTCCGATTCAGCTTCTACAGCAAGTGATGACAATGGTTATTTTAGGTATACCTGTTGACCTCAGAGAAAAATGACTCACAGCAGAAAGTTCATTTCAGTTTATATTTATCATGACCTCTGTCAATAATTGTAACATGTAATAACAAAAGCCGTGTTGCTAAGAAAAACATTGTTTAACTTAAAAATCAGAGTCAGTTTAGTTCTCATTGTTAAATATCTTTGATATTGTTTCTTGTTGTACTTTTATTCAATAAAAGGTGTTGTGTTAACCAGAGTGCTGCTTGTAACAAAAAAATCCCTTTTTCAAAAGCGGGTTTGGGAAGGGGCTGAAGGTAGGAAGGGTAGAAAATAATTATTATAATAATAAAATTTTAAATTCTAAATGCAGCCAGTTGCCATTGTTCTCTTGTCATTGGAACCATAATGACAGTGTCAGCGCCAGTAGAGAGAGAGTCGGTCGATCGATGACACGGTTCAGGTAAAGCAACTGCTACTTTAATGCTACTGTAGGCACAACAGCGAAATACAGAACAAACTCAAGAGCGAGACACGAGAGCGTCTAGGGCGCGTGTCCTTATCTACAGTACCGCTGACCGGTACTGGCGTGGCCTCTTTTTCCTTTCTTTACTCTTACAAATATGGTATGAGCCCAATGGTTATAGAAAAATCTAGGTACATGTAAACGGCTAACATGAATAACAATAAAACTTTAACAGTTTCTAGTGTGGGTCACGAGGACCACTGGCTAATTAATCCATATCAAAGTCCTCAAAACGTGCGGGTCGGCGTCGCTCACGTGTGGATCGGCGAGGAGGGGGGGGTGGCATCTGATTCGCTGTCGCTAGCATAGGGGTCTCTGGTTTCATCAGGGTGGGTCACGGTCACGGTATCGTGAGACTCATCGTGGCTGGTAGGGAAATCATCAAGGTGGGGGAATTCCTGGGTAGAAGGTGTCGAGATCGCGCACGGAATGTTTGGCGGAGGCGGTGGTTCTGGCTGTGTTGGTGGAGTTTCGTCAGATGATGAGTCTGCGTCCCTATTGGGAGCAGGTGGTCTGTGGTTCACGACTTCGGATGGGACTCGATAGCACTCAGACATCTTCACTCGGTAAGACGTGCTGCGGAGTTGGGAGCCAACAAATTTCTTGACGTTGCAGAACGAGCCGGTTATTTCTACGACAAGGTAGCGATCGCGGGCTCTGGTCTTGTTCCGATCGGCATAGAGGTAGACTAAATCACCTACAGCAACGCGGTCAGTGGGGGTGCTCTTTGAGATAGGTGTCTTTGACTTCTCACTGTGGGGGTGGTTAGACAACCGTTGTGTATGTTGTCGTAGGATGATGTCCTGGTCTTGTAGGGGGATCTGCTGGTTTGTGAACTGATCACGTTGGGTCCACATCTCTCTTGCGGAAAGACCACGTGAGCGAAGGCGCGCGTTTAGATTGGCTGTGACCACGGCGAGTTGCACGTGGTTTACTGGACCGCCTAGTGGATCATGGCGGAGTAGTTCGCTTTCGACCTCCTGTACTGCCCGCTCTGCAATTTGGTTCTTGTTTCTGTTTTTGGCGTCGCCGATCTCAAGGGTGATCCTGTGGTGTTTCAGTAGTTGATCATCCCTGAGTGCTTTGAATCCTGGGGCTGGGTCGGTACGTATGACGGCTGTTGGTCCATCTAGTGGACGTAGTTGGACACAAAGACGGATAAGAGCGTCGCGCAGAGTGTTGTGACGCTCGTCTTCCAGCAGGGTTGTGGCTGTAAACGATGTCACGCACTCACGTAGTACAAGCACAAGTTGTCTTGAGCGTTTGATGACATCTGCGGCAAATGATACGCCAACTGCGTCGGGAGGGGGGCAGGACGACTGCTCCACGCGCATTTTCGGAGTTTGGCGTAGAGAGGCACAGATGTGGCAAGCTTGGGTCACGCGGTCGATGGCCTTGTGTATGTCTAAGGCATATAGGTACCGGTTGGTTACAGCCTGGAGTTGATGGCTCGACGGATGGGTGAGCTGTATGTGTAGGGCTGTCAGCAGTCCATCAAGCACTTGTCGAGGGACAATGATGCACTCGCGGCTAGGTACAAGGGGTTCATCACGCCGGACAACGAGCAAGCCATCTTTTGCAATGGTAGCGACGTTCAGGTATCTTTTAACATCTTTTATGTTGGTAAGTTTCTTCGAAGGGCGTGTCCCTTGTTGTAAGTGGGCGCGAGTACGCCGCAGATCGGCACATTCGGCCTGAATGGCTAACCAGGCAGTGCGGCTGGTGAATGGTAGGCGCTCATCACCACGCAGTATATCCTGTACCGATGTGTTTCTGACAACGGAGTCTTGGGTGAGTTTTGTGAAGGCGCAGATCTGGCAGGCTTCGTCTTCGCAAGGGGGTGCGTTGCGGCTGGCGAAATCAGAGGGTAGGATCGCAGATCCGGATACATGTCTGACGGACGTTTGATACCGGCTCACAGTTGATAGAAAGGTGGAGACGCGAGGGCTAGCGGAAAACTCCCGGCGACAGAGTTTTTCAAATGCCTGTACGCACGGTTTGCTGTCAGTTAGGATGCAGGCCTTGTGAAGGGATTGGATTAGGTACGGGCTGAAGTGCTTGGTGGCAACGGCAATAGCTAGGGCCTCCACCTCACACGGTAACCATGTCAGTTGTGAGCCACGTAGCTTTGTGCTAAAGAACCCTGCCAAATGTAGTTTGTTGTCACGGGTGACGTAAAGCGTGGCTCCTATTCCAGGCTTACGGACCGCCCCGTCGGTCACAATCCACAACTGGTCACTTGGTTTGGGTAGCGAGATGGTGCGAGCAGTGGAGAGGGCTTTCTGGGCATGGAGGAACGAAGTTCGGAGGTCGTCTGACCATTGTATGTGTTCTTTAGATTCGCGGCCAGCTACGGTGTCATCAAGTTGTGCAAGGAGTGACGAGCACCCGGAAATTACGTGGGAGAGCACCTTGTAAGCTCCTATGAATGATCGCATGCGGCCAACGGTTTCGGGTTCAGGACACGAGGCGAGGGTGGCGATGCGGTGAGGGCTTGCTCTTAAAGTGCCAGCGTTCCAAATCCATCCCAGTATTGTTGTGGACCGAGGATTGATGATCGTCTTCGATGCGGAGAGGCGGAGGTCACACTTGTGGAGGGCTTCTAGAACCTTCCTCCAGTTTCGTAGGAGTTCTTGTGGCGTGTTTCCCCCACAGTATAGATCGTCTGCGATTTTGGCGACGACGCCTTCTTCTAAAAGGTGACCAAGGACGCGACACATAAGTTCTTCCAGTGCCTTTTCAGAGCCGGGTATGCCCATGGCCGACCGTGTGTATACGCGCACTCCCCGGAATGGGGTAGCTACCCCACAGTACTTCATGGAGGCACGCGAGAGGGGGATTTGGTAAAAAGCGCTGGTCAAGTCCGATGCGATGATGTGTTTCCACTGGGCGATATGGCGTAACGTGGAGTCCACATCTGGCATGAGTG
>OZ037777.1:24671209-24693709 GCA_964035525.1 Porites cylindrica | reverse complement strand
AACGGACCTTCCGCACCATTGTAGCCCTTGATGTTTGGGTCGAACACGTGGTCATACTCGTCCAACAGCAAAGTGAACTTTGCTCTTATATCCCGGGGAAGTAAGTTGTCTGGGTCAAGGCGTACGGTTGACGAGTGTTTTGTACCTGGGATAGGTACTGATGGTTTGGGAGGTGGCTTGGCTGTTGGGGGTGAGTTGTCGCCGAGGGGTTCTGGTGTGAAGGTGGCGCGTACCTGGCAGAAGTGCCCATTTCGCTTGAGGAAGTGCGGTTCAGATGAGAGATTGGGAATACGTATCTTTCCTGCCACGCTAGAGACTATGCGTGGGGTGGGCCACAGTTGGGAAGCTGACAACTGCCTAACGCTGGGGGCATCTGTTCGAGGCTCTAAAGCATATTCGGAGTCAGTGGGGACGTCGTGTGGTAGGTCGACCTCAACAAACTCTCCGGGCCAGACGGTCATTGACGTGGGGGGAGAGCGGAGTACTATTGCACGACGTGCGGCGGGGTTTACTGTAGCCGGGTGTGGGGACCCGTAACTGACGATGGAACCGTTCTGGAGGATCACTTGGCGCTGAGCTGGGCGTACTGCAATATCGTTGGTTTCCATAAAGGGGGTGCCTGCCAGTATGTCCACGTCGAGGTTCTCAACGACGAGTCCTTCGAAGGTGAAATCTCGGCCTTCGCGGCTTAATAAGAAGCGTGTCTCACCGACGACCTGAAGGGGGGATGAGCCGTCTGCTTGGTGGACGGACTGGGAGCTAGATGTCATGTGGCAGCCAAGACGTTGGACGACAGTGTGGCGGATCATGTTTCCAGTAGCCCCACTATCGATGGTGATTCGAACGGGGTAGTGGGAGTAGAACATGTCTAGGTACGGTGACTGGCGGGTCTGTATGCGGAAGACCTTAGGGCCTGGGCCAGGCCTAGCGTCGTCGGTGTCGCTTTCTGGGTCGGTCATGTCGGGTGTGGTCTCAGGTTCATGGGGAGCATCAAAGATGTCGGCGATCTGTCTGGCCTTCGCGATGTATTTGCGGTCTTGGTCTGGAAGGAAATTGCATTCGCTCAAGAAATGGTTGTCGGGGCGACCTGCCTGTTTGCAAAGGGGACAGGACTTAGTGGGGCGGCTAGGTCGTGTAGTCGCCTTATACGGGGTTTTGACGCCGAGAGGTCTGCGGTAGTTAGTGACAGCGGTGCGCATGATCTTGGCATCATCAGCGGTGCGTATTTCGTCGAGCAGGGAAGTAAGGGCCTGAGATATCTCTGGCTTTATGGAGGCCAGAGTCCGTGATCGTAGCTCAGTTCCATATCGCTGTTTCACTAACTTAGGTAGCTCGGGGTGGATCAGTTTAAGCCTGGTGAGAACGATGAAATTCTCCAGGGTGGGGGTGAGTTCCTCATCTTCTGTGGTAACTTCACCATGGTGTGACAGGCTATTTGCACGGAGTAGAGTGTCCTCCACGAAGGCCATCAGTCTCTGAAAGAGATCCTCTGGGCGTTCATCTGCTTCCAAATGTAAGCCAGCGAGATCTAGAAAGTGGGCGCCTGTGACTTGGAAGCCAAAATGTGCACGAATCATGTTCAAAACAGAGTGAATCGAAGTCGAGTTCTTCACGAGAGAGGTCCTGGATATCACTGGGCAATAGTTGGCTATTTGTCCGAGCATTAGTTCGAGAAAATTGACCTTCTGACGGGCCGTTTTGCATCTGGAGATCGGGATGATTTCCCCGTCATCTGTAAGGCCGTGTAGGGGCTGGGACTTAGTCTTTTTCCCCCACGTAGCGTCTTCTGCGAGGAAAGGAGCGAAATTGCTGTCGAGGGATAAAGTGTACAACAGATTTTGTCTCCAGTTCTCGAAGCTGTTGATGGACTCGTTCTTTGACAGGCTCCACTGTTTTGGGGCTCGGAGGGTACTCGCCATAGTTGTAGTTTGGTTGCAAGTTTACGAATAAATCGTGCTTGGGCGACGAAGGTGTTCGAAGTATCGACTTACCGACGTTTGTACGGGTAGCTCTGGCTTTGTTTTCTTTTCGGTTTCTCGGCGTAGATCCGGAAGCGCTGCCACCACGCCAGTAGAGAGAGAGTCGGTCGATCGATGACACGGTTCAGGTAAAGCAACTGCTACTTTAATGCTACTGTAGGCACAACAGCGAAATACAGAACAAACTCAAGAGCGAGACACGAGAGCGTCTAGGGGGCGTGTCCTTATCTACAGTACCGCTGACCGGTACTGGCGCAGCTATTTTTACAGTACCTGAACTGTTTTTTTCCTCATTTTCCCTTGTTGTCTGTGATGTATTTCTGTCAATTTCAGTATGAATTATAGCATAATTAAGATTGCTACATGTAGATCCCCTTGCCAACCATTTCCCCTCCCCATTACCACCACCAACAACAACATCAACAACTATACTATTTGGTATTAGTTAAGTATAACAGCAACAGCAGTGCTGCTCAAGGGAACAATCCTAACATAGAAATGGTAAAGCAAATGTAGACGAAGACTAGATGGTATAAACAATATACAATATGTACATACCAGGTGCCGCTACTTACAGACAGTAGCCACCACTTTTACTTTTTAGGAAAGAATCTGTCGTCTTTTTTTGTCACTCATGCCTTGTCTTCTTTAAAATTTACCAAAGTAAAGAGGCAGAATAGTTGGCAAAGAATAAGTAATATTTGTTTTTCCATGGAGAATGTTTTCTGCACAAAATGAAAGGTATGAAATGAGGATAATGTTGCGAACTGAGAGACCTTTTGTAAACTTTGCATATTTTAGAGTTTGGAAGTAACCAAAAGGTACTAAATGCAATACAGAGTGATATTAAGTGGCTATATCAGATCTTACAACATCTATAAAAAGGCAGGGATGCTTGATGATCTCTTTCTACTGTATACCTTGGGGATATTACACTACAACATGCTTGTCAGTGTTTCCTGGTCCTAAAAGGCGTATAATAACATTAGTGGTAACAATTCAAACTGAAATAATAAGCGTGCTTAACAAATGGGACTCCCGTTATGTCTGATTTTGTAAATCACAAAATTGGACTCCACTCAGTCCTATTACCACTATTTAAACGCCTCCTATCTAATGAACGTCCCCGATTGGGCTTCCAAAATTAAACACACGCCACAGGCTTCTACCAGATCATTCGCTTGATATTTCTTGAGTCCACATGTTCTTACTTCGCTTAAGTGAACTAGTCTCCAACCCAATGAGACCCACAAAAAAGTTGTGATTTACTTACTGGTGTCTAGCTTATCCACATTGGCTTGATATAGAGAAAACGGAGATGGTATGGGAGTACTCCAGATGTATGCTGCAAAAATTAAAATTCGTACATCATGGAGGTGGGGAACCTCAAGTAAGTCAGGTAACATATGGTCACCCCACCTATCATGCAAACGTGATCAAATTAAAAATATGAGAGATTATATGAACAGGCAGGTTCCCCTACCTAAGCGGGTTAACTCTCTTACCTGGAGTCCCCCACCTACATGTAAATAGACCCGTACTTTTTGTTTCACTATACCTACTTCCAAGAGCAAGAGCCACAATAATCAAGACATTTCTTTAAATTCCTTCTTGAAGTATAATATTAACAGAAGCGACGCCAATCCCAAATGTTTCTCAAATACAGTGACACTGGCCATCCTTATATTTGAGAACCACACTTGATGTATGGGTAACTTAACACAAGGCCAGACTAATCTTTAGAGGAAGTGTCAACTGAAATTTCCAGTTCACTAGACCTCAATCTTGGTGGCCCTATAGACTGTTTTTAAGCCGCCGTCCCGCCTTTTTGCCCCACTAGACTAGATTTACAACGCCTGCTAAGGGCCTGTCTTGATTACACCGGTTCAGACGCCGAACTTTTCATGAGCTGAACCTAATTTGAATTAAGGCCGACCCAAATTATTTACAACGGGCTGAATTGATTCAGACGCTGATCCTTAATAATTGCAGCTAATCTAAGTTCAAAAGGCGAAAAGTGCTTATTTCATGCTTTAGGACATTAGGTTTGGTACCTGAAAAGTTCAGGGTTTAGAAGCTAAGCCGTTCCAAAGTCGCTCCAAAGGCGAAATTCCTGGCCGGGCTAGGCAAAAGAACGGCTGAGCCGATCCAAATTGAAACAAACTCACTAGTTTCCTTACTTCTCTTTGTCGGTTCCTCCCTCGACCTCTTAAAAACATCATCAATCGTGAAACTTTTCACTGCATGGCGTTCTCGTCTTTTGAACGCTGTCAATCTCAGCCAGGTTCTCAAATAGCACTTAAAGCTGGGCTCGCAGTCTTGAAACATTTTTATCACCCTCCCAAGCCTTGTCAACGGAACCTGAAAACTGTTGAATTCACTAAATTATGTTCTCTATATAACTATATTGGCCTGAATTGAAGATAATTGTGTCAAATATCATGGTCTCATGGAGTTAATTCAATAATCTGTGTTTACAAAACTTTAGTGTCTTTTTTGGTCGTGATTGGTCATAAACGCTATGAGTGTAATGTATCTGAGTGACTGATTTACAGAAGGCCGATTTCTTGTTTTGCAATATTTTACCATCACCGCGTGAAATTTGTCACTTTGTTATTACAGCCAGCTTTTTCTGGCCTGGCAAAACGGCCATACATTTCCATATACAAAAAAAAATTCGTTTATGTGGTCACCCATTATAAGGTCAATCGCCACATTGTCAAATCCGTAACAGAAGAATCCCTAGGCTTATAATTTCACCCCGTTAATATGGCCACTCATTCAAAGTTTAGAAAATTAAAATGCCAGTGGCATATTAATTTTATTGGCCTAGTAATCTACGCTTATTCTCGTGCTGTTTTTAGACTACAGTACACTCAAAATGACTTGTGGCGATTTAAAGCCGAATTTGGACCTGGAACTGGTACAAACTGCGAGAAACATGTACATGGAACACCAAATTCTGTTCAAAAGAATCCAACCAGGAAAACGGGCCCACCTTTTGAGATTTTCCACTTTTTTTGGAAATTTTCCACTGGAACCAACCAACAAAACACGTTCCAGTTACCGACGAACCGGAAATAATAATACTATTATTATTATTATTATTATTATTGCTTTCGGAATGCAATTGCTTGTATTGAATTAGCAAATTAAAGGAAGAGAATTGAAATTTCTCGTACAATTTCTCAAAACCAATAATTATATTAGAATAATTGTAATCAATCATAATATTTTACAATTATTACATTTATTTCTCAGAAAAACACCCCAGCACAAATGTACAAGAAAAAAAATAGTGCAACACATTGATTTGCTACAAAAATAAAATCATAGCTATGCATGTTAGCTATAACACAAAGAATTTAAAAAAATGTTAGAGACTGCAAATGAGTTCCATCCTTATTTCTGATAAAAGCAATACAAGGTCTCTTACTTCTATGGTATTGCTTTCAACAAGTTTAATATAACTATGAAAGTATTATGTAAACATCCTCACTTGTAACCACAATCTCTTGAGGATTTTTGTTCACTTCTTATTCAGATGTATGTGAATTGGGATATTTTTTGTAACATTACACAACACAATTTTTAAAACAGTAAAATCTTCATGCTTGCATTTCTGACAGTAAAGTGAGACAGGAATCTGTTTGTTTCAGTCTTTTCTTTATAAAATTGAAGCATCATTTTTTGAAATCCATTTTAGTACAAAGACAATCAGCTAAAGTGCCACTGGGTAAGAATCAAGTTATATCTATCACATAATACTTAGTACACAATGACAATTAATTTATTTCATCTTTTAAGAATGATTTCTTATTTGTTATAGTAGAAAAATCTATAACTACTCGAATGCTTTTACAGCACCATTCAGTATCAGTTTCTTCAAGACTAGATCAACAAATGAGGAGGTCATTAATTCTACATGAAACAGCACTTACTTGTTAAAGGTTTTTTACTTCCTACTTTATCAACACTGATACTTTTTATTTGTTTCTCAATTCATTTAGTATGTGTTAGCAATTACGACCAGAATTATGTCTGCAATCACAGGTTATATGTGTGTATAATACCAAAAAATTCAAGCACCTGCATTGCAGAGAAATCACATCATTGCCACAGATCAAAAAAGTGATTTACTGTTCATGTCATTTCAATCTTCACCAAAAATCAACTGCATGCTTATCACCACACCATTTGCATACAATCAAAATTTAGAACACCTAACTATATCACAGTTTTGCTAACCAAGATTCGTATTCTTTTCAACCACTGAGTATATTCTTTACTTGTACCAAACTTTCAGAAAAGTCCTAAATTTCACCTTTCTAAAGCTTTTGTAAAAATGTGACTTCAATCAGGCAATAATTCTTAGTTCCAGATTCCACAATCTCCGTGAGGAACATCTTGCACAATGACTCTCCCTTTTCTGTCCTAAATACAAAGTTGCTCCAAAGGCGAAATCCCTGGCCAAGCTAGGTGAAAGAATGGCTGAGCCGATCCAAATTGAAACAGGCGTTCATTATTGATTCAGACGTTGAACTTTTCATGTACTAAATTAATTCAATGTAATATATTCGGCTCATGAAAAGCTGGACCTAATAATTTTGAACTTCCAAATTTTGAAGTGAAACCTCTTAACAGAAGGATTCAGGATACTTTCCTGTACTACTAATCGTTTTTTCTACTTGCAAAGTGGGTCAGCAACCACGGCAAATTTAAATTTAATGACCTCGGTTTTGCAACTTAAAATGACAAGAATTAACTTAGTGTCTACAAAATTGTTGACTCGACAAGATTTCAATAAATTCACTAGTTTCCTTACTTCTCTTTGTCAGTTCCTCCCTCGACCTCTTAAAAACATCATCAATTGTGAAACTTTTCACGGCATGCCGTTCTCGTCTTTTGAACGCTGTCAATCTCAGCCAGTTTCTCAAATAGCGCTTAAAGCTGGGCTCGCAGTCTTGAAACATTTTTATCACCCTCCCAAGCCTTGTCAACAGAACCTGAAAACTGTTGAATTCTCTAAATTATGTTCTCTGTATAACTATATTGGCCTGAATTGAAGATAATTGTGTCAAATATCATGGCCTCATGGAGTTAATTCAATAATCTGTGTTTACAAAACTTTAGTGTCTTTTTTGGTCGTGATTGGTCATAAACGCTATGAGTGTAATGTATCTGAGTGACTGATTTACAGAAGGCCGATTTCTTGTTTTGCAATATTTTACCATCACCGCGTGAAATTTGTCACTTTGTTATTACAGCCAGCTTTTTCTGGCCTGGCAAAACGGCCATACATTTCCATATACAAAAAAAAATTTATGTGCTTTATGTGGTTTATGTTTATGTGGTTTATGTGGTCACCCATTATAAGGTCAATCGCCACATTGTCAAATCCGTAACAGAAGAATCCCTAGGCTTATAATTTCACCCCGTTAATATGGCCACTCATTCAAAGTTTAGAAAATTAAAATGCCAGTGGCATATTAATTTTATTGACCTAGTAATCTACGCTTATTCTCGTGCTGTTTTTAGACTACAGTACACTTAAAATGACTTGTGGCGATTTAAAGCCGAATTTGGACCTGGAACTGGTACAAACTGCGAGAAACATGTACATGGAACACCAAATTCTGTTCAAAAGAATCCAACCAGGAAAACGGGCCCACCTTTTGAGATTTTCCACTTTTTTTGGAAATTTTCCAGTGGAACCAAGCGACAAAACGTGTTCCAGTTACCGACGAACCGGAAATAATAATACTATTATTATTATTATTATTATTATTGCTTTCGGAATGCAATTGCTTGTATTGAATTAGCAAATTAAAGGAAGAGAATTGAAATTTCTCGTACAATTTCTCAAAACTAATAATTATATTAGAATAATTGTAATCAATCATAATAGTTTACAATTATTACATTTATTTCTCAGAAAAACACCCCAGCACAAATGTACAAGAAAAAAAATAGTGCAACACATTGATTTGCTACAAAAATAAAATCATAGCTATGCATGTTAGCTATAACACAAAGAATTTAAAAAAATGTTAGAGACTGCAAATGAGTTCCATCCTTATTTCTGATAAAAGCAATACAAGGTCTCTTACTTCTATGGTATTGCTTTCAACAAGTTTAATATAACTATGAAAGTATTATGTAAACATCCTCACTTGTAACCACAATCTCTTGAGGATTTTTGTTCACTTCTTATTCAGATGTATGTGAATTGGGATATTTTTTGTAACATTACACAACACAATTTTTAAAACAGTAAAATCTTCATGCTTGCATTTCTGACAGTAAAGTGAGACAGGAATCTGTTTGTTTCAGTCTTTTCTTTATAAAATTGAAGCATCATTTTTTTAAATCCATTTTAGTACAAAGACAATCAGCTAAAGTGCCACTGGGTAAGAATCAAGTTAAATCTATCACATAATACTTAGTACACAATGACAATTAATTTATTTCATCTTTTAAGAATGATTTCTTATTTGTTATAGTAGAATAATCTATAACTACTCGAATGCTTTTACAGCACCATTCAGTATCAGTTTCTTCAAGACTAGATCAACAAATGAGGAGGTCATTAATTCTACATGAAACAGCACTTACTTGTTAAAGGTTTTTTACTTCCTACTTTATCAACACTGATACTTTTTATTTGTTTCTCAATTCATTTAGTATGTGTTAGCAATTACGACCAGAATTATGTCTGCAATCACAGGTTATATGTGTGTATAATACCAAAAAATTCAAGCACCTGCATTGCAGAGAAATCACATCATTGCCACAGATCAAAAAAGTGATTTACTGTTCATGTCATTTCAATCTTCACCAAAAATCAACTGCATGCTTATCACCACACCATTTGCATACAATCAAAATTTAGAACACCTAACTATATCACAGTTTTGCTAACCAAGATTCGTATTCTTTTCAACCACTGAGTATATTCTTTACTTGTACCAAACTTTCAGAAAAGTCCTAAATTTCACCTTTCTAAAGCTTTTGTAAAAATGTGACTTCAATCAGGCAATAATTCTTAGTTCCAGATTCCACAATCTCCGTGAGGAACATCTTGCACAATGACTCTCCCTTTTCTGTCCTAAATGCAAAGTTGCTCCAAAGGCAAAATTCCTGGCCGGGCTAGGTGAAAGAACGGCTGAGCCGATCCAAATTGAAACAGGCGTTCATTATTGATTCAGACGTCGAACTTTTCATGTACTAAATTAATTCAATGTAATATATTCGGCTCATGAAAAGCTGGACCTAATAATTTTGAACTTCCAAATTTTGAAGTGAAACCTCTTAACAGAAGGATTCAGGATACTTTCCTGTACTACTAATCGTTTTTTCTATTTGCAAAGTGGGTCAGCAACCACGGCAAATTTAAATTCAACGACCTCGGTTTTGCAACTTAAAATGACAAGAATTAACTTAGTGTCTACAAAATTGTTGACTCGACAAGATTTCAATAAATTCACTAGTTTCCTTACTTCTCTTTGTCGGTTCCTCCCTCGACCTCTTAAAAACATCATCAATTGTGAAACTTTTCACGGCATGCCGTTCTCGTCTTTTGAACGCTGTCAATCTCAGCCAGCTTCTCAAATAGCGCTTAAAGCTGGGCTCGCAGTCTTGACACATTTTTATCACCCTCCCAAGCCTTGTCAACAGAACCTGAAAACTGTTGAATTCTCTAAATTATGTTCTCTGTATAACTATATTGGCCTGAATTGAAGATAATTGTGTCAAATATCATGGTCTCATGGAGTTAATTCAATAATCTGTGTTTACAAAACTTTAGTGGCTTTTTGGTCGTGATTGGTCATAAACACTATGAGTGTAATGTATCTGAGTGACTGATTTACAGAAGGCAGATTTCTTGCTTTGCAATATTTTACAATCACCGCGTGAAATTTGTCACTTTGTTATTACAGCCAGCTTTTTCTGGCCTGGCAAAACGGCCATACATTTCCATATACAAAAAAAAATTCGTTAATGTGGTCACCCATTATAAGGTCAATGGCCACATTATCAAATCCGTAACAGAAGAATCCCTAGGCTTATAATTTCACCCCGTTAATATGGCCACTCATTCAAAGTTTAGAAAATTAAAATGCCAGTGGCATGTTAATTTTATTGACCTCGTAATCTACGCTTATTCTCGTGCTGTTTTTAGACTACAGTACACTTAAAATGACTTGTGGCGATTTAAAGCCGAATTTGGACCTGGAACTGGTACAAACTACAGAAACATGTACATGGAACACCAAATTCTGTTCAAAAGAATCCAACCAGGAAAACGGGCCCACCTTTTGAGATTTTCCACTTTTTTTGGAAATTTTCCAGTGGAACCAACCGACAAAACGTGTTCCAGTTACCGACGAACCGGAAATAATAATAATATTATTATTATTATTATTATTATTGCTTTCGGAATGCAATTGCTTGTATTGAATTAGCAAATTAAAGGAAGAGAATTGAAATTTCTCTTACAATTTCTCAAAAATAATAATTATATTAGAATAATTGTAATCAATCATAATATTTTACAATTATTACATTTATTTCTCAGAAAAACACCCCAGCACAAATGTACAAGAAAAAAATAGTGCAACACATTGATTTGCTACAAAAATAAAATCATAGCTATGCATGTTACCTATAACACAAAGAATTTTAAAAAATGTTAGAGACTGCAAATGAGTTCCATCCTTATTTCTGATAAAAGCAATACAAGGTCTCTTACTTCTATGGTATTGCTTTCAACAAGTTTAATATAACTATGAAAGTATTATGTAAACATCCTCACTTGTAACCACAATCTCTTGAGGATTTTTGTTCACTTCTTATTCAGATGTATGTGAATTGGGATATTTTTTGTAACATTACACAACACAATTTTTAAAACAGTAAAATCTTCATGCTTGCATTTCTGACAGTAAAGTGAGACAGGAATCTGTTTGTTTCAGTCTTTTCTTTATAAAATTGAAGCATCATTTTTTGAAATCCATTTTAGTACAAAGACAATCAGCTAAAGTGCCACTGGGTAAGAATCAAGTTAAATCTATCACATAGTACTTAGTACACAATGACAATTAATTTATTTCATCTTTTAAGAATGATTTCTTATTTGTTATAGTAGAATAATCTATAACTACTCGAATGCTTTTACAGCACCATTCAGTATCAGTTTCTTCAAGACTAGATCAACAAATGAGGAGGTCATTAATTCTACATGAAACAGCACTTACTTGTTAAAGGTTTTTTACTTCCTACTTTATCAACACTGATACTTTTTATTTGTTTCTCAATTCATTTAGTATGTGTTAGCAATTACGACCAGAATTATGTCTGCAATCACAGGTTATATGTGTGTATAATACCAAAAAATTCAAGCACCTGCATTGCAGAGAAATCACATCATTGCCACAGATCAAAAAAGTGATTTACTGTTCATGTCATTTCAATCTTCACCAAAAATCAACTGCATGCTTATCACCACACCATTTGCATACAATCAAAATTTAGAACACCTAACTATATCACAGTTTTGCTAACCAAGATTCGTATTCTTTTCAACCACTGAGTATATTCTTTACTTGTACCAAACTTTCAGAAAAGTCCTAAATTTCACCTTTCTAAAGCTTTTGTAAAAATGTGACTTCAATCAGGCAATAATTCTTAGTTCCAGATTCCACAATCTCCGTGAGGAACATCTTGCACAATGACTCTCCCTTTTCTGTCCTAAATGCAAAGTTGCTCCAAAGGCAAAATTCCTGGCCGGGCTAGGTGAAAGAACGGCTGAGCCGATCCAAATTGAAACAGGCGTTCATTATTGATTCAGACGTCGAACTTTTCATGTACTAAATTAATTCAATGTAATATATTCGGCTCATGAAAAGCTGGACCTAATAATTTTGAACTTCCAAATTTTGAAGTGAAACCTCTTAATAGAAGGATTCAGGATACTTTCCTGTACTACTAATCGTTTTTTCTATTTGCAAAGTGGGTCAGCAACCACGGCAAATTTAAATTCAACGACCTCGGTTTTGCAACTTAAAATGACAAGAATTAACTTAGTGTCTACAAAATTGTTGACTCGACAAGATTTCAATAAATTCACTAGTTTCCTTACTTCTCTTTGTCGGTTCCTCCCTCGACCTCTTAAAAACATCATCAATTGTGAAACTTTTCACGGCATGCCGTTCTCGTCTTTTGAACGCTGTCAATCTCAGCCAGCTTCTCAAATAGCGCTTAAAGCTGGGCTCGCAGTCTTGACACATTTTTATCACCCTCCCAAGCCTTGTCAACAGAACCTGAAAACTGTTGAATTCTCTAAATTATGTTCTCTGTATAACTATATTGGCCTGAATTGAAGATAATTGTGTCAAATATCATGGTCTCATGGAGTTAATTCAATAATCTGTGTTTACAAAACTTTAGTGGCTTTTTGGTCGTGATTGGTCATAAACACTATGAGTGTAATGTATCTGAGTGACTGATTTACAGAAGGCAGATTTCTTGTTTTGCAATATTTTACAATCACCGCGTGAAATTTGTCACTTTGTTATTACAGCCAGCTTTTTCTGGCCTGGCAAAACGGCCATACATTTCCATATACAAAAAAAAATTCGTTAATGTGGTCACCCATTATAAGGTCAATGGCCACATTATCAAATCCGTAACAGAAGAATCCCTAGGCTTATAATTTCACCCCGTTAATATGGCCACTCATTCAAAGTTTAGAAAATTAAAATGCCAGTGGCATGTTAATTTTATTGACCTCGTAATCTACGCTTATTCTCGTGCTGTTTTTAGACTACAGTACACTTAAAATGACTTGTGGCGATTTAAAGCCGAATTTGGACCTGGAACTGGTACAAACTACAGAAACATGTACATGGAACACCAAATTCTGTTCAAAAGAATCCAACCAGGAAAACGGGCCCACCTTTTGAGATTTTCCACTTTTTTTGGAAATTTTCCAGTGGAACCAACCGACAAAACGTGTTCCAGTTACCGACGAACCGGAAATAATAATAATATTATTATTATTATTATTATTATTGCTTTCGGAATGCAATTGCTTGTATTGAATTAGCAAATTAAAGGAAGAGAATTGAAATTTCTCTTACAATTTCTCAAAAATAATAATTATATTAGAATAATTGTAATCAATCATAATATTTTACAATTATTACATTTATTTCTCAGAAAAACACCCCAGCACAAATGTACAAGAAAAAAATAGTGCAACACATTGATTTGCTACAAAAATAAAATCATAGCTATGCATGTTACCTATAACACAAAGAATTTTAAAAAATGTTAGAGACTGCAAATGAGTTCCATCCTTATTTCTGATAAAAGCAATACAAGGTCTCTTACTTCTATGGTATTGCTTTCAACAAGTTTAATATAACTATGAAAGTATTATGTAAACATCCTCACTTGTAACCACAATCTCTTGAGGATTTTTGTTCACTTCTTATTCAGATGTATGTGAATTGGGATATTTTTTGTAACATTACACAACACAATTTTTAAAACAGTAAAATCTTCATGCTTGCATTTCTGACAGTAAAGTGAGACAGGAATCTGTTTGTTTCAGTCTTTTCTTTATAAAATTGAAGCATCATTTTTTGAAATCCATTTTAGTACAAAGACAATCAGCTAAAGTGCCACTGGGTAAGAATCAAGTTAAATCTATCACATAGTACTTAGTACACAATGACAATTAATTTATTTCATCTTTTAAGAATGATTTCTTATTTGTTATAGTAGAATAATCTATAACTACTCGAATGCTTTTACAGCACCATTCAGTATCAGTTTCTTCAAGACTAGATCAACAAATGAGGAGGTCATTAATTCTACATGAAACAGCACTTACTTGTTAAAGGTTTTTTACTTCCTACTTTATCAACACTGATACTTTTTATTTGTTTCTCAATTCATTTAGTATGTGTTAGCAATTACGACCAGAATTATGTCTGCAATCACAGGTTATATGTGTGTATAATACCAAAAAATTCAAGCACCTGCATTGCAGAGAAATCACATCATTGCCACAGATCAAAAAAGTGATTTACTGTTCATGTCATTTCAATCTTCACCAAAAATCAACTGCATGCTTATCACCACACCATTTGCATACAATCAAAATTTAGAACACCTAACTATATCACAGTTTTGCTAACCAAGATTCGTATTCTTTTCAACCACTGAGTATATTCTTTACTTGTACCAAACTTTCAGAAAAGTCCTAAATTTCACCTTTCTAAAGCTTTTGTAAAAATGTGACTTCAATCAGGCAATAATTCTTAGTTCCACATTCCACAATCTCCGTGAGGAACATCTTGCACAATGACTCTCCCTTTTCTGTCCTAAATGCAAAGTTGCTCCAAAGGCAAAATTCCTGGCCGGGCTAGGTGAAAGAACGGCTGAGCCGATCCAAATTGAAACAGGCGTTCATTATTGATTCAGACGTCGAACTTTTCATGTACTAAATTAATTCAATGTAATATATTCGGCTCATGAAAAGCTGGACCTAATAATTTTGAACTTCCAAATTTTGAAGTGAAACCTCTTAACAGAAGGATTCAGGATACTTTCCTGTACTACTAATCGTTTTTTCTATTTGCAAAGTGGGTCAGCAACCACGGCAAATTTAAATTCAACGACCTCGGTTTTGCAACTTAAAATGACAAGAATTAACTTAGTGTCTACAAAATTGTTGACTCAACAAGATTTCAATAAATTCACTAGTTTCCTTACTTCTCTTTGTCGGTTCCTCCGTCGACCTCTTAAAAACATCATCAATTGTGAAACTTTTCATGGCATGCCGTTCTCGTCTTTTGAACGCTGTCAATCTCAGCCAGCTTCTCAAATAGCGCTTAAAGCTGGGCTCGCAGTCTTGACACATTTTTATCACCCTCCCAAGCCTTGTCAACAGAACCTGAAAACTGTTGAATTCTCTAAATTATGTTCTCTGTATAACTATATTGGCCTGAATTGAAGATAATTGTGTCAAATATCATGGTCTCATGGAGTTAATTCAATAATCTGTGTTTACAAAACTTTACTGGCTTTTTGGTCGTGATTGGTCATAAATGCTATGAGTGTAATGTATCTGAGTGACTGATTTACAGAAGGCAGATTTCTTGTTTTGCAATATTTTACAATCACTGCGTGAAATTTGTCACTTTGTTATTACAGCCAGCTTTTTTTCTGGCCTGGCAAAACGGCCATACATTTCCATATACAAAAAAAAAATTCGTTAATGTGGTCACCCATTATAAGGTCAATGGCCACATTATCAAATCCGTAACAGAAGAATCCCTAGGCTTATAATTTCACCCCGTTAATATGGCCACTCATTCAAAGTTTAGAAAATTAAAATGCCAGTGGCATGTTAATTTTATTGACCTAGTAATCTATGTTTATTCTCGTGCTGTTTTTAGACTACAGTACACTTAAAATGACTTGTGGCGATTTAAAGCCGAATTTGGACCTGGAACTGGTACAAACTACAGAAACATGTACATGGAACACCAAATTCTGTTGAAAAAAATCCAACCAGGAAAATGGGCCCACCTTTTGAGATTTTCCACTTTTTTTGGAAATTTTCCAGTGGAACCAACCGACAAAACGTGTTCCATTTATCGACGAACCGGAAATAATAATAATAATAATAATAATAATAATATTATTATTATTATTACTGCTTTCTGAATGCAATTGCTTGTATTGAATTAGCAAATTAAAGGAGGAGAATTGAAATTTCTCGTACAATTTCTCAAAAATAATAATTATATTAGAATAATTGTAATCAATCATAATATTTTACAATTATTACATTTATTTCTCAGAAAAACACCCCAGCACAAATGTACAAGAAAAAAATAGTGCAACACATTGATTTGCTACAAAAATAAAATCATAGCTATGCATGTTACCTATAACACAAAGAATTTAAAAAATGTTAGAGACTGCAAATGAGTTCCATCCTTATTTCTGATAAAAGCAATACAAGGTCTCTTACTTCTATGGTATTGCTTTCAACAAGTTTAATATAACTATACAATACGTAAAAAAATTCTAGAAAGCTCTTTTTATTGTTTTTTTCTCCCTAATTTTCCTTGCTACGGTTATTTCAACTGAAATCTTACAAAAAAATATAGTTTTTCAGTATGCAAAGCTATTTTTTTAATTACGCATGATGCACTGGAGGGATGGCAAAATTCGAATCAAGTTGTTTTTTCCTTCATAGAAGACTAGTTAGAAGGGAAGTAAGCTGCATTAGCTAAGTTTAAAGCAAATGTATGATGCTTTTGATATTAACAATCTCTCTTTTAAGGAAAAAGTTAAGATAATAATGCAGAGCTGCCAGCCTCTGGAGACCTAAAGTTAGAAGACTGTCTTTTTTTCACTACCGCCCAGAATTTGAATGAACCCCCTCCCCCCAAAGAAAATTGACCCAGCCCCTAATGGCAATGACTTAGGACATTATATGATGTCTTACATGATGTACACACTATCAAACATACAAGTGATATATGATGTATCTTCTCCTATAAGTAGAAGTGTCCCTTTAAAATCTTGCTTCCTCAGTGGTAATGACACTGTTAATCATCTGTAAAGTTCTCGCTCACCATCAGAAATATCTTTCATCGGGTAGAAGTAATACATTGGGTCAGCAATTGATGCAATTGCAACAGTGCTATCTTTTCCAGCCAGGTCTACTATCTGCAGTGCCATGTTATGATCCAGAACTTGAATTTCTGATCCCTGCCTGGTTGTTGCTGCAGTAGCTTCTCTAAGTATAGGAACTCCTTTCCATTTACCAAGCCAATCTTTATTCAGGCAGTTGAGCTGATCATCCATCAGGAAATTAACACAGTAGTAGGGGCAAAACCTAAGTAACAGCTTCTCTTGCTCAAGCAGATTGACGACCAATCCTTGGGTCGACTCTTGAAAATTCTCTCATTTATACAGTCACAGTCATTCTTATCACAATTTCTCTTATTTAATCTATACAAAACAAGAAAACGCTATGGTAGCGTACACTTCGGCATCGTGGTGGTGGAATGAATTGTGAATGCAGAGGAATAGCAATAAATGATGTATGGTGAGAGGAAGGTGTTAATATTATTATGGGAAGTGAAAGAAAGTAGTTGTGAGAGAATGTGGGTGTAGTCACTGAAGTAAGGATAAGGGGGAGTAAAAGGGGAGCGCTGTGTTGTTTGGTTGCAGTGGGTTGTTGTTGTGAGCTTAATTTGTTTGTGTAGGGGATTTGGCCTTTGTATATTAATGTTATTGTTGTTTTTAGTGGGAGCAGTGTTGTAGGGGTTTAGTGCATTTCAAGTGTGCATGTGTATTTCGGTGGTAATGTGAAGAAGTTGTGATGTGCAATGTTACTTTAATATGATGGATGTCTTAATTAATATATAAGAGAGTATAAGGTGTGATGAACTTGGGAAAATTGCTCTGAAGTATGTTTTGGCTGAGTTGTTTTTATGTGCAAAATTGAGAAAAGGATTGTGTGAATTATCTGGAATTAGAGAGAAATGAATGGAGTTGTGAAATAAAATTATGAAATGTCAAATGGATAACATGTGTAAGGAAACAAGTTGGAAAGAAAAAATTGGAATGGTACTTGTTTATTAGCTTGAAATTCTAAAAATTGTAATATAGGTTTTACTAAGAATTGATGATTGTTTGTAAGTTTTGTTGGTTAGAGCTTGTTGTATTTTGTGATTGAGATTGTATTTATGTTGATTGTATGTTAAAGGGAAAGTGAGTGGTGGTTTAGAGGAGGTGACAATAAAAGTAGTGTTGTGGGAATATTGATAAGTGTATTGTTGGTGTGTATAGATGAGGGGGTGTTGTTAGATGGTTAACTGTTATGGAAAGGTTAAATTGCTCAAGCAATTATGAACAGTTAAGCGAGGGTTAGTTTTGATTCGTTGAAGAGTGGTTAGCATGAACTCTAGTTTAAATGTGTTGTAACCATGCGTGTAATTAAATGTATCTTGCTAGGATAGTTAATAATTAAGGGTTGGTTAAATTATGTGTTGTCAAATCAATGAAACAATTTGGCAGTTGATTGGCTTTTTCACTTCATGTTCTAAGTGGTTTTGTAAGTAAATGTTCATGTAAGTAGTTGTTGGTTTTGTAGTTGAAAGTCGTGAGTTATTGTTATTGCAATTTCTTGCGTTGAAAAACCTGGTTTTCCTTTCCTGCGGGGGATATTGTTTTTTTTTTTTATTTATTTATTTATTTTTATTTATTTATTTATTTTTGCCTTACAGACATATATTAAATGTTTACAGTACTAAACACTACTGAAACTAAATACTACTAACAATATTCACTATACTTGCACTATTTACAATATTGGCTATACTGACAATATCATCCATACGATGCTCGTAATACTAATAATTACAATGGTTACACTACTTACAATTCTAGTACATCACACACACACACACCCCCACATAAACACACACACAAAAAAAAAAGGTCAGAGGAGTTACTTTTCATGTCTATTTTATAGCTTTTCAATTCTGTATTTAATTATCATTTTACCAACGAAGTCTTGGAGGAGAATTGGTTTGTTGTGTAGTTTGTTGGCGTAGATGTAGTATCTCATAAACAACATGGTATAATTGAATTTCCTTACTAGTACCTTTTCATGTAAGTCCGAGAGGATGCCGAACAGTCTTTCTTCGCTAGATGGGTTGAGATTGATCTTGTTTTCTATATTGAACCAGTTGATAACCCGTTGAATGAAAATCTTGACGAAATGACAATCTCTAAAAGTATGATTAATAGAGTCTTTTTCACCACAATATATACATTCATCATCTTCCTTGATTCCATAGCGGTAAAGTTCCTTTTTGGTGACTACAATTCGGTGGATTAATTTATATTGAAATTCCTTTAATTTGGTCTCCCTACAGACGGTTTTTAGGGAGGTGAATATTTTTTCCCATTTATCTTCATCCAAGGAAAGATCTTTGCTCCATCTCTGTGGCCCAGAATGACCTGTTGTGTGGATTTTTGTGCATAATAACGTATAGAAGTCGCTAGTCTTGATTTTGTTCAGATATAGAGTTATCGATTCATTTAATTGTAGACTAAGATTATTATCAGAATATAACTCTTTATTAATTGGCTTTGTTGATTTTGCTTTGGCTAATAGGTGCTTTGGGATAGCGCTAATAACTTGATAGTATTGAAGGAAGTTAGTTTTACAGGAATACTTATTCGTAAATTCCTGATAGGTCATCGGTTGACCGGTATTGTGTAAGAGATCTTGTATTGACAGGATACCTTTTTTAAACCATTCCCTGATAAAAAAGGTTTTACTGTCAACAAGTATTTCTTTGTTGTTGAATAGAATTATATTTTGTGCTTGATCAAAGCTGTACAGAGTTTTTAATTCACTGAAGTATACTAGAATATTTCGGTAAAACAATGGAATAGATTTTATGTATTTCGCATTGTAGTTACATCTCAGTAAAAAGTTCAAACCTCCGAATTTTCTTAGGTAATAATCAGGAACTGTTTTCCAATTCTGGTTCCCTGGAGTCAGTAATCTTGGAATCCAGGCTAGTTTTAGAGCTTTAAACATTATGTCGATGTCTACCATACGTATTCCGCCTCTTCCCAGATCCTGATAGAGCCCAGTTCGTTTAATTTTATCCCTTTTGTTTTTCCATAAGAAACTAAAAAACTTTGTTTTCACTGTGCTTGCGATATCTTCGGGAACATTAAGAATTGAAGCTGAATAAATTAATTGTGACAATCCTAGGGACTTAATTATCAGTACCTTCCCAAATAGTGTGAGGTCTCTAGATCTCCACATATCCAGCTTTGTTTGAAGTTTTCGTATTTTCAGATTAAAGTTCAATTCATTGTTACCCTTCTCATCATAAGAGACATGAATTCCTAAGAGGCGAGCCGGACTATGTAACCATTTTAGTTGTAAAGGATAACTTTTGTTTTTTTCCCATTTTCCCAACCAAATTGCTTTCGATTTCTTTATGTTTAACTTGAGACCCGCTAGCCTCCCAAAATCTCCCACCGTTTTCAAAGCATTTTCAACGGAGATCAAATCTGCACAGAAAAGGTTTGTGTCGTCTGCGAATTGGCTCAATTTGATTTCGTGCCCGAATATTTTGATTCCTGTTATACTTGGTTCTTGTCTGATTTTGCTGGATAATATCTCCGTGGAAAGCACAAATAAGTATGGAGAAAGGGGACACCCCTGTCGCACTCCTCTTGACGGTCTAAACCAGTTGGTCATGAAACCATTGTTTATCGCCGCGCTCTCAATTTTTGTATAGAATGTACTGATCCATCTTTTTATACTTGTTCCAAAATTGAATATATCCAGTGCTTTCATCATGAACGACCATTCTAGAGAATCAAAAGCTTTCCGAAAATCTAGAGATACTAGAATGCCAGGTATGCTTTCTGACTTCGTATGTTCCATTATGTCGATTATTAGCCTAATATTTTCCCCGATATATCTTCCTTTGATAAAACCGGTTTGATCAGTGTGCACTAGATTTGGTAATAATGGTTCTATTCTCCTTGCTATTGCCTTAGTTGCTATCTTGCAATCAACATTTAGCAGTGTTACCGGTCTCCAGTTTGAAAGTTCTAGTAGCGAGCCATCTTCTTTGGGAATTAAAGTAATAACGCCTCTTCGTTGTGAAATGGTGAGTTCATTTGCATCATAGGCCGCATTGAAACTAGCAACAAGATCGTGTCCTAGCAGATCGAAAAAAAACATATAAAATTCAACCGTGAAACCATCTTCTCCTGTAGCTTTGTTGTTTTGAAAAGTGTCTAAAGCTTTTTTGCATTCTTCATAAGATAATGGACCTTCTATTCTATCTCTGTCTGCATCTGATAGTTTTGGAATTTTTAAATGTTCGGTGAATTCATCAACATTATTTTCCTGTGAATTATTTGCTGATGCGTACAATTCGCTATAATAGTTTTCGATAGCTTCTAATATCTGAGACTCGTTGTTTGTTACTGTTTCACTTTCTGTTCGCAGTTCAGTGATGGTTTTCCTGTTGTAGTTTCTTTTCTCCAGATTGAAAAAGTACTTTGTTGGACGTTCGCCCTTTTCGACCCATCGACATTTCGATCTAAAAATAGCTGCCCTCCCTTTCTCCTCATAAATAGATTGGAGTTCCATTTTGAGATCTTCATATTCATTTAGGATGTGCGCGATATTGGGAGAGTTAAAGTTGTCGCAAATATTGCGGTCCAGAATTTCGAGCTGTCTCCTAATTTCCAATTCTCTATTAGTGGTCGCTTTAGCTTTCTTTTTACTATAAGCAATGGTTGCCGCTCTGGTTTCCATTTTTAACATTTCCCAAAGAAGGCGTGTGTCTGTCAAATTGGAGTAAAAAGCGCGTGTGCGGGAGTACGTTTCACGGATTTTGGACACATAATGTTCATCTTTCAGTAATGTGTTGTTGAATTTCCCAAAGTCCGGGTCCTCTAGACTTTTCAGTTGTCCAAGACAAAGAAATGTAAATTGCTCGGTGATCCGGTGCTATAGAAGGATAAATTTCGCTTTTCTTCACATGTTGTGTCAGATTTTTGGCAACTAGGAAAAAGTCTATTCTGGATTTCAGTTTTAACACTTTTGATTCATAAGAGTATTTACGTAGCCTCGGGTGACGTAATCTTTGAATATCTACGAGATCGAAAGCGTCCATAGTTGTCAAAATCAGGTTTCGATAATTTGTTGGTTTCCAAATTGTGCCACCAATTTTATCTATCTTTGATAGTGTGCAATTCCAGTCGCCTCCTACAATAAGCGTGGAAATTTCTGACTTGTCGATAAGGCAATTGTTTAAGTTTTGTAAGAAATCTAATTGTTCACTTTGGCTATTCGGGGCATAAATATTCACCAGTGATAATTTTAGAGAATTCAGAACACAAGTAATTAGCACGATTCTTCCAGCCTTGTCACTGAATGAGTAATCGATCTTATTTTGTACCGTAGGGTGTAAAAGAATGCAAACACCTTTACTATGCCTGGATCCGTGAGAGAAAAATATTTCACCTCCCCATTCGTTTTTCCAAATAATTTCATCTTCTGGTTGAGAGTAAGTTTCTTGCAAGAAATAAATTTTTGAGTTATGATCTTTGAGATATAGAAAAATGCTCCTCCGTTTGGCTTGATCTCTTATTCCCCTTACGTTTAGAGAAGTATATCGTATTTTGCTTTCTCTTGCATTACAATAAAAAACAAAAAAAAACAAAAAAACAAGAAGAATATATATGCAAATTTAAAAAAAAAATACAGAAGCAAACAAAACTAAAATTATACAAAACGTAAATTAAAGTAGTTTTTGAGGGTTTCCCTTCTTCTTCTCCGAACTTTGCGTTTTTTGTTCCTGTCCCAAATGTAAGTTACAGTTTTTGTCTTCCTTGGCCGATTGGACATTTAAAGATAATCTAAGTCTTCCAGCTCGTT
>OZ037777.1:24648709-24653709 GCA_964035525.1 Porites cylindrica | reverse complement strand
TATTGAAGTGTTTAGTGTAAAATTTGTGGCATCATTTTAGGTGTTCACAATAATATTTTTGCTGATCACATTGATATGAAGACTTTTGAAAAGAATAACAATCAATGTACTTAAAAGTATTGAAATGTTATACTCATATCGAGCTGCATCCCACTGAGGAGTGTTCTGAATACGTTTGAGTGCTATAAACAGAAATGCTTTTAATGAATAGAAGTAGACATTACTTACAGTTATTAAATATTATTTGTTGTATTTTGTTAGGGAATTGTAAATGCAGTTGTACAATCCATAGTAGCTGGAATGCATTCTGACATTAAATGCAGTGTCATAAATTTTTATCTTGGTTTTAAGTAGGTGAAGGTGGGGAGGGGGGACTGGGGGGGTCACAATCTTCTGCTTCCTTTACCCTGTTCTCCGACTGCCCATACTTTTTTGTCCGTTTCTCTGCTGACTCGCACCCTTTATTGCGTTTCTCCCATTATGATGTAAATCATGGTATTTTTACTCCATATTGTAAAAGGGAGTGCTTTGGCCTTGTCCAAAATAAAAAATTGTGTTGTAAATCAAACCACTCTACACTCTCCAGCATGATTATTGAAGCGGCATTCCTTTGACACAAGTTTACACCACGTGACAAAATCTTCAATCTTCTTCAAAATCTTCAAAATCAATTGTGAACTACACTCATATGGAGCAAGCTCCCAGGAAGATCTTCCATGGATGGATTTTTCCCCATCATACTGAAAATACGGAGACAGATCAGAGTGGTTTTCGATGACATTTGACCTGACTTGTGTTGTCATTCTTACACAGAATTTTGAGAGCTAGCAAGAGACATGAGACACTGACATGAGTGACACGATCAATAGATGTGTGCATGTGTCATGCTATGTCATTAATGTCCTATGATGTAAGTGACTTGGAAAGGTTTTTATTTTCACAGGAAGCAATCCTGTGTTTTTTAACTCTAATACAAATTTTCATCTTTTTATTTAGTTTTCTCACATATGAAATTTTGCTTTAAGCTGTGGAGAATGTTGAATGGAAGTCAAGAAATGTTGTTGTGTTCATTTCATTGACTGGATGTAAGCAGCAACAAATAACAAAAGATTGCATTTTTTAATTTCTCTTTCATTTCCTGCTATTGTAGAGATCCCATTTCCTGTCCTTTCTTCTCCCATCTCTTGTGTCCCTCCCGCCTCGTGTTCTCCTGGGCTCCTGCCCCCACCCCACAATAAGTAACATGTGCTTTATACAAGTGAATTGATTCTGAAGGTATTTATTTAGATTCTTTTGTTGCTTCATTTACACTAGCTTTTGTGCTAATAATTATGTTTAATTATCTTGCAATAATGATGCATATTTGCCATTGTAAAGTTATATTAGGAACTCTCATAGTTAATGCACCATGCTAAAAATGTTGCTAAAAGCATTATTTCTGATAGTAAAACTGTGCTGTGTATAAAGTGCATGTTATACCACAAGATTGTTAGTTGTACTTATTTTTGGTATATAATTAACTTGTCTATTGATATACTCTGCTTTATTTTGTATAGATTGAATAACAGAAATTGTGATAAGAATGACTGTGACTGTAAAATGAGAGAATGTTCAAGAGTCGACCCAAGGATTGGTCGTCAATCTGCTTGAGCAAGAGAAGCTGTCACTTAGGTTTTGCCCCTGCTACTGTGTTAATTTCCTGATGGATGATCAGCTAAACTGGCTGAATAAAGATTGGCTTGATAAATGGAAAGGAGTTCCTATACTTAGAGAAGCTACTGCAGCAACAACCAGGCAGGGATCAGAAATTCAAGTTCTGGATCATAACCTGGCACTGCAGATAGTAGACCTGGCTGGAAAAGATAGCACTGTTGCATTACTTCTACCCAATGAAAGATTTCTGATGGTGAGTGAGAACTTTACAGATGATTATCAGTGTCATTACTACTGAGGA
Organism: Porites cylindrica; assembly: GCA_964035525.1. Taxonomy (NCBI): domain Eukaryota; kingdom Metazoa; phylum Cnidaria; class Anthozoa; order Scleractinia; family Poritidae; genus Porites; species Porites cylindrica. Next base: position 24,651,755 of record OZ037777.1, on the reverse strand, counting down.
AGCAAGATTTTAAAGGGACACTTCTATACTTATAGGATAAGATACACCATATATGACTTGTATGTTTGAAAGTGTGTACATCATGTATTAAAGACATCATATAATATTCTAAGTCATTCCTGTTAGGGGCTGGGTCAATTTTCTTGGGGGGGGGGGGGTTCATTCAAATTCTGGGGGGTAGTGAAAAAAAGACAGTCTTCTAATTTTAGGTCTCCAGAGGTTGGCATCTCTGAATTATTATCTTAACTTTTTCCTTAAAAGAGAGATTGTTAATATCAAAAAAATCATACATTTGCTTTAAACTTAGCTAATGCAGCTTACTTCCCTTCTAAATACTCTTCTATGAAGGAAAAAACAACTTGATTTGAATTTTGCTATCCCTCCAGTGCATCATGGGTAATTAAACAAATGGCTTTGCATACTGAAAAACAATATTTTTTTGTAAGATTTCAGTTGAAATAACCGTAGTAAGGAAAATTAGGAAGAAAGAAACAATAAAAAGAGCTTTCTAGAATGTTTTTACTTATTGTAATGCAAAATGAAGTTATGACTGTGCTAGTCATTGATTTGTTGTGCATATTATTAGTCTTGCTTGTGTAGGCAGCAAGAGTCATAATCTGGAACAGAGTTTTTGTTGTATTCAGGACTGAAAAGGGGGAGTCATTGTGCAACACATTCCTTACAGAGATTGTGGAATCTGGAACTAAGAATTATTGCCTGATTGAAGTCATACATTTTTACAAAAGCTTTAGAAAGGTGATATTTAGGACTTTTCTGAAAGTTTGGAACAAGTAAAGAATATACTCAGTGGTTCAAAAAAAATACGAATCTTAGTTAGCAAAACTGTGATATAGTTAGGTGTTCTAAATTTTGATTGTATGCAAATGGGTGTGGTGATGGCATGCAGTTGATTTTTGGTGATGATTGAAATGACATGAACAGTAAATCACTTTTTTTATCTGTGGCAATGATGTGATTTCTCTGCAATGCAGGTGCTTGAATTTTTTGGTATTACACACAGATATAACCTGTGATTGCAGACATAATTCTGGTCGTAATTGCTAACACATACTAAATCAATTGAGAAACAAATAAAAAGTATCAGTGTTGATAAAGTAGGAAGTGAACCTTTAACAAGTAAGTGCTGTTTCATGGAGAATTAATGACCTCCTCATTTGTTGATCTAGTCTTGAAGAAACTGATAAGGAATGGTGCTGTAAGAGCATTCGAGTAATTATAATATATAATTAAAAGATGTACTAAATTAATTGACATTGTGTACTAAGTATCGTGTGATAAATATAACTTGATTCTTACCCAGTGGCACTGTAGCTGATTTTCTTTGTACTAAAATGGATTAAAAAAAATGATGCTTCAATTTTATAAAGAAAAGACTGAAACAAAGAGATTCCTATCTTACTTTACTGTCAGAGATGCAAGCATGAAGATTTTACTGTTTTAAAAATTGTGTTGTTACAGAAAATATCCTAATTCACATACATCTGAACAAGAAGTGAACAAAAATCCTCAAGAGATTGTGGTTACAAGTGACGATGTTTATATAATTCTTTCATAGTTATATTAAAGTTGTTGAAAGCAATACCATAGAATTAAGAGACCTTGTATTGCTTTTATCAGAAATATAAGGATGGAACTCATTTGCAGTATATAACATTTTTTAAAATTCTTTGTGTTATAGGCAACATGAGAAATTTCAATTCTCTTTCTTTAATTTGCTAATTCAATACAAGCAATTGCATTCAGAAAGCAATAATAATATCCTAGTTATTATTATGATCATCAACTGTCTTTCTTCACCCCTGTCTACAAATGCGTATTGTTTAAAAAATGCTGGAGTGTAACCCTGCAATGCACTACCATTCCATCTGCAAGGGAGTTCTTAGGTATGCTTCATGCTATTAAAAGTAGTATAAGGTCTGGCCATGTGGGCCTTTTACTTGTCTGCACCGTTACCTAAGTGACTTAAAGGTTGCAAAATAAGTTTACCTTCATTTGTACTGGTTTGTGTTGCACTCTCTAGGGAAAGAAATGTAGTTGTAGAATATTATAGATAGACATTTATCCAGTCAATAGCAGCAGTATCCATCTCTTGAACAACTGGCATGAGTACCTCATTGGCAGTGCAAAACAAGAGAATACCTTAATGAGGATTGCTAGGGTTGAGTGTAAACTTATCATTGTATCTAAAAAGTTTATACCTCTACCGTCCACCATTTGAGCAAAGAATACAATGTTGTTGTCTGAAAAAACAAAATATTAAATTATTATTAAAAATTCAGTTAATGGGACATTGGTGAATGTTTGCACTACTTAAAAAAAATAAGAAACATTTGTCTTTGGTTTTGACATTAATTTCCTAGTTGTATAAATTTTGATGCTGATCTAAAAGAATTGTTTCAGTACTGCAGAATTTTTTTTTGAAAAGTCAATGTTTTTCTATTGTGCAATATATAGCAAGAGTATTTTATAGAATGTAAATATTTTTAAGAATCTACCTTGGCACTTTTTTTGCGAAAATGATTTTATCTTACTAAAACTTTACCTTGCAGTTGTAGTGGATAGAGTCTTGCTCTTAATGGTTTCATATCCATTATGATGCCTGTGATAATGGTAAATATCTTCTCATTATGAAAAATGTTTTTACTTAGAAATATGTTTATGCTTGAGTTACAAATAAATTTCAAATAGAAATGCAAAGATTAGGAATAACGAGTGTATATATTTCTGTTAGTGTGAAAAGTTAACTGTCCTTTTAGTACTAAAAGTGCAGACATCAGTTCAGTGGCAATGAGACAGTCCAGGAGGGCCTAGGCTTCCCCATTATTTCTAGACCAAACTGATGTGCAAAGGGCCAAAAAAATACACTGCACCTCTCTCCTAGTTATGTCAATGTGTAGCTGACTGCCCAAGTCTCCTGCACCCTTCTAGATCTGCTACTGAAGTTTATAATGCAGCTGGGAAAACAGTCAACACTAGAAATATCTGAGCAATGTTTATTGTGTTATAACCAAATTATAAGAGCAAA
>OZ037777.1:24448709-24636209 GCA_964035525.1 Porites cylindrica | reverse complement strand
GGTGATTTTTTCTTCTTTTTACTGATGGGAACTGTTATCCGACACTAAGCTCGAGTTTATTATGAGAAACTAACATTAGCTTACGAAAAATAGTTCAAAGTATTTGACAAAGAGAAGTTAATAATGGTTCAAAGGGCGATTGTCCATTATCTCTCCAGTAGGGGGTGGTCTAGGGGCTAGTGTGGATTTCAAGTAAGTGAAGTAATTGAATCGAAGGATTTGTTTGCCTGTGAAATTTTCGATGAGGGGATTTTTTTTAGGTAGAAAAATTAAGGTAGATTTTTTTGGTGCGCTTTGACTTAAGTAGAAACTTTTTAGGAGAATGAAAACAACATGGGCATTTAATGGTAGCGAGGGGGTCATTGAAGACTACGACGAAAGTTCCGGTTAAAAGAGGAATTTTAATTCGATATGGAATTTGCCAATTTTATGGAATTCGACGACAGTTCTTCAATTGCTTTTTTCCGTTTTCATGTTTGACGACGATGTTACATCCTTTTACGATGCAACTGAATAAACGATCTGTTTCAGGTTCTTATATAAATTTTAGTCGAATCTACCGGATGTTTGAAATAAACTTGAAGGAAATAATTGGCGTAGTCTTCAATGGAACTTTAAGTACCAGAAACTTTGTATTGATCTAAATGTATTTTGTTTTGAAAAGGAAAACTCAAAATACAAAGAACATTGCAAATGATTTTGATGTTGTTACCTAGTGCGCAACGAATACACGTGGCGATCGGTTTGCATAGATGTTCATTTCAAGTCAACTCACTGCAAGCGAAACAATTACTCGTAATCAGCGACACATTGAACCAGTAAGCGAAATCTTCTTCTTGTGACTGTGTGGGCGTAATTTGGGAACCACAATATCATTACAACCTGTAATCGAATATGGATTTAAATGTTACTACGGAAGCAAAGAGCTATTGAAAGTTGCGAGTTTACATCGCGACTTTCATGTAATAGAATAGTCGGATTTTGTTCAGTAACCTCCAATGCATACACCTGTTGTTAAATGAAATCATACTTTGTGCCTGTCCGGAAAACTAGTTTTGTTCTTGATAGTGCGAATACTATGAATGCAGACAACAGCCAGAATGGGACAGAGACGGAAAGGCCAAGTTTAGTCCTTGATATATGTGAATTTCAAGAAAGTTATTTTTGGACCAGTTCGGAGAAATCATCGCTTATGGTTACTTGCGAGTAGGAATGCTAACGAGGCCCATCTAAAATATTGATACCGAAATTTGCTTAGAAATTTGCCTGCAAAAAATATTAAATGTTGAATATTTTCAATACTCTCTGTTTCGATATTTTAGATCAGTGTTTGCTTTGATGCAGTCCCGCGTCGAGTTGATCACTATCGAAAACAGTAAATTAAAATGAGCGAACGTCCGAGGAATTAGACCTCTCTATCTGACCGTAATATACAGCGTGCAGAGCAGTTTAATATAAAGAGGTGTGACTAAAACTTACGAAAAAAATTACTATAGTGAAAAAGGATCTTTCGCAGTGTATAAAGCTCAAAAAATGTATACACCCTTGTCTCCAAGAAAACAATTTCTGTTAACAGAGGACCATAGAGACTCGACAAAAGAATTTTTTACGGCTGGTTTTTAGTATAGCTAGCGACGGAGTGGGACTCACAATCGTAACTACAGTCGTATTTAGCGCTATCAGTTTACTAAGAATCAAACATTGGAGTCGTAACCACAATTATAAGCATGACAGAACCGAAGAAAAAATAGACGGCCTGTTTACGGGGACGTGCGGGACCCAAGGTAGGCCAGCTAACCGTTTAGGCCGTGAGTTGGCCCAGCCGTCCATATAATGAATGTCTGATATGGTCAGCTTACCAATGATGTAAACGTAATCAGATGAATAGAGGTGACATAGAGAGATGCATTACCCTATTTAAGCAGGTTACCTTACCAACCTGCCGTCCCCCACCTCTATGTAAACAGGCCTTACAAATATTTTCATTTCCTCTGACTCCGCCGGTTGTTATAAAATTCTCTGAATCGAAACCAGAAGGAGGGGGAGAAGCCAATCACAATGCAGGTTCCCACGCTTGGTGGTTGCTCTACTTGTTCCTCTTCTGCTCCTTACTCTTACAATATGTGCGGAACGTTAGTGACAGAGTCGTAAAAGGAATCAGAATGCTTTTTCCAGTGCATAGTCATGAGCTTTATGGTTTTGATTATCACTCCCACTAGCAATTCCGACTCGATCGCTAGTGAAAACGAGCGTTTATCCAAACCAAATCACCCGTATCTCCCCCTCAAAGGTGACATTGTTGACCCGTTACGTGAAATGAAAATCTCTATTCAGTCAATCAGCTGTCCACTCAGAGGACAACACTATCAATCATTGGATTCTGTACAAGAATGCTCGAGCATGGAAGTTGAGCTTGAAACGAATCTGCGATAGATTGGAAATGAAAGCTTATTTCATAATATTGTTTATGCAAAAATGGAAGTTCAGTGCTTAAAGAACGTATGTGTTACATCAATTTCCTCCGCTCCCGCTATTTATTATGATGCGAAATCTGGCGTGGACAAAGAAAGGACAACTCCAAGTGCTTTTACTGTTTTAGAGAGAGATTGACAGTAATGTCCGTAATCTCATTCCTCAGCCTGACTTTAATATTTCGGCCTTTAGAGCTGGAAGTGAAGATGCATATTTTTCATTGAAAGGTGAAGTACTGTAGAGGGACGTTGCAAACTTTAAAACTTCATCAATTATTTGCGTGGATTGTGCCTATGAAGATTATCAGGGAATCTTCAGTTATGACTATGACAGTAGTAATGGGGGTCACTCTGGGCTCGACCAATCAGAAAGCCGGATATAGGTCACATGGTACAAATGGACCAATCAGCGTGCAGCAAGAGGTCACCTGACCTGTCAATCAGCAATTAGGGTTTTCAATGTCGTCATGGGGTGTTAATGAGCTGTCAATCACTCATTAGTGCGTCGATGACGTCATAGGGGTGATGACGTGTTGTAAAAGGGACCTCGTGTCACGTTGGGGTGTGGCCCTGTAACCCTAACCCTAGAGCCCTGTTACCCTAATTCTAACCCTAAGGGCTCTTATATTTGAAGACGAAGGTGATTGCTCATCCTTGTGGTAAGCCAAAAAATTCGCGAGGGCGCATGCGCACAATGTCAACTTGTGTTTTTGGGGGGTAAACGGCGTTCCCCTGGGCCCTGACCCTAACCCTAGCGTGGGGCCGGGTCAAGGCCCCCCCGGGCAGTCTCCCCCCGGTAGTCACGTGGGTATTCCCTAGGGAATTCAAAAAAAATAAAAAAAAATAAACGCAGGTTTTTTGCACAGGTTTCAACTCAGGTTTATTACACAAGTCATGAACCCTAACATCACAAGCGGGAACGTGTGCCCGACCCTACGGGTGTGGGGCGTCCCATCATTTTTTCATTGGCACGGTTCTGGAATGAAAGGCAAGTCCTCCTCCCAGTCTTCTAAGGGAGAGTCTATGTCCGAGAACAGGACCTACAACACCATGTCCACAATGTCCTGACTGGGCCGATACCCGTAGGGGTATGTTATGCCAGTATTGGCATCCAGCACCCGTTTGTCTTGGACCATGCAGTAGGTCTTGAGTTGTCGCATGGAATGGAGCGTCTTGTCGGTGACGTTCCGTACGATGTGATGGGGGTTGTCGACGGACAGCGTTCTGGGACGATCGAGAGGCTCGTCAATGTCTTTTTGCACCAGGTTTCGGACGCTCTCGAAGTTCAGGACAGCTTGTCCCCGGGCGTCCAGGGTGAAGCCGCACACCTTGCAGCATTCTTGGCCCGAACAGGTGCAGTAGGCGTAATTTTTGGGTCCGCCGGCCACGAATTCGTCGATGACGTTGCCTTTCAGTTCGTCCTTGAATTGGCCCAGGAAACGTCCTCGTGGCAGGTGGGTCTCGCCTTGGGTGGCCAAATACACCACGGAATCGGTGTCCATGTACAGGACGCGGGTGTGCAGGGGGAGCAGCCCATCCCGATACAGTTTGACGCGCGCGTGGGCCGTGGTGAAGGCGGCCACGAAGATGTTGGTGTTGGTGCCCAGTTCGCCCACGTCTTCCTTGAACGAGTGGTACATGTCGATCATCTGTTCGCCGGCCGGCAGGATGCGTTGGATGTCGCGTTTGCGGTCCAGGAAGATGTCGAAGAAGGTCTCGGGGTCCTTGCAGGTGGTCACCTGGGTCTTGTTGGTGCGTTGGCCAAATTTACCCCAGAAACTGTTGGCCATCAATTTGCCCAACGTGCGTCAACCCTCGTTGCGTTCGATCTTGGCCGGGTCGAGGATCACCCCTTCGACGCGCCGAAACTCTTCCAGGTACTCGATCTGCAAGCTGGGATCTTTGGCCACCTCGGGCGAGGGCCAGCCGTCGGCTTCCTGTTTCACCTTGATCCACGTATTGATGTAATCCCTGAACAGGGTGGTGGAGGTCTGACGAAAGTTCCACAGTTCGTAGATGTGGAGGATCACGTACCCTTGGTCCGGGCCAGCACCAATTCGGGCGTGCACCAGGTACCCACGAAGGCTCGTTTGCGAGGGGTGTGGTCACAGACGTGAGTGCGTTCCGTCCAGGGCAGGGGCACTTGGTCTCGGGCGCATTGGATGCACAGGGGAAACAGCAACTTGCCGGCCACGCGGACGGGCAGCACGGGATGAAACAGGTAGTGAGGCGGCAGGACGCGGCATTGGACCAACCCGTACGATTGCTGGCGCACCAGTCGGTCCCAGTCTTCGGGGGTCTGGCAGGTAAACTGCGTGTGACTGACGGGATGACCCACGGGGTACTTGCAGTTCTTATTGACCCACGGGTACAGCGACGTGAAATCGTCGTAGAAGATGTGTTGGTCCGGCTGGGCCTGACAGTGGGCTCGGACTGCTTTGGTCCGTCCGCCAAAGAAGGCCTCGCGGGGATCCAGGGCGTCACCAGATCCAGGGTCTTGGCCCACAGGTGCAACTCGGGATCCTCCCTCTTTTGGGCTTCCCATTCGCACTCCCACTTTTCGACCACCACGTGACCGCCTTGACGGATGCGTTCGGCCCGTTGGACCGGCGTGTGTACAGTTCGTGGGGCGTGGCCCCATCGAGTTTGGCGTGCCGCTGGTGTCGCTGGGGAAAACATTCGGGGCACCTGTGGTAGAAACACCCGTAGAATTCGTACACGAACCCGGTGCGCGGATCGTAGCCGTCCCCGTAGTAGTGATGCTCGCTGATCCAGAACAGCACTTCGCCTCCGTTACGGCTGTGGCGTAGGCGGGGTTCACCGTCCGTGGGTGGGGGCAGGATGCGTTCCAGGTGGTACAACCATTCCAAGGCGGCTCTCGATTGACGGATCTGCGGATGCCAGCCGTGCAGTGGTTTGACGGCCAGGGTTCGGGGCCGCATCCAATGGCGAGGTAGGCCACGTTGCACGCCGAGGCGATGGTGATGCATTGTTCAAAGGGGTCGAACCTGCAAATGCCCCTGAATTCGCGCTCGAACAGGGTACACGCCTGTTTCAGGATCCGCACGTCGGACTGGCAGTATTTCAACAGTTCGGCTTGCAGGTTAAACACGCGATTGGACGCCACTTGCTCCGCGTACCATCGTTCGAAGTCGGCACGACGGGCCGGTTTCATGCCATCGGGATCGTAATACTGTCGGACCAGCATGGCCCCCACGTACTGCTGCAAGGTGGGCACGTTAAAGAAGTGCGGAAAGAACCCCTTGGCTTCTTCCCGCAAACCGAAGGTCTGGGGAAACGAGGCCAGGGCCATGGGAAAAAAGTTCAAACTGTTGATGAACTTTATGCCCCCGGGAATGGCGACACTCAGGAGTTTGGCCCCGTTGACGATCTGCGAAGGGACCACCGCTTGTCGGTACAGTTCCTCGAGCAACAGGTAGCCGTCGTAGCCTTGAAAATTATGCGCGATTACCACGAACGGGCGGCGTCCGGGGTCCGTCACTCTCAGGTTCCACACCCAGGTCATGAATTCGGCCATGGACGGAAACTGGTAGCGTTGGTCGTTCAGACTGGTCTTGGCGCACACCAGGTTCACGCGATGCGCCTCCCTGCCTTCCTGCATGCACTTGCAATCGAAAAAGATTTTGACAACGGCCTGCTCCTCGGGCCCAGGTCCCGGCTGGTCGACGGCGGCGGCGGCGCTGCTGGTGGGGTGTTTGCGTTTGGGCCCTCGACGATTTGGCACGTTCTGGATGAAACATTTGTGGTCCCACACGTCCACCGTGTGCCCGCAATTGTAGCACGGTTGATAGCCGCACAGGTGACTGAGAAAGGACTGGAAGTCGTGGAAGGTGCGTCCGCAGTGTCTGCAACACCTTAGTTGGGCACACACGTTGTCGAAGGTCAGCGGGTGGACCCTTTGACCGCTGGGAGAACGAATGGTGTGAGGTTCAAGGCACCAAGGACCAAAGAAACGGCGATGGCAATGGGGGCACAGTTCGGTGGCGGCGTCTCGGGCAGGGTGGGTGGCAAAGTCCGAGCAGTCCGTTTGTTGGCAACAATAACACTTGAAGCCAGGACACCGATGATGTTGAAAGTCCCGGGTCTTGTACCCTTTGCGGCACTGTAAGCAAAAGTAGGACACGCCAAAATACGCGTTCAATTTGGTGATGACGTCGTAATGTCCCTGGTGGGCCAAGAGAATGAGTTGGTGCTGGGCGGTCGGGCCGCAATGCACGATGGCATTCCTGTGATTGACTATACAAGCACATACAGTATTGCAAAAGCTATTTTTAGGAATCAAAATTACATCATAGCGCAATTACATTACTTTGAAAATAATTTGTCACAAACATCAAAACAAGCTGAAATATATTTTATGAATTGTATATATTGACGAAGTAATTAGAGGAGTTCATCAGTTCATTGATCACACCGTTTATAGGTAACTGGGTAATATTTGAAATCTTGACTTTATAGTACAAATTACTTCTAATCATAGAGTGTGTAGGACAGTGAAAAAGAAAGTGAACCTCCTTGTTCTATTTATGGATCTACAAAAAGACCAATGCCTATTATCCTTCATAGTTTGATTGTATCTGCCCATTTCTATCATTAGTTTGTGATTGCTTATTCATAGTTTTACTAAAGCCCTTCTCCCAGCTGTTCCTCTTATTAAGTCTAAGTAACTAGAGGTGGTGTGATCTGTTTTAAAAGATCTATAAAATTCAAGTTTTTGGGAATGTTGAAGGGTGTTTTGCCAATATGAGATATATACCTGATTCATTGAACTTACATAGCTTTTTACCATGCCGTAAATTTCCGAAAATAAGCTCCGGGGCTTATATTTTTCAAAGGCCCTTTTTGAGGGGCTTATGTGCGGATAGCCTCCCCGCAGACGTCCTTTGGGGTTCGTTTGTCATGCATTAATTTCTCCCCCAATGCGTGACAAACTAACCCAAAGGACGTCTGCGGGGAGGCTAATGTGCGGAGGGAAATTTGCGTTTCAAAATCGATTGGGCTAGCCTTATGGCTGGAAGTAAATTTACCTTTTTTGCTTTGTTTTACTTTGTATTTGAGGGCAATTTTCCAAGTACAAGCCCTCAGGGAGCTTATATTTGGAGTGGCGATTTAACGGAGGGTTTTTTGGATTACCCGTTTGGGGGGCTTATATTTGGAGGGGCTTATTTTTCAGAATTTTACGGTAGCTATGTCTAATAAATCATGGTCAAAGTCAAGAAGCTTAAAATATTCTGACATATTCATCAATGAGAAGTAAAAAAGCTTGTTTGACAAAAGATTCCTCATCTTTAGACTGTATGTACAAAATGTATTTGAGAATTTTTTAATGAATAGCGATATTTAAAGGAAAACAACCAAGCTTTGCTCTACATTTTTGTGAGAGTCAAATTCATCCGCGCCCAGCGCCTCCCGGCGTCTTGCCCACGTTGTCAGTCCCAGGGGTGAAGGATCAACAAATTTTGTGTTGCACGGGGGTTGGGCACTTGCCTTTCCCCAAGCCTTTGACATGTAGGTGGTTTTCTATCCAAATATAACTAAACATGGATGATTTTACTGGAAACACAAGCAGATTTGCCTATCTGTCAAGGACTTGTAGCGGTTTTTAGAGGCATGTTTTCTTGACTTTATGTATGCATTTGTTGGATCAATTTAGCTTTCTGGGGAACTGCCCACCTATACCTCCCCTAACTCAACGTTAACATTTGTGTCTCACTTGGGGCAAAATGTTGGGTTAGGGGAGGGGTAAGTGGGCAGTTTCCCAGAAATCTAAATTGATCCCATTTGTTCATCGCATATCGACAGAGAACTTACACTGGGAAATCGGGAGCTATCGATGTACTACAACTGTATAGACGTTAAAAGAATCAGGAAGGTGTGGGTGCAGTTGGATTTGACTTATCAGCACTCGTTTAGTTTGTACTAATATCGTAAAGACTGGTTTCCCTATGATGACTACCTGCTGCAATGGTTATGATTGTAGTGATACTCATAGGTGGAAAAAATGTTTAGCGATTGATGGTTTTCATAATGTGTGCGATGCCTTAATTCTCTCACTGAGTGAATGAAGATCGAGAGGGTCTAGTTTTGATAACGAATTGCACGTTGTTTTGGCGTTCGTGCTGATAATCAGAAGTTTAGCACCAGACGTTCTTGATTCACGAACGGCATGGCTGGGCCGGGCAAAACTGGATCGGGGACGTGGCTTACACGCCAAATGCAAATCATTAAGCCATCTCGAACACCGACCGAATAATTTATTTGAAAATTTTTTTTAAAGATTTGTAGGCAGTGTTGTTGCTTTTTTACGAAGAAAGCATGATTTCAGGGGCGCACCTGAAAACGTCGTGCACCAAAAAGATATAAAATGAATAAATAATAATTTAAAAAAATTCATTCAATTCTGGTTGTTTGTTTGAAATAATTTTTTTCCCAAAAACAACGGACTTATTAAATTAAATTCTTCTTCTTATTTTTTTTTCCTCTCCACCCAAATGTCGGTTTCCAGAGAAACAGAGCAATTCATTAATGGACCGAATCTTGAATAACATATATATCTAGTGAAAAGATGGCAAGCGTTTTTACTAAACACGTTTTCGGATCCATAACCGTAAATCCTGGGAGCAACGACGAAAGCGGAGGTGACGACGACGGCAATGAGCCCAATAAGTAAATGGAAAACAAATTTTGCACGTCCAGCGCGCTTTTCTTACCCACCTGTACGAACACGACCGTAAATTTCCTTTTGCGACGTTGTTTGGACGACGTTAACACAAGGACAACTTCTGTTTCTTCTTTGAGTCTGAAATTGGGTGCGGTCTCCAAGACTCGATAGGAAATAAAAGCGAAAAAGTTTAAAAAAAGCGCGCATTCATTTGATAGCTAAGGACGTTTTCTTTGCCCTCGCCGTCGTCGTTGCTAAGGCACCCGAAATTCATGAAGGTGACTGTTCCATTTTGGTTTTTACTGCAAACTCGTATGATCAAAAGTCAAGTTGTGGATAAATTGTTTACACTACTAAACAAAAAAATCTGCGTAAAAATGACAAAATGAATCCGGAAAACGATTTTGCCTTATCGAGTGACAGATGATTGACTTGCATCAGTCAATGGACTCAAACACCTGACAAAGTAATTCATATGCAGAAAAAAAAAACTCTTAGGCTTAAAGGTCAAATGAACCCAAAAATTGACATATTTTCTGTTGTCGCTTTACCTTCACCAAACACTAAAAAGAAACATCCTAAGTGAGATTTGGGTAAAGATTTTTCTTCCCAAGCCTTTATAGAAAGATGAAAGATCAAAATCCCAGCATTTCCGAAAACTTCACGAAAACGTTTCTGAAATGGCCGCGCGATAGACTGGAGACTACGTGACGTCAATGTTAGTCTCTCAGGGAGGAAAAACGTTTTGCGCAAGCTTCTGCGCATCCCTTATCGCCTGCGTTTGTTTGTCTCGTTCTGTTAGAGTTCTGACAGAGACTGAATGAAATACACGAGGTGTCAACGTTTCCTCCGTGTAAAGGCTTTTTTTTGTTTGTTTTTCTCGTTGTTGTTGTTTTTTCGTCACTTGAAAATTACTTTGGATTCAGAACAACCAATGTTAGAGTAAAAACAGAACATCAGTCAGTCTGAGGAGGAACCAGCTTTATCCTTGTCTTATGTCAAAGAACCGTAATGCTAACGCTTGCGAGTGAACAAACTTGAGCGCTTAAAACTTCCTCGGAACTTTAGAAGGCCAGCAAGCTTACTCGAGAAGAAAAGACTACTTCAATCATTTTTCTGTTTCTCAAGTAATAATAGTCAGAGTTTTTTTCCTTTAGTTTCTTCAGTTTTAATTACATAGTTTTGTTATCTTTCTGTACGCAAATTTTCCTTTCACTCGCTGTGAAGTAGCGGAGAACGACAACTGCTGGCAGTGACTCCAACACAATCGACTTTTTCCTAGCTGGATTTGACTGAAGCGAGCAAAACAAATCCTTATGTACAGTTTTCTGCATTTTCTAATGATTCAGTTTGCTGAGTTTAATTTGCTGGACTGAAGACCCTTGCAGGGACCAGTTATGTAGCTAATCTAGCTAAGTAGTCGGAATCATGGCTTGGCTGCAAAGCTTGCAACTGATCTTTTGCTTTTAAGATCTTTAGGTAGGTTGTTTCCGTACAGAAAATTCACTTCTTCTTTGTCAGCAGGTATAAGAGCCTTAAGCCTTATGTTGTTTTATGAAAATGTGTTGTTTTGTAACCTTATTGAAGCTTTTTTTAGTTCACTTAAGCTGAATTTTATGCATGATGGAATTGTTTTTTGCTTGTGGCATCTCTTTGCCTGCTTAAAGTGGCGTTTATGGTCCTTAAAGTGACCTCAATCGGTAATCAAATCTTATACATAATTGGAAACAAGTTTTTGCAATAATGTAACTTTAACTTTGTTTGAAGAAAATCTTACTTTTTAAGGTGATTCCGTGGTTTTGCACTGCGCATCTCTTACTGCGCATAACAAGATGGCCTCCGTAAAAAAGAGCATGTGAAGTAACATCATTAAAATGAAGTTGACCGAAGAGAAACGCTATTGCAATTTTTGCTTGGGGTTGTTTCTTGCCGAGGTGAGACTCAATGTGTTGGGAATGTGCATAACGTAAGCAGTAAAGCGTGTTATGAGTTAGTCTTCCTCACGGAGAACCTCAATAGTGGATGTTTAATTTGTGCTTATTCACTTTGATTTTCATTTAAACGCTTTCTTTATCACATTGTGTCCTAAATTTGATATCTCGATGTAAATTCCGTAAAAACGGATTTTTTAATACTTTTCTCCCTTTCCCATACACTCTATTTTGAAATTCGCCCCAGTCCTCTCTCAAAAATCAAGGAAAATGCATTTGGCGCGCACTTTCTGCAGCTCTACCGCAAAAACGAGTACGGTGACCCCCATTTTTTGTTTCATGATTTTAATAAGGACAGTGCTTCCTTTCGATTAGAAAAAAATTAGCACAAATCTATGTTCAGTTTTTTGGCATTTTACTAAATTGTACGGATTGAGCTATCACGTGTCGAATAGCACGTGTCCAATTTAATTCTACTTTGGAGCGTTAAGTAAAAACAAGGGCATTAAAAGGCATTTTTCTGGTATGTAAGTGGATAAACAATACATTCTGTGCGATACCACATGCATCATTGAAAAAATCTTTCCTTTTTGTCTAGTTTTGAGCTGCGCGCGGTTTTTGTTAAAGGGTACAAAATAGCCGTATTTGTCAGCATTGTGACGTCAAAACGAGCATGGTGACCCCCACTTTTTATTACCTTTTTTTATCATCTTCTTGACTTGTTACATCAGTGTAACAAGTTTCATGTACAATCTATGTTAGGTTCTTTTACTAGGGAATCACCTTAATACGCGTAGGTTTTTAACAGGTGTTATGCATGTTCAGCTTGAGAACACAAAGCAAAATTTATCTGCGCGAAACGATCAAGTTTAAAAAACTATGGTTGCTTTGAAACCGATCTTGGGGAAGATTTACTAGATAAAGATTAACTCTTTTTCTGCCCACATATCAACGCCAAAACTTCTACATTGAGGATTTTGTTTGTATTTTAGTGATCTGCGAAGCAGATCAAAGTGTCCGATCGAGCGTGGGTTTTAAAATATCATCTCGAGTGCGACAAAGTTTAGTGACTTCAAACACATTTGTGGGCAAACTTGAATTTCTTTGGGCAGATTATTAGACAAAGATATTTTGTTTTTGTGTCCACGGTGGAGCTTCGGACCATATAAATCCAGGAACTTTCTTATATGAACACATTTTGTGAACGCTTCTTGAAAAAAATCGGACTTACGGACGCACATTTCCAGTAAAACTCAAGAAAATCAGTAAAAGTCGTTAAAGTCCGTTTTACTATGATGTATTTTTCGAAAAAATTAGATGATAAGAAGGTTATAACCACAGCTTGCAACTTTTGAAGACAAATTGCCTGTTCTTCCCAGGTTTATGGCCGCACAAACCACTTCTGCGTCAAGTCGACTCGAAAAACTCTATTTTGAATTTCCCGCTTTTTTTCACCGGACCAACATTGACGTCACAAGCTGTTTCTTGAGACAATTTTTCCGACCGCTCTACGAAGATAAGGGCCAAAAAACAGCCATTTTTAATTGCGAATATCTGGGAGATACTTGCTGCAATTGAGCTAAGACTTCATAGTACGTTTATTTGGTTCATATTAAACACATTTCACTAGAATTGAACCAAAATAAAAAAAGGTCGAAATTTTGGTTCATTTGACCTTTAACGTAACGAAATCTTTAATCAAGGAAGTTTTTTGGGGGGGCAGGGGGGTTACCCCCCTGGATTTCAGACGAAGAATTTCTACTTCTGTATGAAGAATACTCTTCGAGGAACCCAGAATTTCTAAACCTCTAGTTTCAGCCTGAGAACACGCGTTTTGAAGTCTGTGACCGCAGATCAAGAATGTCTTGATATGCGCAGTGACTGTCATTGTGCAAAAATACTTCTGGTTGACGCCGTGGTACCAGGAACGTCTGGTGCTTAAGTTCCCTTTCTTAAAAGGAGTGGCCGCACGCCCCGTACGAACGACGCAACGCTGCCGCAGCGCTGCAGCAGTTCACTTTTATGGTTGCACAGCGCTTAAGCGTCTGTAAAGCAGTGCTCGTGAGTCGCTAAAGCAGAGAACGTCACATTTCGTGCACTGCGAAAGTGCTGCAAAATTTTGCCACGGTAAAGCAGCGCTGCGGGCCGCTGCTTAAAAGCTGCAATGAGACTTAGATATAAACATTGAAACCACTCCATATGACAACCTGAATACAATCGACGCTTGAGGCTGCATTATCGCTGCACAACGCTGCAGATACCAAATAAGGACTTAAAGATCTTCAAAATTAAAACCCTGGAGAGCAAACCCGTACGAAACTTGCAGCGCTGTACGGCGCCACAAAATAGCTGTACAGCTAAATTACAGCTGTTTAGCAGCATTTTAGAAGC
Source organism: Porites cylindrica (assembly GCA_964035525.1). NCBI lineage: Eukaryota > Metazoa > Cnidaria > Anthozoa > Scleractinia > Poritidae > Porites > Porites cylindrica. The sequence continues at coordinate 24,622,734 of OZ037777.1, read as the reverse complement.
CAAACAACAGCTTAATCCAAGTTGCAGCGGGATGCAAAAGCGCTGGTGCTGCCTTTGAAGCTCTCGGCAGCAGTTTTGCAGCGCAGTTGCCGACTTTCAATAGCTGCAGTAACGCTACAATTCAGCTACGCTGGATCTGATAGCACAACGTTCTTGAGCGCTCATGACATGAACCGCCAGAAAAGCCTTTTGCCACAGATTACGGCTTTCATAACGAGAAAACTTTGACTGTACCTCTAAGAAATGTGAGTAAGCTTGTACGCAGGGAAGATCACTTATTGAATAAACCTCCAAATTCTATGCTTTTGGAATAAAGATTTCAATAAATTTTATTCCGTGACTGGCGAGTGTGGGAATGTTATCGCTAATTCCCTGGAGACATTCTAGGCTGTAATCTAATTGGTCGGCACTTTTGCATCAGATCACATTACATCGCTGGACAAACATTTGCGACCGTTGAATGAAAGGCGCAAACATTCATACATTGTAAGTGTTAAGCATCTAGTTCAGTGTTTCGAGGTGGAAGTTCTGTTGATGTTTTTGATGGAACAGCTCAAAGGTATTTGTAAACAACGGCACTGTTCAGTGAATTCTACGCGAAGTACCGACGAATCGAACCAGAGCAAGCAACACAGATACAGGAATCTGAGCTGGGGTACGCATGTATTTACAAGATTCAAACGTTTACGATGATCAGGATGATGTACGTTCCTTAGTCCATTGTAAATTTAACGACGACCAAGGTAAAATTGGGTTGATTTCTTTCATGAAAACAGTGACGGCAGATTGTGGATCATGGACAAAACGTCAAGGTGAGCGATGTTAGGCTGTTGCAACGAATCAAAACATCATTTGGCTGCTGTCCGTGCAAACTTTATGTAGAACAATCGCTCCTTTTCTCTTTATTTTAAAAAAAGATAAACTTCAATGTCGGCATGTTAATGGATGTTCTTACATTTAGATGAGTGACCGTGATTGCTGAATATTTACAAAGCGAGACTGTCGTAGATTTTTTATATGTCACCTGCTTTTGTAACGTGTACGCGTGAATATAGACTGCAAAACAGTCGGTTTTTTTCTCAAAATCAGTAAAGAAATCGGTAAAGCGTGGCGTAAGAGTCTTACGCGCGCGAAGCGCGCGAGCCTCACACGCCCGTAGGGCGTGTGAGGCGAGAGAAAAAAAACCGACTGTCCGTTTTCCATACAATGAGTTCGTTCCGACCAGGGGGTTCAAAAATGTCGTCGAGCTGTCAAAAATCTGTTCGCAACTCCGCCCTCTTTGTGAATTTGATAAACTAGCGTGTTATTATAGCGCGTGTGGCTTCGAATCTTGACGCTGTAATCCAGTAATCCTAAAGCAGTTTTTAGCGTTGCTTCTCTGTGAAATGTAGTGTATATAGTGAAATGTAGTATATATAGTGGAGGATCAAAAATGAGTGGAAGTGGCAGTACGACAACAAAGCCTGTGCCTGCTCCTCGAAGAGGGAGAAAGCCGAAAGAGCCGAGGGCTTTGGACAAATTGTTGTGCGGCTGTTGTTTCAAAACACAGTTCGGCAATTTTACGAATGGATGGATAAGCTGGGAAAATGTGTTTGTTGCGCCTACCAGAAAAGGGGAAACGTTACCAATGTGGGTGGACCTACTGAAAAACGAACTTTTCGTTGTCCTCGAGGAAGGAGAATATTTCTCCACAAGAGCAGTTTGCTCTCCGTGCGGAACAACGGTTAGAAATTGCCCCGGGAAACTGCACGGCGATGCTTTCGCAAATTAGAGAAGAACTGAACACGCCAACTGACAATGAACAATTATTGCGACTGAAAAGAATGAGTAAATCTCCTCATTCCAATCCACATCTTGGTGATTTAGCTCTGTAAATTACTATCTAGCTATCTGTGAGAATTTAAAATCCTGCCAAAAACGCTAACGAGCTGGGCCCAGCTAGCGTGACAAAACATTGCAGGAAAAAGACACATTCACGGACACAAAGAAAATCGCTTCAAATTATTCAAATCCAGGAGCCACTTCGGAGAAATAAAACAACCTAAAACCCTTAATCAGCCGCAATGAAGAGCTTTACATTTCTAAAGGGGCCAAGAAAGAAAATGCTCTTGAGTCAGAGGGCAAATCATGCCGACCAGAGGAAATCAATATGCGTGTCACGACCTCTCAGTATGAAATATATTTAATAAGCGGCCAAAATTCACGTTTGGTTAGTCAAAACGTTTTCCTCCAAAGCATAATCTACTCGACAGAGAAAACAATTCATTAGAACAAGCGGCATGTTTGCTTGAGGTAAAAGTCGTGTGTTTCCTACCGATCCCGCTTTTTTAGCCAGGCGAGTTAACAATGACGGTCGGCCGTTGCACGGAACTTGAAGAACTCTGTGCATGAACAAACATCCGATAAGTAAGGCTTTTGTCAAATCCTGTTGGTAGAACACAGAAAACATCCTTTCCCCCGAGTAGCAACTCCAAGGCATCCGGGAAGGCATCCCTCTGCTCCGTTTTTAAAACTAATCCCAATTCTTGCGAGTAAATCCAGGCGATCAACATCCTCCGTCATTTCACAGCGAAATCTTTAGCAATTCATCACGGTAGGGAACAACGTGAATGACTTGTTGAAAACATTACTTGACAGCTTGGTGACAGCTTGCATCGAAATTTAGCCAATGGGAATTGCCCGTGGCTGGGAGAAGCGGGTAATTCGAACGAATATAACGTATGCAAAACGGACAGTCCGTATTTTTAGCGTCTCTCCCCAGTCTCGCTCTCTGTTTTCAGCCTCATTCCAGACCTTTTGTTTGACTGCTCGCGCGTACTTGAATACGCAAAAATACGGACTGTTTTGCAGTCTAGCGTGAATACTAATAAAGTATCAGTTGCATTTTGTATTTCTTGTGGTTTTTACTCCTCTCCTATAAGGCCTCTTGTCAACTCCTTTACCATGTCTCATGATTATTGTATTGTTGAAGTCTGCATTTCTTTTTTTTGTACAACTGTTCTTGGCAGCGCTTCACTAACGCTGCACAGCGCTGCATAAAAGCTGTTTATCGACCGTATGGCCTCGTGTGGCTATTTTTTTGCATCTTTACGGCAGCGCTCCTGCAGCTCTCAGTGTCGCTACCGCAGCGTTCACGCAGTCACAAAAATGCACTGCTGCAGCGAACGGAAAACAGCGTTCGTGCAACCTTTCTGCAGCGCTCGTTGCAGCGCTAATAAGTCGCTAAAGCAGCGCTGTTTTAACGTCTTCTGTAACGTACGGGGCAGTGTACCCTAGTCTCGCCTATATCGATGGAGAGTATTGATTTGCATATGATTACTGTGATTACTACGATTTGTAGTAGAAACGAACTCTGTCTTAGTGATTGTTGCATACGAACACTGTTGCCATCGCTGAAGGTTTTTTTTTTTCTGCTATCGTAACGATCGTAGTTAAAATGGAAACGTAAGTTAAAAGACTATACTCAAAGGGCGCGAAACCATTCAACCAAAATTTCCCGAAATTTCGGTCCAAAACTCAATGGATCGAAAAAAAAGTTTCGAAAAAACTGGTCTACCTTTTGAGGTGGACCACATTTCCCGGTCCAACTGGTCGGAAATTTTGGTTGAGTATGGATCACGTCCATATTGTTGTAAGATTTATCACAATTATTCTAAGTGACGGCTTAACATCTATCAGATCTGGGCGGATTTCCTGGAGGATGAATTTTTACTGAGACATATCCAAACAATGGAAGAAAAGAGAAATTTGTCGCTGTGTGTTCACGTGTTTTGAAAAACTTGAGGAGATAGATAAAAATTTAGACTTACTACAAGTCAACCTCTTGTTTGAGCGACGCGGTCGCGAGAGGTCGTCCTGCTCCGACGAATGACTATTTTGAAAGTCCATAAAAATTGTTTTAATAACGCGTTAAAGTGGTGATGAAAAAAAAAATGATCAGCAGTTTAAGATCTCATTAAAAAAAGCTTTTTGTTTTTAATCACCCTACGAAAAGGGAAGATGAATAGGTCACATTAGAGAGTTTTAAGATTATTTTGTTCCCCCGTGGTGGAACAAGAATCTTGCACCTGCTTCTGTTGCTTTTGTAAAGAGAGAGCAGAGATTCTCATATTTTAGCTGGAATTATTAGGGAGATGAAACTTGGGGATTTAGTACTGGTTTGAATATATCATTTCAAAGATATTGCGGAAACTGTCACCTGATCCGGCTTGCCTGGTTTACAGTCCGTTTTGCCTACGCTTTTGTTTTTAGAAAGCACGTAGCATGTACATGTAGTGTACTCAAGTTGGTGGATCGAGAACAGAAATCTGAAATGTTGCCTTCGCGCTTGTTTTTTTTCTTTTCTATACGTTTGAATTCCAATGCAGCGCTAATTTTGTAATCAGTGTCTTGCTTCCATTTTTCTGTGAAAGAGACGTTATGCGAGAAACCCTGTTGCAATAGGCAGCTTTGATGTTTATGATTTTTTACTTAACAATTAACAATCTTGGAAAAGGGGCTTTATTTTCTGTTGTGCTTATTTTTTGTGCGTGTATTAGTATGAAAAAAAGGTTACTATGTTTTTATTCGAAGCTTTTTGGAAAACAGCAGTTGAGTTGGGTAGATGGATCAAGTTTTGATTGATTCATTGCTAGATTCCATTAATTAGGCGGTGGAGCCAATGCGCTCGGTTCACTTGCATGCATTGTTCTACACCTCTTATTTTAATGGTCCCGTTTAATCTGCGCTTCCATTGTTTTGAGGAATAGGGACATTGTTATGTCACAGTCCCTATCGTATTCCTAGCCAATCATCGCCCCAAATGTGCTGAGCGTAAGTGTTTGAAATGTGTATGAACATATTAGTTGTATGTAGTAAGAAAATGCTGTGTTTTATGTGAACATAAACGTGCTACTATGCACATTGAATCGAATCGATTTGTTGCCAGTTGTGCCCATTTCTATTTAAATTCTCTTTATTGTCTTCCGTCGATTCCTAAATCCGCACAAAAATAGGTGTGTCCAAGTTGCAATCGTCTGCGTGGAAATGTTCTTTTAGTTCGTTGTTTAGAGACTGCCTTTTTTGAACGTTTGAGGCGCTCCGTCTTTTTAAAAGATGGGAAGAATACGAAAACACGGGTAGCCGAAGGTGATAATCGATAAATCTAATAGGTCTCATTTCGTTTGGGTTTTCCACATCTCTACTATTTCCTTCCTATTCCCTCATCGGAGCCACATAAAATAGGAAATCCCGCTCAACTTCTCATTATCAAAATTTCTGCTTTCCCTTCTTTTTTAAGGTTGCATCTGGAGTATTTGCACCAAAAATAGCCAAATCCTGTATCACAAGAGTAATTGTGGACAGACCTTCAAGTTGATAAGTTATAAAGAATTGAATTTTATAAACAGGAAAATGTGTGTTTGGTAGAAAAAGTAGTTGTGAATATTCAATTCGTCGATGAAATTTGATGTATTGAAATTTGCGAAAAAAGAGAAATTTAAGTCAAGGAAACTTAACGGTTGCAAAACGTCTTTATTTTTATATATATATATAATTAATTTATTTTACTTATTGATTTATTTAACGCAACGAAACGAAAGGTATCCTGGCTTCAGTATCCTGGGCGGAGGTCAGCGCTGAGGAGAAAAATGGACGAGTTCATGTTAGCATGGCGGGGTAGTGCGTCATAAACGCAGACATTACCACATACATATAGAAAATAATGTACCAGAATTATATGCTTCTGATGTTATACTAGCGGAAGTTTTGAAAATGTGTTCACAAAAATACGGGAATATTTGAGGAGAAACCGGGCGACACGGAACACTAGGAACTACACCAGGCACTAGGATACAGTTTTGGCGAAGCCATACAATTCCAGACATAACTAATCGATGATCAATGACATCGATTGGTAATCAATGAGTAATCGATAAGTAATCAGTTGATTAGTCATTGATTATTGGCGATGATCGATGAGTAATCGAAGCCCAAGAATTTTGTGGCCCATCGATTACTCATCGATGTAATTGATTACTCATCGATGACCCATCGATTACTCATCGATTATTATACTGCGCACGAAAGACACTTTTCTTGCTTTCTTGTACCATTTTTTTTCGTTTGTCATTGTTTTATCTGTGTTAGACGCATTTTTCCTTGTATCTGAAGATCCTGTTGACGATGTCGAGACGCAAAGTGCTAATCACAAATACAGATGATTCTCAATTGTGCAATATTTCACTTTACCCAACTCTTTAATTAATAACAAAACAACAGTAACCAACCAGTCTGAAAATGAAACTAACAAGTACGCTGACAAAAATTCACTACGTGGTTATCGATTTTTCAGTTTTTGTGGGTGTTTGTCAGCAAAGTAAAACTGCTTCAGCTTAGGGAAACATCCGTCATAAGCAGTGACATAACCAGCTTGAGTATTGAATATTTGTACAAGTTCCGATTTTTTGGCCTTTGAGCTAAACGCGATTCCTTCATCTTTTAAGAGTTGTTTTAGAACCGCTATTGTCATATTTTCGGCAGGTCACTGTTTCATACGTTCTGTTTTTTCATTCTTTTCTTTCTCTTGGGCTTCATAACAAATGTTTACAACAAATGTTCCGAAAAAGATCTAAGAGATCTGAATCTCAAATCGTCTTCTGAACAGATATTTTCCGAAAATTTACGTTGGGTGCCCCTGCACCTCCAGCCTGTGCCGGTGGCCATCGATTTCTGAAAGAATTTTGTCATCGAGTAAAAGAATGCCTTCAGAAGATGGTGAGTTACTGGAATTTTTTGGACGAACTGAAAAGAGTCCAGGACCTTGAGGCCATGTACAAAGACAGCAAGTATCCATCGCACGGAGTTATTGAAGAATTTGCCCAACTGAACAACCTTGACGGGGCAACCGTCAAGGTATGGTTCAACAACAAACGGCAAAGAGATACTGGAGAACCTTATGAACCTTAATTTCCATGTACTACTTAAGCTGAAAAGAATAAACATGGAAACATCTGTTTACATTTAAGTTTTTTTAATTTTGTTTTTCTTCGCCAAACACGTTTGCAGCCACGAGATGTTATCGATGAGTAATGGATGAAATAAATGACTAAACAATGCAATCAATGACTAATCGATGCAATCGATGACTAATCGATGACCAAAACTTTTGTGGCCTATCGATTAATCATCGACTACTCATTGATCATCGGTAATAATCAATGACTAATCAACTGATTACCTATCGACTACTTATTGATTACTCATTGATTTCATTGAAATCGTTGTCATTGATTATTAGTTATGTCTGGACAATTCCATGCACGAGATGTTACGTTGGGATGCTGCTATTTTCCCTTAGCGTTCTTTGGATGGCGAGCTAGTTTGTTGAGAGGAAAGGTTGTAGCATACAGTTGTCCACCCTTTATATATCTGGGTTCTGTGGTGTAATCACTATTTCACTTATTTTCCACCATCAAAGAGAGGTGTGGAAAAAAAATTCGTACCGAAACCAAACATTCTTTCTCCCCCACCCCGCTAAAAAGTCAAATGGTTTAGATGACGTAAGAACTAGATGGCGCATGCGTGTAAAGTGTGCATGAGGTTTTGCGGGAACGTACTTTGGTTCATGCGTCTGATCTTTAATACGATGAAAATTTTGCTTCATGTGGATAGAGTATCTATTTTGTTTTGGACAAATGAGTTTTTGGCTGTTTGAATTTCGTAATATTGGTAAGTTTGGAGATTATTTAGTAGATAATGTACTGAAAATAGAGAAAATATAAAGATCGATCAGTGAGGATTCGGGGGCGGGGGGGGGGGATCCGCCCGAAAGGGGTCCCTTTTCCGGGGAAGTACTTCATGTCAAGCCTAAAAGTGAAATGATTGACGTGACGTAAGAACGAGATGACGCATGCGTATGAAGTGCGCATGAGGTTTGACGTGAAGCCGAACTTTGGTATATGGTTCCGATCTTAGGAGAAAAATTTTCCTTCACGTGGATAGAGTACCTATTTTGCTTTGGAGAAATGAGTTTTTCGCTGTGCAAATGTCGTTATAGTGGTAAGTTTAGACCTTATTTAGTAGATAGTGTACTGAAAATAGAGAAAGTAAAGTTTGTGACCATCGTTGCACGAGGGTACTCGCTACAATGATTTAGACGGGGACGCTCCGCTCCAAAAGGGTAGCTTTTTCAGGCTTCAGGTATATGAAAGGTTACGAATTTGACTTGTGAAGTTTGTGAAAGCGTAGGGAAATGTGTCATAGGTGGAACCGATGAATTTCATGGTTTTATAAAGTTGCGAAAGCGTCCTATTTTTGTCATGGATTCCTATTGAAAGGACAGTGCATTTACAGCAGGTAAAAGGGGTGCAAAGTTCCAAGCAAGGTATGTGAAAGGGGTACCATTTTTGTGTAAAAATTGTATCTGTACGGGCTTGGAGGTAGGGGCCGAGCCTCCCTGTATGGAAATTTGTTGTGTGATACATAAAATCAGAGCTGTGAGACAAACAAATGAATATCTCTCCTGAGCATTATTTTTGAATTTGCAAGAAGCATGCAGGGGCAAAGTTTGAGAAGCTGTTAGGCTGAACAGTTTTCGAAAACCCGAATTTCAATCCGTTTCAATCTTGTTTAGTTTTGTCCATCTGTGGCATCTGTTGTTTCTGTTATGTTATTTTAACCTTCCTTTTAAGCAGTTATTTTTATGTTTCTGTTAATGTAATGGGCATTTTGTAATGTGCTAATTTGGCTGAATTTTGTGAGACAGATGCTTTCATTTAGACAATCTGTGAGTGACAAAAATATCTAGTAGGAAACATTTGTCTATTAGAATCATCCTTGTGTTTCAAACAAAGGGAAACAATTTGCTAGTGGTCTGATCAGTTTTCTAGTGAAAAAAAATATTACTAGCAAAAGCTGCAAGTGTACGAAAAAATTAACTTCAAAACCCTCCGCTATGTCCTGGGGATTGGGGAGACTGTGATTTCAATTGAGTGGTGGATAAGGAAGATATTTATTTAGTATTACCTTGTGTGTGCACCTTTTGCAGCGCTTCAGCTTGTTATCTGTATAGAAGTAAAAATAGAAAATACTTGATTATTGGGTTAGCAACAGTGAAAAGTGACATTTTTTGTGAGTGGTGATATGCAAATGCATATAGACAAGAAAGTTTAAGTGGATAGAAATTTCCTTTATCTGTAAATGGTATGAAATAATATTATTCATTAACAACTAAATGATTGGATAATTCAATTGTAGAGTCTTGATTGGCTTAGCAATGATTCTATGAGAAGGACAAATGCTACCTGTAATGAAGGTGAAAAGGAAGACAAGTGGAAAAGATGTGAGCAGGAACAGGTACAAGAGTTTCTTGATAAGTAGTGTAATTTGGAAGTTTCAGGGTGTCATGTAAAACAATAATAAAAATTGCAAAGAATTGGCACCATTAATTTTGGGAAAGTAGTTTTCCACGCACTGCCCAATTGGTTGGAAATTACTGGTTTCAAACTCCCCTCCCCCTTAGAATTTCCAATGATCTTTTGCCACAAGTGTGGTAAAAAGGCATAATTTTTGTTTGAGTAATGAAGGTTGGAAGATATAGTGAATAGGAAATACCATACATTGTGTATTAAACCCGCTCCCTTTAACAAGGCACTCCTTCCCTTTCAGGAAGAGAAAGTTGATAAGGTGGCCACTGTATTATATCAGTCCCCTCTTTAGCTGTGTTAAATATTCATGGCAAATAAATGATAGACTGTATTAATAAGTCACTACTGTAAAACATCGTGTGGACTGATGTGTCATGGTTTGTTTAGGAATTGCAAGTTTGGATTTAATTGTGATTCTTGCATTGCATTGCACGGAGAAGTGATGTGATTGCCTTTTTGAAATGAAATAAGCCCCCCTCTCAAATAAGCGCCCCTCTCATCAAGTGGGCTTGAAATAAATAAGGCCCCCAAAAGGGGCTTAATAGAGGATTTACGGTATGTGATTTCACAAACGAATGTAACTGATATGTACAATTTGAGAGAGTAAAATAAGACTCAATGTGATTAAAAGTATGGAAAATGTTTACTCACAAGATGCTTTTTCATAGCCTTCACTACCAATTAAGCGCCTCAGGGCTATAAGTGGAAAATGCATTCGATCAATAACAGGACAAATTTATGGAAGCTTATTTATGTGTTTCTTTTTTATTTTGTAAGGCAACGTTGAACATGTGATGTTGGACAACATTCTTAGGGGTAAGTATAAATTATTCTTCTGTATATCAGAATTATCTTCACTATTGATACTCTTGTTTCTTTCATGTAGATTGAGAAATAGAAATTCTGATTGATGACGATGAGTGTAAAAGGAAAGAGTTTTCAAGAGTGTGAAGCATTTGTTCTCACGTGTTTTTTCTGAGCACTTTCATGTCTGAAGAAAGACTACTGAAGAAATAACACCTACATTTTGTAACAAAGTTGAGTCATTGTACTCAAATAGAATAACTTTATAGAAGAAAACAATCTGGATCTCTTCCCTTTCCGTCTATTCAAACTGGAGTGTTAGTTGAGAGCAGTTATTTTCTTCTTGTCTTCAGGATAATATTAAATTAATCTTTCAAAATGGTTTAAGTAAAAAGTAGGAAATATTTTTATTATCAGATTGTTCATTATTTTAGGTAGTGTAGGAAAGCAACAGACGTTGTAAGAAGGCAATATATGTGACTGTGCATATTGTTATTTTGTGTATCAAATTGTACTAAATTCATATTTACCAAGGGGTACTCGCCTAGACTGTGAGACACGGGAATCTGTTGGAAAATTACAAAGTAAATTATTATTAATGACTTACAGTCATATTTTTAGCTCAGTATTTCAGTTTGATCTACAATTTGTTGACAAAGTTGGTATATACTTGTTTGGAGAACAGTAATATCAGTAGTTTAAGGAGTACTGATAAATTGCTTTACCTGTTGTTGTTGGTGTAGTTTCACTAGTTTGTACCCCTATGTCTGTGAAAAAGAATTATTAAAAAAGTTGTGTTTAAGGCTCATTTTATACTGTGAAAATTGTCTAACAGGACTTAAACGTTTTCTATAGATAATATGATAACGAATTGTTATTAACAGATAGACATGAAAGACATCTACTATAAAAATGGGTTCTGTTAACTTTAATTATTTACCATAGGTAGGTAATGGGATTATTGTTTCTGTAGTACATTTTTGGGAGGTGAGTTGTGTTGTGAAAAAAGTGGCAAAGCCACAAGGGAAAGTCCTGCCTGCCATATTTCTTATGAGTTTTGAATGCTCCTTAATTTTGTCACCTTTGTTGGAACGATTTGATTACCCAATCAAGAAGGGTGGTATAATAGGAAACTGATCTGGAAACGAGGCAGGTCAAGTGTAACAATTAACTCATGGATAAAAAGAATTACATCTTGGAAGTTATTTAAGATACAGGCAGGGTATTCTGTAGTTACTTTAAACATTAGAAACTAAAACTTTTATTCAACGGCGATTTAGGTGCCAAAAAAATTTTTCTCGTTCAAAAGAGGTCAAAGAATCTCTAAATTTCTTGAGAGGTCAAATTCTGCGTCATGACGAAAACCAGAAGAAATCAGTGCTAGAATGGACAGGAAACATATTGATCAGCCTCATTAATAAAGTCTCAATTTGCAAATATAATGTTTACTCAGTGTAAAGGAAGAATAATTCTTCTTATTGTGTATAGCATACTGTACCCGTTTAAATTTTCTAAGCTATGAGTATTGTCAAGCTCTCTTTTGATGTTGAGGTGGGATTGATCAGGCACTTTGCAGTGCATGACAAAGATGTCGTCTGATGTGCTTTTGTTAAATAGGCAATTCTCTGTTTTAAAACAAGATTAGCTAGTTTCAATTGTTTTTTAATGAAGGATAACAGAAGATGTGTCTTGAACATTGACATGTACTTGGCATCAAAAAATGCCTTTCTAGAATTTTTTCAAACACAAATCTTATTAAGGAGTGGAGCTTGTTTATACGTTGCTCAATTTCATTTGATTTCTGCATTAACGTGGTAACTTTTCCTTGGGAGATAGTAGACATACTTGGTGTTTTATCATTTCTGAGCAAATCAGAAACTCCCATAAGCCTGGTTGCACAGTATTCGAATAGCCCAAGAATTGTGGCAGGTGGGATTTCAAATAAACTTGTATTCACTGTTCTTGCAGCTTTGGTGCCAAAACAGCACTCCCATGTTAATCCTGCAAGGTATGACAGCTACAATATATTTTTCAATTTGTCTTTTTTTTGTTTTCCAGTTGTTTGTTTCTTGGCTTTTTGTTTTGAACGTGAAACAAATCAAAATTAATCTCTACTCTTTGAAGATGTAGCTGCGTTCACTTTTCTGCCTTAAAAAATTTGCGATGTTTGTTTCATTGCTTTTTTGAGAAAGGGAAGAAATAGGCAGGAACAAACACTATGATTAAAATAATGTAGGTAAATTCAAAGCGTGAGAACTTGTTACAATGGAAATGAAGGACAACATCAAAATAAGTGCTTCAAACAGTCGAGGGTAACATAGACATCTTATGATTTATGTTATTGTGAAGATGAAAATAGATTGTCTGCAGTTAACCACTGTCTGTAAAGCAGGGGTCATAATATGTGAAACATTGTGGCTTGGGATATAGAAAAGAGTGTGTTGTTAGAATGAGCATGTTTTCTTCTGAAGTATGAAAATGTAATTTAGACAAAATCTATGGGCATTATCCTGGAACAACTGAAGGGTGTATGTTATACACATTCATGTGTGCTTAAGTGCGAGTCCATACTGGGTTTTACTGTACGTGTGCAGCCCTCCAAGTTGAAGTTTTTGCTCAGCGACCATTTCGCAACCAACGCTTTTGGCTTGGGGAGACTTTTTGACAAATCAAGTCGCCAGCTCCAAACTTTTAGGCACCATGCCTACTAAAATTGTCGCAGCCTGGGGGGTTGCTGTGTAAACTCAACAGCTATTACCAGCTCTTTTGTTTTGTCTGTGTCACTTTATTTTTCATGCAGTGTTTTATTCATGAACAGTTACTGTTTGTGTAAATTATTGCTACAGTTTAATATTATGTAGTTTTAATTCTACCTTCTGAATGTTTTGAGAATTTTACCTTTCAGTAAAATGAACATGCCATTGGGTTCAAATCTCTGTCTTCGTAGTTGCGTGAGTGTTCTGTGAATGTGGTCTGAAATAATGATTAACACATGGGAAAAAATAAAGTACAGTGGTTATGTTCTAGTGGTGCTGATCTTTGCTATTTATAAAAGAGCCTGATTGAGATGAATAATATTTATCCTTTTTTCGGCATCAAGATGAAGGAACATTAAGGGTTTGTGTTATAGTTTGACTATGAGCACAAAATGGAGTATTTTGAAGAAATTAGTTTGGGCAGTTTACATAATATTAATAGTATTGTAGTAACCTTATCTTTTATCACTTTCCACATCTTTTTGACAAACAGTGAAAGTAGTGAAAGTTGTGAGAACTTCATAAAACCTTGTAACCTTTATGCAAATATGTTTGGAAATTCTGTGGTGATGCATTATAATACATATACCGGTACCTTGATTCATTCTGTTTCTTGAGGTTTGTCTGGAAGTGTAAAAAAATAAATAATTAAGAAAATATAGATAGGAGTGTTTACTTTTGTTTGTTGATATGTGAAACAGTTTTTCTTATCTGTATTAATACAAGTTGCACTGTGTTGATAAAGAAGTTAAACAGGGCTGTGCTCTAGCAGAGCCCAATCACCCCTGGGGTTTAACTTTTGGTCTCAGGTGGTGACGAAATCGCACTCTTTTGATACAGATCATATTCTCGGCATCCTTGATTTTACAGGTTGAGACTACTGGGCTTCCTTCCATTTTCCTTAGTGCACAGCCTTGCTTAAACATGACTTTTTCGTCTGTTTGTTACTTTTTTGTAAATGTTTTAGAAAGGTGCTTTATTTAACAGTCTGTAATTAGATGAAAATCTGAAAATGGCTAAATTAAAGTTGAAGAGCTTATTGTTAAAAGGTGTACATACATTGCTTGTTAGACATCTACGAAAAAGGTTACGTTTAAAGGAAAAGGGTGCTAAATGTAGACCTTGAGATAAGGTGGGGGGGGGCAGTCATCCAGACCGTTAGATCAGGCGGGGTGGGTGGTCTCCCAAAAACGTTTTTGCAGCCCTTCTGGCCTCAGTTTGGTCTAAAAAGAAGGGGGGCGGGCCAGTCCTGTGGATCCACCACTGGTTCATATATTTTCATGGACAATAATACATATCTCATCAGCTTACCCTAGGGGTAGCCCCCCGATAAACCAGGAAAATATGTTGGGAATACAAGGGGATCAATTCCATTGTGTGCCTATGGGGTTGGGAAGATCCAGAACAATATTTCAGCTTGAAAGGAAAGGGGTGGGATTGTGGATTCCAGATGCGTAATAATGAATTCAGTATTTGTCAGTAAAACTTGGATTCATTGTTGTAATCATTAGTGGGAAAAAAACTTGGATTCATTGTTGTAATCATTAGTGGGATTCCAAATTCTTTGAGGTGTATTCCAGTTTCCATACTTCAAAACGTAGATTCGCTTAGATGGGGCAATATACTTTATGTACTTCAACGGGCCTGCCAGTAAAGGTTCTTGTTGTTGATCATCCACATCTAAGTTACCCTAGGATGACATTCGCTAACCCTACAAAGAGTGCAATTATCACATTTAATGTGACCTATTCTGTGAAGACCACAGGTACCATAAATTACTATTTTGGATTTAACATTTTCGATTGTGGGATTTTTTGGGTCGTTTAAGTAGGGATTTTTTTTGGCAACAATCTGAAGAGTTGTGATAGTACACACAATTCTTTGCTGTCTGCTTCTATAAGTTAAGTTTAACCCAACTTGTTGTCCTTTCTGGAGATTTTAAAGTTCAAAGATTTGGCATGCAATGTCAAATGTGATTTGATGCTTTCTGAGGTAAGTCCTACCAAGGGATTGCACTCCTAGCAGACTAAAGGGCATCGCATTCTGTGTCAAATTTTCCACCCCCTATCAGTTAAAGAGTTAAAAAAAAATTTTATCTCTAAAACTACCTTCTCATCGATGTCTCGTTACCAAACTCGTTACTTCCAGAACATTTCATTTCAGGGGCACCCAACGAGAATATTGTTTAAAACCACTTAAACATAGCATTCTTGAAGGTATTTTAGTATTTAAAGGGTAGATATAGGCATATTTTTGTCCCCTAAAAATTTTTCCTTCTTCGGATTTGCTAGGTGAAAGTCTAGTGATCCGAAAATTATACGGATGAAAACTTACCTTTTGAAAAATTTCAGCGACAAGGTAGTCTCCTGAAATTCGAAGTGACCTTTTCAGCGTAAAAATCCGTTAAAAATGGGCAATGATACCTTTTTTTAGATGTTCGAAAATCCTAGGAGAGGCAGGTAACTAAGAAATTGTACAACAAAAAATGTTGCGAAAATTCTATATCTGAAATCGTCTTGCGAACAAATATTTTCTGAAAATTGACTTTGGGTGCCCCTGTCATTTTTTCTCTCCCTTTTATTATCTACCCCCCTCACCTTAAATTTACATCTGCCAATTATTTACTAAAACTGATTTTCTTTGATGTTCTTTTATCTCAAACTCTAGAATATTTAAGGAGCGGGAAAATTTGCTCGTGATAAATTTCAATGAAATCAACATTTGCTGTTAACCAATCACGGCTCTCGTCAACCGAAACTATCAATCAAGTGGTGAACGTTCGCATCTACTAGTAGAAGAATGCGTTGTCAACGTGTGTGCAACGTACTGAAATAAAGGCAAAACACTTGCTATTCTGACTGTTGAAATGCAAGGTAATCTACTTCTTGCAAAACAACAGTTGTTATACAGACTTCTAAAGGCAAATGCTCAAACAACAGTAAATGCTAAAAAAAAACCTGATTGGAAATGTTCTTCAACGCCGGCCGTAATCAGTGGACAAACTTTTAAACTGCATGGTTTTACGCGTGGCCATGGAAAGGTTAAGGATCGAGGTATCTCAATGTAATGTCTTTTTGATTGAAAGACATGTAACGACCTTGGGACGTCTGGAACTTCACGTTACAATCAATAATCTTGTTTGGCAAGAGATAAACAGTGTGCAATATTCAAGTTTCGCCATTCAATTAATTGGCCTCGTGCAAGTTGCTTCAATCGTACACTACAAGGACAAGAAAACTAAGTCATGTTTACAGGTTAGACATTGCGTTATAAAGTTGAACTTGAGGGTTTAGGAAACGAAGTACGCCAAGTAATGTGTATCAGTCTAGATCTAGAAGCTTTCTCACTAGTCTATTTTACGAAACAAAAAGCTAAGATTGAAAATATTTCTTGTGACAAATCTAGTTTTCGAGAGACCTGTGTACACTGTGTGTAGTGGTCGTCCGTTTTAATTTTCTGATGAAGTTATACCCGCTGACACTTTCGTCTGCTTTGAAGTCCTTAATAAACTGAAATAGCTTTCATTGTAGCTACCAAAGTGTACTTTTTAATATCTAAAGATATTTTCTAAGCCAAGCTATAAAATTGGTACTCGCTCGAGCTTGAATTGAACCGTTATATAATTATTGTGAAGTTTTTTAACCCACTGGTCAAAGCTCATAGAAAGGTCTCCGTAAAGCAATTTGTTGTTCTGTTCCATAGACAGTTGCTGCATGGGATGTCCTGATTTTTAGGCTTGAACTGACTTGTTAAAACGTTGCAGAGAGAAGTGCGCGTATGCACCCAGTTATTCAAGGGTCGGAATCTTACTAGCACGAACTAGCGTGCAACGAAACGTGACAATATTTTATAGGTGTAGAAATCTTTAAAAAGCTTGACAATTGGCAGCTGGGTGAATTTGCTTTCATGTACTTCAGTTAAATGTGTGGCATTCTGATTCAAGTTGCACCACTTTCGAAAAACGTAATGTTTGAGATCACAATATGCAGAAACGTTTCATAAGTCTTGCTGTGTATAAATTGTAGACAAACTGCGGAGAATGTTGATTTAAACCTCGCCACGTTATAAGCTAGCTATATATGATACCCGAATTTAGCAGAGTCGGAGACTGGTCTAGATGCCCAAACATCCAAGGAAATATTAAAAAAGCCTTATGTTGACTGGTACGTTTAGAGCAAAAATGTTTCTTTTAGCAAAAAGGTGCAGGTGTAGGTAATAGCACACCTAACGTGCTTGAGGTTAACATATTTACTCTATCAAAATTTCTGAGAGTATATAAACGTTTGTCAGTGATCAGCATGTTGCAGAAAAAAGAGAATTATCCTGCTATCGCAGTCAACATAGACAAATGCATCAATTCCTATGGGAAGTAACAGACTAAATTGTATCGTTGCGACAAGTTTTCATTGTCTTTACATTTTGTAAACCCTTGTATGTTTCGTTCAGGGGAAATTTAGTTAACATAAACTGAATAACAAAAATAAACAGGGTAGACAAAATACTGAAAGACCAACTTTAATCACTTTTGACTTATTGTTGCAAACTACGTAAACCGATCCACAGAGGTGAGGTTGCAAGTCATGATATCGCTTTGCCCAGAGTAGTGCCACTGTTAGACAAAGAAAGTTGCTAAATTATAGCAGATCGTTCTCCAATATTGAAGAGCTGAAATTGCTTACCAGCTGTTACGATTTGTTTTTAGCGCATCTTACTTATATCAAAGCTTTGACGAAAACGGATCCCTTGCGTGGCCGTGGAGGTGGATGTTGTAGAAGCACCAGTTCTTGTCATCTCGTTCGTGAGGCAGCGTCTCGTAGTTTTAACACGTGAAAACGTGATACTTTGTCGTCAGTTCTACTGAAACTCGCACAAGTTGTAGAAATGGGAATATTGAGTTATTACATATGAGAAGTTTAATAATTTTCTAACCTAGCAAAGAGGACATGTTCTTCAATCGAATTAACCGCACCAATTTTTGACGTGAAAACAAGTATATCCACACTTCAAGTTAAATCTGGTACCCCTAGCCGTTGTTTTTGTTTAGGTTTAGCCTCTTGGCCACGACTTCCCAGCTCCTGGTGAGGAAAACGGCTCTTCCCACAGTTTCTTCAGCGCTCGCTCCCTTTTTCGATGCTCGCTGGCTTTTTACACTAGCGCAGTTTTGGGTGCGGAATATTAACAGTATGTAATGAAAGACGAATGAGGTGAATAAATTCGTTGTACTTACTAGTCTTGTAAACTTGATAACTGAAAACTAACAAAAAAATGACATTATTCAATTTTTCCAAGCAATGTGTCACCGTGTTGTTACAAAATCGAACGCAAAAATCCAAAGTACTTGAAATCACTCAGGTTTTTCTGACAAATTCAGGTATTGTCGTATAAAAGAAGGCCTAGATATGACATGAGTTTTACTCACCGTTTCTCCAGGACAGTTTTTAATACGGAACGTACCAACTGAAAAGTAAAAACAAAGATGGCAGTCAATCCTTGCACGCCATTAATTGGTGATGACGCTCATCAGCGTAAATTCTCTCAACAGCTGAAAGGGAGTAACTTAAAAAGTTAACCATCAATTGCATGGTCTTCCTGCTGTTTTCCTCAAAAGGGAGAGTGTTGAAATGGAATTGTGAACTGTTACAAATGAGATGACGCACAATATATGATTACACCTCACGCGCCATGTGCTTCCCTTCGTCAATTTACCATCTCCAAGTCAAAGACACCAAACATGTCCCTTATCCTCAATCTTATCAACATTAAACACAAATTACACTCTAGCAATTACGTTTTCTACTCCCATTTTGCCATTTGAATTGAAGCTGTAAAAAGAACAACTGGATTGCCTTAGGGACAACAACGCACACTCACCTCTTTACCTTTGTTGAGGAAAAGAGGTCGAACAGGTTAGTTGTCGACTCTTTTCTACCGACAAGATGGGTGTTGGCTGGACTAGACCTATGAATTTCTGTTATTGGTTAAATGCGATTTTGATTGACAGATGATGAATTTCGAGCAATTTCATTGGTTCAAATGGCTCTTCAAACGGAGGGGTCCGAGGGGAGCGATAGGTGTTGAGTAGTCTACACCTATCGATGTGTGTTATTGGTTAAATGCGGTTTCCATTGATAGGTAATGAATTTAGAGCAATTCTATTTGTTAATATGGTCTCTCCAAGGGAGGGGTCCGAGGGCAGCCGAGAATCTGTGGGTTGTTTAAACGTTGCATAGCAATATCCACCGGACGGTGCTTTCATTGAGGGGTAAAAATAGATTACGTATAAGCTGCTCCATTAATTTTTTTTTTTTAAAGATATTTTTCAGTTAAACGGTAACTTTATGGACACCCTTCTTTTCCAAATCCCTCCCACCAAGCTACCTGTGGACATGCGTGGGGACACTACTGCATACGTGGTATCGACAAAGTACGGGAATTTCTGTTTAGTTTCGTCGTTGTCCCCTTTCAATAGCAAAAACTACTCTCAGACCACAATTCGCGTCGAGTAGGAGGAACTCAACCGAAAATAACAAGCGCGTAAGGCAATCAAGCCTAGTGAGAGAAAGGGGTAACCTCGTCCCCAGGGCGCTTTTCCCTGGCTTTGGAGCCATGGAATAGCGCCCTGGGGACGACGTTGTGAGAAAGGGGGTTGACGCGCAGGTTTGGAGGTCTACCCCTTTCGCGTCCGTTGTCCGCTTCATATCACTGATATCTTTGGAAATTTTAAGGTTTTGGTTGTAAGTTTTTTAACAGCCGGTAATTATTTCAATCAATTTTTCCTTTATTTTTTTTCACTCAGCGAATCTCCCTTTTTTACAACTTTGCACACTAAAACAAGCATTGAACCGACATAACTTCCGTTGGGTTATTCGCCAAATCTCATTGAATGAGAAAAGTATCCTTTGTAAAGACCACTCCTGTCAGGTAAAATCTATCTCTCCTAAGTTGAGGGGGTTTTCACATATGCTATTCAAAAACTGGGCGCGAGAAGTTTCGCAGAACGTACCTAAGGTTCTCTTTTACTTTCGCCTTGCCGCTGGACTTTAGTTTACAAAGCCAAACGAAAATAGAGCCTCCTGTTCCGTAGCAGTGTTCAACGACCGGTGATCATTCCCAGAGTTGATTTTCATTCGCCACTCTTCGTTTATGTATCGTTACTTAGACCTCCCTGCTAGTTATAATACTAGAGCATATATTTTGGTGAAAGTCACTACCTAACGTAACGTGGCATAGAATGTAACGAAGTTCAGTATCTTATACCGAGACACTTCGTGTTATTTACTCAACCGAACAGCGCAACCAAAAAAGAGTCACCTCTCCGACAAGTTTGAGTATTGGTAGTCAAACGTAAAACATAGCTTCTTTAATTTGTGGCGAATTGTGCGTTCTTGTTCCCTCTTAAGATTAAGAGACACCAATGTCGCTGTTGCTCAAGGTATCAAAAAGTTACCCCTAGAGAGAGACAGTAGTAAAACAAACATCACCATATTTTTGGTAAACGTCTTTTGCGCAGTTCAAACCTATACCTCCCAAACACTCTAAATGACCAAAAAATAGGTAAAGCTAGCAACACAACGAGCATCCCGGTAATAATTCAAGATAGCTCAGTGGAAGAGAAGCAAATTCAATTACTGTACTTGAGCAACATTTCCCAAACCAAGCGACTAAAGCCTACTAACAACAAGACCGGAGATAATCGTTAAAATACACACAATGAGCGAATTTTATAAAAACTAGATTACATGTATTTACCTTCCCAAACTTGCTGCCACTGCCACCCCCCCCCCCCCCCCCGAAAATTGGTCGTACCACTTTTCGAAAAATGCCCACAACCCAATGCCCTGTCCATATTTTTCTGGCTTATTGCTGAAGGAGGCAACGCCAAAAAAATTGATTACATTCATGTCCCAGCATTGCCCGCTGATCAAAAAGCTAGAACACTCTTGGTACGAGATTGCTTGCAACCGTTCTTGGGAAGGTGGGCCTTGTAACCTGCCCTTCAATCAGAACGCGGTAACGAGCAACATGTCGGCATGCACTACATCTTAGCACACCATATAGTCGTGCAACATAAATTAATTGAACACTACTATGCACAACGTTTTGTAAGCAATACGCACTTCTCAAAACTACTTCTTTTCTGTACTTAATAGTCCTTTAGTATCCTAACCAGTCCTTTTCCGTCCTTTCTGGTCCTTTTGTCCTTACTAGTCCTTTTCCGTCCTTACTAGTCCTGTCCAGTCAGGACGGAACCAAGATTTGTAGGCAGTGTTGTTGCTTTCTTAAGGTCAAGTAATACGGACGACATTTTCGCAAAACTTGTCGCGCAACATTGTTGCGTTGCAAGTTGAAAAGAGCTGTTGCCCGTATTACCATCTTCGCTCTCAACTTGTCACGCAGCAAATTTCGATGTTGCAAGTTGCGGCTCTTTAAGAAAATAATGCGTTGTGATTGGTCGACAGTGTGTTTTTATGTCAGAAAACAAATGGCTTGTTGACCTTCTGTGGTTTCTTTTTTTACTTCCCTTGTCAATGCCGTTCTAAGGCTATGTAGTTGTTTTTAAGACAGTTTGGTGAAATGTTAAATTTTTGACATAACTCATTTAAAGCTCATGACCTCCGTGGCTTGTTTTTATACTCTGGTCCACAAGTTTCCCACAGATATGGGTGCTTTTCAAGTTCTTTGCACAAGTCTTTTCTTTGGGCCTCTGACATTTTTTCACTAATAAATTCACAATCTTGGGTCTCAACGTTCTCAACCTCCACTACCTCGGCCATGTTTACTTCCTGCCCTAATCGGATATGCCCGAGGTCAAGCGCGTTGCCTCAACTTGCAACATCGAAATTTGTTGCATGACAAGTTGAGAGCGAGGGTGGTAATACGGCCAACAACGCTTTTCAACTTGCAACGCAACAATGTTGCGTAACAAGTTGTGCGAAAATGTTGCCCATATTACTTGACCTTTACAAAAACAACAGAAAAAACCTTGCTACTGCACCTGATGCTGTTCACTACGTTCACGAGGCAAAGCAGGCTAGAGGGTGGTTGTGAAGTCTTTTGTAGGATGGGTGTTGGCTGGCAGTACGGACTAATCTTATTGGTCGTATAGCGCGGCGACTTGGTTGATGGGTAATTTCAATTGGCGAAATTTATTTTGAGAGAATACCGTAAAATCCCGAAAATAAGCCCCGGGGCTTATATTTTTCAAAGGCCCTTTTTAAGGAGCTTATTTTTGGAGAGGCTTGTTTTCGGAGGGGCTTATCTACTGAGGGAAATTTGCGTTTCAAAATCGACTGGGCCAGCCTTATAGTTGATGGTAAATTTACCGTTTTTGCTTTGTTTTACTTTGTATTTGAGGGTCATTTTCCTAGTACAAACCCCCGGGGGGCTCATATTTTGAGGGGCGATTTAACGGATGGTTTTTTGCGTCACCGGTTTGGGGGGCTTATATTTGGAGAGGCCTATACATGGAGGGGTTTATTTTCGGAATTTTACGGTATGTTCACGAAACTGTCTTTTGTCCACAGTTACCGGACTAGATCTGTTACTAATGAAAATTACTATGTTGAACAAGTTAGGCCTGTTTCAAACGTGGTGCTAAGCTGGCTCGACTGTAGCTCGACTGCAAAACGACACTAGCACGACTTGGTTTCAGAAGTCGAATTTAATTCACACGGTGACAGTCGAATGGAGCGGCTGTTGCCAAAACACACACACACAAAAAAAAAGGTTTAGAAAACTTTTAAATATATTTTAATGTATTTACAATCTATGAATTGAGTTCGGCTCAGCGATTGCACGACGTTTGAAACCAAGTCAAGGCTTCCAGCCCCTAGATTGAAATAATGCCCCCATGACTGGCACAACAGCGCAACCCAGCCTTGAGCCTAGCCTCTACAGGAAAGGAAAGGAATAAGCTCCCGTCACACTGAAAAAATCAGTGGAGAAAAACCAACAAAGCCTAGGGGGAGGGGGGAGGGGAAGAAAATGGCTGACAGAACCTAGCACGAAGGAAAAGTGAACACGCCAATGAATCACATGATCGATGTAGCCATCTACTGGGCATGCGCATGCCAAAGACCGCTGACAGGTACTTACGGCGCTCTTAGTTGTTAACTCCTTTAAATTACATCATGTTAAGGACGGACCATTAGAAAAGTTATGGGGGGGGGGAATTTTCGAGCCACAGGAATTTTTTTTTCGTTATCAAACTCCTTGCATGAATTTTTTTAGGCCATAGCATGAATATTTTTTAGGATTAATTGGCGTGGAGAAACGGATGTTTTCGCAGGCTATATTTCGTCACTCAGGAACTTTGTATTTAATTCAGTACAAGTGAGTGGTATCCGCCGTATTAGTTTTAGGAACGTTTAAATAGAATGTCTTTGTTTTGGGGTTTTCGGTCACTTCCCTTTGTTTATATTGACGCATTGTTATTGTGCGGACCATTTCCCTCTTCAGAGAGCTATGGGTGATTTTGTTTGCACATTTTGTCAGCCTTTTTCTTCAAGTCAAATATTCAGCCCCTTAGGTGAAAGGCGATTCCCCTGGTTTCCACCTACTACCCAATAAATTTTCTACTGTGGCTACTAAGGACACTGCCCAAATAACTCCTGTATTAAAACAAAAGTCCTGCATATGAACTAAGATATGCCTGGTAGGCAATTTACTTCAAGATAACAGACTCAAAGTTTTTAATGCACAACCAAAGACTAATTCCTGAACACGCTAACTATTAAGAGCGAGTAAATACTTTCTGTAAATACCACGGATAGGTGTGCAAGATGGAAAAATCGAAATCCCCCAAACTTTGTCCCAACAAAGCCCTTTGGAAACTATTTTAGAAAATACAAGACTCAGTTCGTTTGACTCAATATTTTCCAAAATAATAATTTTTTTTAATTTTCACCTTCGAGAGGCCTTCAAACCACCGAAAAATGTGCTTGATACCCTCGCTTCGTGAATGGAAACGGAAACTAATGCCATAACTTTTCTTACATTAAACAATTTTATGATCCTTCCTTTCTACGTAAACGTTGTTACAATTTCAAAAGATTTCAGTCTGATGTTTTAATATTTTTTCAAAATTACCCTCTAAATCAGCATTTACGCGACCATCAATTTTGCCATTTTTCAACGGCGAAAATCCCTTCCTGGTACATGGCTTTCATTAGAAAAATGGATTCCAGAGAAAGAGCAATGTTTCCCCTATCAATCTGTGAAATAAAATTCTGGGGCAATTGAAACTGCGAGTTTTTACAACGGAAAACATTTACGGTACTCGCGTGATTTACGACCTTTGAACTTGCAGTTGTCGTGATGAATACAAGGGAGAACTTAGACAGCACTTGAAACTCTGGCGCAAATTCGCCCCTTTTCCGCCAGTTTACACACCAAAAACAATTTTAGCTTTCACAGTGGTAAATTTTCACAAGGAAAAGCAATTTTATTGTACGAAAGTGTGCTATGAACTTCTTGACTACAACACATCCGTTACGTGCGTATTTGTTTACTTTTGCCGTATTTGTAACAGTTATCATATATCTACAAAACGGCTTTAGTGTCGGTAGCTATTCTTTAAAATGCTCTCATTTATCATGAACCAAATCGTTATAGCTATAAAAAAGGAAAACGTTTTTTCCTACCTCACATTATTTGATAAAAGAACCGAATCCTTTACTGCCTTTAACGAAATGAGATTGCGTGACAAAGAACTTTGAGACACAGGTTGAAGACAGATACCATTCCGAAAAAGACACTCACGCAGCACCTTCTGTAACTATAAAAGCAAAACATGTAAATAATCAAAATCCTTACTTTCACTGACTTATCCGCTAGAGCGATTATGAAAACGTAAGACTAAAAAAACATATTTTCCACAACAGAGTATGAAGTGGTTGCCCCTTATATTCTCTTACTTTCCATAAACGCCTGCTTACACATTTTGAAATACGATTATGAATTCCTTACTTGTATCCTTAGAAAAATGACATTTAGGGGGAAAAAAGTGCTTATTCCTAGTCTTAAATGTCATCCGTCCCTTCCCTCCACCCCCTAAGGGGCGGCAGCCCGTTTCGGGGTGGGGCGAAGAAACGCAGAACATTTCAGACTGATAGCGGGGCTAGAAAACCTGCTTAATTTTAGAGCACCTCTGGTGTTAAAAGCAAAGCTTTCAGTAGTTCTGGCAACCTCGAGCAAGTTTTGCATTTCTGAGCAACGTTTGGGAAAAATATAGGCTTATGTCAAGCCAGAAAAAAGTGAGCAGTTTGATAGAAAATGTCAAGTTCGACTGAACCGCGCCCGTATAAGCGCCCTTAATGATTCTGGCAGGGTGAGGGGGGGGGGATTTGAAATGGAGCGAGGAGGACCTAGGTCCAACCATACCGTCTGCGCTTTAGCTGTGAGTCTGCCTTGGAGATAAATTTCGCTCATATTTTTGAGCAACTCTTTAAAGAAGATTGCAAGCCGTATAGTTGCGTCCGTCTCAGAACGCTGGAGCGGTGAAACCAATGATCGCGCCCCTCGCACCTTGAAAAAAAACTGCCTTTTTTTTTAGAAAAAAAGGAAAAGAAAATAAAAGAGAAGGAAAGGCCGTTCGCACGAACTGAAAGCTATTGTTTTTTGCATTGCTATTGAAAATCTGAAAAGGAACAGTCTTACACACGTAGCCCTCGGGGCGGTACCAGGTGAATATATCACATACCCCATCGTTCCAGGTATATAACCTTTACGTAAGCGTAGGATGTAAGACACACTTGCGGATACGCTTAAGCATAACGTGAGATACCCAGGCGCAAAAAAATAACAGTTGCGCGGCTAATGTTGGCTCCCCTCAAAAATGAAGCGAATTAAGGTGGGCTTGAAAAGTGAGATATTCGGATATCTTCGGATAATTGATAGCGAGTTATTTTCAGTCCACGCTAATTATGAGATTCCTTTTCTTCTTTCCTAACGATAAGTTAAATAGGTCAAGAAAAAACAGCTTTCAGTAAGTTAAAATAAGTTTTTTGAGGGCGCGATCTTTGGTTTCACCGCTGAGCGTTCCTGACGGGCCCAAATATACGGGCTTGCAATCTCCGTTAAAGAGTTGCTCGACACTGTGGGTAAAATTTATTGCCAAGGGAAACGGACAACTAAAAAGCAGGCGGTGTGCTTAGACCTAGGTCCTCTTTGCTCAATTTCAGAGTTTCCCCTCCCCACCCAGCCTCCCCCTCCCGCCCGAGTCATTAGGGGCGCTTTTAAGGGCGTTGTTCAGTCGTACTTGACATTTTCTATCAAACTGCTCACTTTTTCTGGCTTGACATGTGCCATAACCTATATTTTGGCAAAACGTTCCTCAGAAATGAAAAACTTGTTCGAGTTTGCCAGAACTACAGGAAATTTAAACACAAGAGGTGCTCTAAAGTTATGCAGGTTTTTTAGCCCCGCCATGTCTAGTCTGAAATGTTATGCGTGCCTTCGCCCCACCCCGAAACCTGCTGTGGCCCCTTAGGGGGTGGAGGGAAGGAACGGATGACATTTTAGACTACGACTTAGCGCTTTTTCCTAAGAATACAAGTAAGGAATTCATAATCGTATTTTAAAACGAGCGTGATGAAAACAAGAGACTACAGTGGAACCTCGATTTCACGAAGGGCCAAGGGCCTAAAAAAATTTCTGAGCCACCCAACGACGGTTTCCTTCTAAATTCATTGAAAACATTTTTCAATGGTGTACCCAGAGTACTTTTAGATCTCTAGAAATGCATTCCAAGCGGCTTGTAAAATTTGTTCCTGTTCGGTCATCCTAGGGAAACTTGCATTGAGCATTTTTGAAATTACAAGGGCTTCAGTATTATTTTCCCAAAAATTTTAGATGCAATTTAACGTATCACGAAAGTGAGAATTTTTCTGATTCCTCTCTCAATCACATGTTTGAATCCGAACATTTTAGGCTTCCTCTTTTTCTATGAAAAATTAGCCTAACCTGGGATGTAAAATGTGAAAAATTAAACTTCAGAAAATCGTAGGGAATTTATAAGATAACCTTCGAAAATTGAACAGGAACGGAAGGGTCAACTAGAAATTTTTAGGCGTCCTCAAGCTATAGAAAATTCCAGGCAATATCTACTTCTCCCAAGATATATTTTACAGAAATCAGTCGTTGAGTGCCCCTGAATTTGCTCGCTATAACGAGGACTCGTTATATCGAGGTTTTTTTTTTTGATACCGTAAATCCTCTATTATAATAATATGTTTAATTTAGAAACTAAGATGGTATCGCTTCTCCATAAAGAACTAGAATATAAAGTGGAAAAGCTCAAGTACAGGAATTTTTGGGTCATGCAGTCGAAAATCATAATCAAATCCTAACTTCCAGTTGGTAAATAAACCTCCCCGGATCAGTCCACATGAAGCCTTTACGGTCGTGATTGATTAATACAGTCTTTCATTTATTAGTGAAGAATAATTACGGGTGGGAAGCGGGTGCTTGATGGAGGGGGGCGGCTTATCAGAGGGAGGGGGGTTATTTGACAGGGGGCTTTAATATAGGTTTTACGGCATATTTTACTCTTATCGAGGTAAAGAAAATCATTCGTAGGTTCTTTATATCGCGGTTCCACTGTATAAGGGCCCACCCCTACATAGTCTTTTGACGAAAAAATATTTTTTTAATGTTACGTTTGCAGGGTTGCTCTGGCAGATAAGTCAACGAAACTAAGGATTTTGATTTTTTACATGTTTCGCTTTTATAGATACAGAAGGTGCCGCGTGAGTTTCTTTTTCGCTCTCAAAGTTCTTTGTCACGCAATCTCGTTTCGCTAAGGGCAGTAAAGGACTCGGGTCTGTTGTCAAATAATGTGAGGGAGCTCAAAATGTTTTCCTTTTTTTATAGTTATAACGATTTGGTTCATGAGAAATGAGAGCATTTGAAAGAATAGCTACCGACACTATTAGCCGTTTTGTACATATGTGTACGGCAAAAGTAAACAAATACATGTACGCACGTAAGGGAAGTGTTTGTAGTCAAGAAGTTCATAGCACGCTTTCGCACAATAAAATTGCTTTTCCTTTTGAAAATTTACCACTGTGAAATCTAAATCGTTTTTGGTGTTTAAACTGGCGGAAACGGGGCGAATTTGCGTCAGAGTTTCAAGTGCTGTCTAGGTTCTCGCTTGTATTCATCACGACAACTGCAAGTTCAAAGGTCGTAAATCACGCGAGTACCGTAAATGTTTTCAGTTGTAAAATCTCGCAGTTTCAATTGCCCCAGAATTTTATTTCACAGATTGATAGGGGAAACATTGCTCTTTCTCTGGAATACCATTTTTCTAATGAAAGCCATGTACCAGGAAGGGATTTTCGGCGTTAAAAAATGGCAAAATTGATGGTTGTGATAATGCTGATTTAGAGGGTAATTTTGAAAAAATATTAAAAAATCAGATTGAAATCTTTTGAAATTGTAACAACGTTTACGTAGAAAGGAAGGATCATAAAATTGTTTAATGTAAGAAAAGTTATGGCATTAGTTTCCGTTTCCATTCACGAAGCGAGGGTATCAAGCACATTTTTCGGTGGTTTGAAGGCCTCTCGAAAGTGAAAATTAAAAAAAATTATTATTTTGGAAAATATTAAGTCAAACGAAGTGAGTCTTGTATTTTCTAAAATAGTTTCCAAAGGGCTTTGTTGTGACAAAGTTTGGGGGATTTCGATTTTTCCATCTTGCACACCTATCCGTGGTATTTACAGAAAGTCGCTCTTAAATTTCCAAAAAAATTCAAAAAAAATTAGGTGCTATTCGCACATCAACACTCAAAAGTACTTTTCAGTGTAAATTTAAACATGAAATACTGAAACATCAAAGTTAAACATCAAAGTTTACTTAAATAACAAAAAGTCTTCAAGTTATTGTTAGAAAACATCCAGTTTTCTCAATATTATCAACAACAACAACAACAATAACTTTATTTAAAGAGGGAAGCGCAATAACCTATTACAGTTTTCTAACCTACGGCCCTCAAAAAATACCTATAGTAAGAGAGTTCAAGTCTCCAATACAAGAATTTTTCATTCTTTGACGACTTCATCTTTGATGGTTGTCAAATATATAGAACACTGATTTCTGATGAGTGTTTACAATGAAGTCTCTTCCAGTTGAGAAAAACCTTTTAAATGAGAGGTCTTCCATTCTTGTTCAGTATTGCTGCTGGCATTTCTTCTGATGCATCCATCACTTTCAAATCGAATACTCTCATCAACTCCACTGACTACAGCATTATCTTCTTGTTAAGCAAGAGTAACGTTGAGTATTTCTTATAAATAGTTTAATGTTTGTTGCTGTACCATATGATGCAATCCTAACTTTTACAACGATGATCCAATACATAATTGCCTGATTCTTTTTAATCTTTAAAGTTGTTTCTATCTTCAACATCTGTAAAACAAAATAATAAAAAAAGTAACATGAGGGCAAAAAATGGACAACAAATTAAAATAATAAAGGGTTTCCTGCAAACAGCTTAATTTGCTCTCCACTATCTGAACCCTGTACTCTACTATTTCAATGCTTACAACACGCTAAAGAAAGAAAAGTACTAATTTATAATAACAACGCATTTCTCAACCAAAAACCCAATAAACAAAGCCATTAATAACAGAAGACTTTTTATAGCAGCTGTATTTCATTTTCTACATCCATTGGAAAAAGACAGTTAAAAACATCACAAGTTGACACAAAACTTTGTCAGCTTCAGCTGTCAAAGACAAAATTCCACTTGACACAAAACTCTGTCAGCTTCAGCTGTCAAAGACAAAATTCCACTGCATCCAGGGCCAGCACATTGTTAAATATGTGTTAAATCCTGGCACTGGCTGCATTGAATCCCCGCTATGCTCAAGAGGTTCGGGGAGTGGGGGGAAGGGTTTCAATAATATTTATTGATGCATGTAGACACTGCATCCTTTACTGGCTTACTTTGCAGGGCTCGACACTTACACTTGCCCGTTCACCACTGGAAAGTAATATTTCTGAGTGGAAAGTAAAAAAAGCAAATGAACCGAAAATGCTTGCCCGATCGGGCAACTACTTCTAGACAACGCGGGAAAGTATTTTTTTTAAACAGCCAAATAAAAAAGAAAAGAAAACGAATGTGTTTAGTTATTACAAGTGAGCTTCCTTGCTAAACGTCTAAGTTTCGCGTTTTTCTATCTCCGCCATCTTGGAATCGTCAGTGACAGATTGAGAAACCCTGCGTAAGAAATAGATGATGCAATCGACCGTGCTCGTCATTTTGCCTTTCACATGTGGACTAGTAAATAAAACATGAGTGTTTTAAGCGCGCTGGTGAGGTTAACAAAGGAAACTCCGAAAAGATTGATGAAGTTGACCAAGAAAGCAACAAAGGAGGAGAACAGACTGAAAATCAAACAGCTGGAGCATTCGAAGCAAGCGACGCCACGATGGCTTAAGGAGTTTCCATGGCTGCAATACAAGGAAGAACAGAGTCTTAATTTTGTTATGTTTCTACTATGGATAGTGGAAAATATGATTCTTTCATTTTTGGAAAGTAAAATTTTACTATGGAAAGTAAATTTTCATATCTATTTTCCACAGTGGCAAGTTATGTCAAAAGTTAGTGTCGAGCCCTGCTTTGTCACCAAGAGTAACTAATCAGTCTACCTAACTATTTAAAACAGTACATAAATCTTGAACAGGTTTTCAGTAGGATCATAGTTACTACTAACTTCATGAATTAATTTTTTTTTTTAACTCCATCCAAAATTCCCACGTGCACGAGCCAAGGAAACTCGTCAAAAATTTACAGCATTTGAATATTACCACAGAGAAAAACCTAACCTACTAACCTCAAATCAGATTCGGTGTCTTGAAATACATTGTCTTAACGTTCTGCTGACATAGCATAGAAGCATCAGCAGCATTTGCTTTCTAGGTTTCTAGGCTCGTTGCGGGCACAAAACTTACTAGATTTGCTACAGTAATGCACCGCGGGCTATGAAACATGGATCATGCATCATTCTTCTCTGAAGCAACCTTAATTGAAATAGGTGTGTACAGTTTTGTTCAGTTGTACATGTAAATATTCAATGATTTGTGGCAATTGTTCCGAAACTCAGCACTTTTAAAATATTCTTTCTGATCCTGGGCTGTAGGAAATAACCTTTTAAGGTGAACGATAAACATAATGTTTTTTTACTGTATCTTCTGGATAGGCATTATTCAATGACAAATAACACCCGTAGCCAGATGACTTTTTCAGCGCGAAAATACCTTCAACTTTGCTGGAGGGAGGGGTGGGGGGGGTGACATCATTGTTTTAAGCACTTTTTGGAATACACATATTTTTCGAGATTGGTAAAGGTCATTATTAGGTTACTACAACCATTTTTTTTGTTTTTTCTTTCATCAGGATTTATTTATTGATTTTTTTAACCTCTTGAATCTTTATCCCGTTACTCGTTTTCTCGTTACTCCGTTACTTTGTTACTCTGTTTAGTAACACCCCATTTTTTGTACATTTGGCGTATACATTCATGATTTTTTCCTACATTTTTCGTCATGCACCTATCGATGGTGTGCCCCAGGATGGGGGGGTGGGCAACCCAGGGAGAATTTGACATTGCCAGTTTTCAAATGTCAATTTCCCCACCCTTGGATCTCCATTTTGAGTCAAATTCCCACCACTGGGGCAAACTAATAGGCACTTGCAACAGTCTTTATTGCAGCACAAAGTGGCCCCAGAGAGTAAATGGTACCCAAAAACATTGTGCATTTCCCCAAGTGTAGAAGACATATTCCAGCTGGATATCTTGCGCTGCTGACAATTTAACACACATGCTATACTCCCGAAAGTACCTTTGAATTGTTTCACACAGTGTTTACAGCAATGCAAAATGTACAATGCCAGAACATGACATGCCAGCATCAAGGGGGGTTAATGTCTAAGGGCTGGTGTTCTGTACATGTGGTCCAGAATTTCATTTAATTGGACATTTTGAATATACCAGCAAATCTAACATTTCATTTTTTGAATCATTTTTTGATCTTTCATTAAAAACTTGTGGTAGGGCAGCATCCAGGTTAAAACATGTTATTAGAAAGCATATTTTCAAAATGAGACTTTGTGCAAGTATTGCTTCACAACGCTTAGGGACAAAGTACTTTTTGTCATAAAACTTCAAAAACATAAAAACCAAGTCTAATTTCTGACAAGTCATTAACACAACACATGAATGGTTTCGTTTCAAAAAGTGTTTATAAGTACGATAGTAGTTGCAGGACATGGAACAAGATACCTTTTTAGTCTGACTTTTTCCCGCATTATGTCGATATTCGCGATATTGCTTTCCCAGTGTTTGTTTGCCAAACGTATTGAAAAAAAACTCATATAACTCAGACGATAGTCTCCCGATTACTTGTCTCAGTTCTGCAAACCAACAGTGTGTTCAGCCGGTTTCTGTTACTCTCTTCTTCTTTTAACTCCAAATTATCAGTGAATCCAAGTTGAGTGAAGTGGTGCATTTTCAAAACATCCCAAAGAAGCCACTCTCTGGAGAGAGCTCAGGAAGTAAAATTTTTCCCCCAGTGGAGCGGTGAGGGACAAAAACCCGTTATGAGCATGAGCAGTGATATTTGTAACTTCTGCACATGCGCGACCGGTTGTCAGAAATTTTCTAACATCCGGTAACGGCTGCTTCCAGAGCCCCTCCTTTCCCTACCACGTGACCAAGAAACGACGGGCTCTGGGGACGAGAATGGAGAGATGTATGGTAACAGTCATAGTCAAGGAACATGTGTATCTTTGGAAATACCATCCATGCATAAATTAGTACAGTAATTTCAGAGTCTATATATGAATGAAGATATATATGAGCTTAAGGGACTTGTCAGAAATTAGCAGGGGGGAGGGGGGGAGGAAACAGAGGGAGGGTCACAACTTTTTGAGACTGCAGAAAAGGGAGGGGTCATGAAAAATGGGCCGTTAAAAGGGGAAGGGTCATGCAAATATGTGTCCGTGATCATGTAGAGGTTCACCCAGAGAAGAAAAAAGAAGTTCTTTATTTTGTAAAAAAAAACCTGGGGGAAATAGGAGAGTCAATTGATCAGCTGTCAGAATCAGAGTCGGACTCTTAATGCTGTCATCTAAAATGTATTTATATGGGCATTACAAAGAACAGATTAGAAATATATTTTGAGCTTTCATAATACTGACTCACCCTAGTGTACTTGCAAGAACTAGATTTTATCATTTATACAAGAGGGGGAGGGTTATGATATTTTAGGCCAAGGTCAAGGGGAGGGTTAGCAAATTTCACTCTCATTGCAGGGATGGGTCACCTCATTTCCAAACCCAAATTTAAAATTCCCACCCTCCCTTCCCCCCTGCTAATTTTGACAAGTCCCTAAAGGTGTACATATTGCCAACTTTGAAGTTGATCTTTGTTTAAGCACTGTTAAGTATTATAGTATATCAAATGCTAATAATTACCAATGTTCTTGTAAACAGTGCTGCACTATAGCAGTTTATGCAATGTGTTACTCTGTTATTAACCCATGAGTAGTAGTACCGGTACCAAAATGTGCAGACTTTGTTTTTGGGACGCAGGTGGGCTCACATGGTCATCCACTTCCCACCTGAAAACAAAGTCTCCACATTGCTGCTACTAGAACTACTACTTAGAGCCGTTAGAAAATGTAAAACAATCTGCAAACAAAAGACAACCGCCTGGACCAACCGCTTTGAGCACGGCCGTGGCGCAAGCCAGGCGAGTGCACTGTTGTTGTTTTGTACCAGGAAAATTACCACAACAAAAATATGGTGAAACTGACAGCCAATGAAAATGAAATAAATGCGCTCAAGATTTTCATTTTGAGGATCTTTTCTTGCGCTTCCATCGCCCTGTAGGTAGGAACCACTTTATCCACTAAGGGGTTGCTGGGGCTATTGTCGATGTTGAGGTCAGGCCAGTTGTCAGGTTAGTTTCCCAAGTTTTCCAAAGAATTTAACGTTTTTAGCAGGCTAGAAGTAGTAGTCTCCAGAAGCTCCATTTATCTCAACACTTTGGCGCGCCTCCGACATAAAGGGGCAACAGCCTCCAAAGCCCCCTTTAATAAAATCATGTCCTACTCTGCAGCATACATCTTTTTAGTCAGTTTCAGCAGGTTGACGCCAGCAGGCGACGTTAATGTGTGGGTTAGTGCAGCCTCTGGCTCTTATCTCCGCACTTTGGCGCAAAAAGCCTCAGCGTCTTCCGTTATTTTTGGCATGTCTGCGCAAGCAGGCTCCGTACACCGCAGAATGTCCACGTCCTTATGACTGGACGTGGTTGTATGTATTATGTAAAAACAATTTATGCTTCGGGCATGAGCATCCTATTATCACATTAATGCACACTATGCGTAATGGCCGGTAACAACTGCTGATCTGAGCAGCGTAGTGGAATCTATCACCACTGACACAAATCGGGGCCCTTGAGTTTAACCTCAAACCTATGTTTTCCCAGTGAGAATCGACCAACACGACCCCCGAGATTCATAAAAATTCCGAAAACCAAACCCGCAAGGGGGTTGGAAAAATTTGATCCCTTTCATTAGAGGCATTGTGAGACCCCAACTTTTGCGGCGCAAGACCTTTTTGATGATGACGATAGTACTTGGCAGAACGAAAATTGGTTTTTGTGTTTTTGAAGTTTTATGACAAAAAGTACTTTGTCCCTAAGCGTTGAGAAGCAATACTTGCACAAAGTCTCATTTTGAAAATATGCTTTCTAATAACATGTTTTAACCCGGATGCTGCCCTGCCACAAGTTTTTAATGAAAGATCAAGATAAATCACTAAGTGGATGACTTAAACTACACAATAGAAATATTTGGACTGCAAGCATTAACAAAATAATTTACATGTATTTTACCTACCTTTCTAGCTCTCAAATTGGCAACTTGTCCAAACTCTGTGTTCTGCACATTTTCCATTTTGCCGCCTTACCACGTCTGCGCAGGTACTTCTTTGACTCCAGTACTGAAAAATGGCCCCTACATGTAGCAAAAGGAAAGCATGTTAAATGTGCAGGTCTGTAGAAAAGGAATTAAG
Source organism: Porites cylindrica (assembly GCA_964035525.1). Classification (NCBI taxonomy): domain Eukaryota; kingdom Metazoa; phylum Cnidaria; class Anthozoa; order Scleractinia; family Poritidae; genus Porites; species Porites cylindrica. Next base: position 24,587,686 of record OZ037777.1, on the reverse strand, counting down.
AGTGCTTCTTGTTGCTGCTAAAAGTATTGTTGGTTTGCTCCTGTTTTTGGTGTGGGTATTATTTAGTGGCTTTTGTATTTATGTCATTAGGGGATGGCACTTGTCCGCAACACCAATAAACTACTGTGGAACTGCGTTAATATGGTCATCAATGGGCCAAAAAAAATTTTGCTGTATTAATGGGGTGGTAGTATTAATGAGGGTTTGTTTACAAGAAAATGTATGGTGGTTTTTGCCAGGTGGCCAAAAAAAGTGGCTGTAATAACGAGGTGACTGTATTACCCATCTGGCCGTAAGGCGGGGTTTCACTGTACCAAATTCAAGAAACTTAGAAAAGTGTACAACTTACCTTTTTTCTCTGTTTTGGGCCATTTCTTTTACCCAAAATTTCCCCTCACTTCATTAACCAAAATAACCTCAATGTTTTTGTTCTTCACATCATTATACCTCAAAGAAATAAAGACCAAATATATTTATATCAAAAATAATAACACATGTATTACATGTATATGTATATTATTGCAACAGCCTGGTTCTAAAGACTAGAGAGCTTAAAATGAGGCAGTTTTCTGGTTGTGCATTACAAAGACAAATATTTAAAAAAACAAGAATCGCCGAAAGGCAATTTTTAACAGGGCTGCAAAGGGGCTATTTTTTCCGAGGGGAGGGGGCGGCTATACACACTCAGGCTACTATAAAACCTTGTCGCTAACCATTGCATGCGACAGAATCTCATGTGAGATTGAAACATAAACTCATTCAGAACATTGTACCCTTCTGAAAGACTTTCGTCACCCAAAAAAAGAGTACCATTTTTTAGTGGGGGCTGTATAATAACTTTTAAATTCCACCATTGTGAATAAAAATAAACAAGTTAGCCATTAATTCTAAGCAGGAAATTAGGAAATTCTAAGCAGTAAATTTTCATGCACCCCTCCCCCAATCCCCCTGTGCCCCAAAATATAGCGTGACAGTATAACATGACTAATTTGACGTAACCAGAAATTCCAAAAATTGTTGTCGTTCTACGAGCATAAAAATTAATGATCCAGGGGCCTCACTGACTGCACTGAGACTTTACTGCGCTTTTCACAAAGATGCGAACTCCGCATGAAACATGTAAGCTTATATATGTGAGCTCACATGTGAAACGATTTTTATGATCGACATCGATGAAATGCTCCCAAAGCTATTACATAGACTTAAATATGCTTCTATATATTTAAACAAGATTCAGAATGTACTTACGAAACAACAAGGATCCACAGTTTAAAACAGGCGTTTTTTCTTCTCAATGGTTCTTGAAACACTCAGTGTGTTCGAGTCGCCAAGAGTGGACACTGAACTCCTTCATCACCGCTTCCATGGGATTTGGCGTTTCATTTAAATAGTTTTTCGAACTATTATTCCTCCCTGCAATCTCCGCAACGCAATCTATCACACTCTCCTCGCTCAGGGGGAAAACTCATGGGGTGGGCCAGGCCTATTTTTTTTTTAGAGAAAAGGGGTGGGCCAAAAGAGAAGTTCACGATGATTGGGGGTGGGTCATTGTGTGTTTTGTAAAGAATCACACTCACTACAATTCATGTGGAAGATCTAAATAAATTCTAATGCATTGCTGGACATAAAATATAACACAACTGGATGTCACATGTAGCAATCCAACCTAAGTATGGAGAATCAAAGATGTGGGCACTAAATATCAATAAACAAACATAAGCCCTATTTGAGAAGGCTTGCATGCTTCCTAAAAGAAAAGCAAGTTCGAGCCTTAAAAGATGTACATTGCTATGACTGGAAAACACTTGTAGAGAAGGGGGAGCTTGACACTCTGAAAGTTCCCGAGTTGGACAAATACATTGAGCATAATAAACTTAGCAAGAACGGAAAGAAAATCGACAAAATCAAGCGAATCACAGTACAATATTATCAAACTTCAAAGGAATCTACATTTCCTTCAAGCGTCAGTGTTGGTGAGGACAGTGATGAGAGTGACAGTGACAATGACCTTGTTTTGTGTGATGAAAGTGAAAGCGAAAGTGAATCAGATGATGACAGTCATACTGTAACAATACAAGAAGGCACATCAACAAGAAGTGGCCGCAGAGTAGGACACTGGTCCACAAGATATGCTGATTTCGTTCAGTGAACAGGAACTCCTTATAGAGGTATAGACTGAAGGGGGTTGGGGGTGGGTCACCTCTTATATAAAGTTACATGAGGGTGGGTCGAGAAGTAACTAATGGGCTTAAAGGGGTGGGTCACGTTTTTTCGTTCATGCTAAAACAAAAAAAAATCCCCCCACCCCCCTACGTAAATAATGACCGGTCCCTTATTTTTTTGTTTATTTTATCGATGTGTAATCTGCAAAAGCGTTTGATACGCGCGGCAGTTTGAGTACTGGTGAAAGCGATGTTGACACTGAACGACTGAAAACAAACGGCACAGCGATTAAAATTACAATAGAGACTACTAACAATCAATAAAAGAAATATAATTCGGTGAAACATATACACAGACAACAATTTTCATTCACGGAGAAACGTATTAAAGTGTCTCTAAGAATCCTGAGTCTTCAAGCTTAAGCTTAAAAGCCGGCTTCCCGGTGTTTGCTATTTTCAAAGATGAACTCGATGCAAGAAAATCGCTCAAAGTTTTCTTTTAAAGCTAGGATTATTACTAAATATTCTTTGAAACGTTTTCTCTCTATTTGCGGTGAGAAGATGTCTAAAGACTTTTTTAAGTTCTGTGAGCTTATAACAAACCTGATGCTCGGTCAGATCAATAGGGCCGTTTATACGAGGAAAAATAAGACGCGAACTTTCCGTATAAACGGCACATTTCGTCTAAAATAAGACGCGTCTTATTAGATAAGACATGCTCGTATAAATGGTACAGTTCGCGTCTTATTTTTCCTCGTTTAAATGGCCCTGTTGTCTCAAATCTTACAAACGTGCATAAACTAAATAGCCGCATAAACTACGCTTGACTTCATTAAATTAGATATAAAAAACAAACATCAAATACATTACCATTCGAGATGCAGCTCCTGAAAGGTATCAAGTAAGGCCAGTATCGCCTCAGAGTTTTCATGATCAAGCAAGGTGAAAAACGAAAACGATACCATCCGAAATCGGATTTCCGACTTTGACAAGCGACGCATCTCTCAACCAAAAAACCAATAAACAAGCTAGCCACGAATAACAGAATACTCTTGATAGCAGCTGTATTTCATTTTTTGTACATCCAGTAGAAAAAGACAGTTAAAAAAATCACAAGTTGACACAAAACTCTGTCAGCTTCAGCCGTCGAAGTAAACAAGATTCAAGATGCTGCATAAATTTTCTGTCAAATTTTGACCAATCAGGGCCGAGTTGTTCAAAGATGACGACGAGAAGCTCTAAAAGTATCCATGATTGATCACAACATTGATGAGCAATCAGTTTTCTCCTGGGCTCTCAAAGAGGTTAGAAAGTGTGAAAGTAAGCATTGGTTTTCCTGTGGTGAGGACGGATGGTTAAAAGCAACCGTCTTCCTTGCATAGCTGGCTGGATTTTCGCATCCGAGGTCAGTTTGAAGTCAAAATTTTAATTATGCGAATATGAATTTTTTTAAAAAAATTATACTTGAGCCTGCGATCGCTTGAAAACTAGTAACTTGTCAGCGGATAACTTTAAAAAATACTGACCTTGATGGGTCAGCACCTGAGCCCGCGATACAGTCAAGTGATACTAGTCAGCGGATCCCCTTTTTCGACAGCTGTCAATTGATCACAACGTTGGTGTCCAAAATGTGTGCATTATCAGTTTTCCCGTGCTCCCAAACTAGCTAGGAAGTATGAGATTGAACATTGGTGCCCTGTGGTGTGGACGGACGGGCGGTGTACGGTCACGTGATTACCAAATTTTCTGGGATGGGTAGATTTCCTTAGGTGTGGAGCTCTGCTATAATTTATTTTGCTGTTTCTAAATTGTTTTAAATTACGCTTCGATGTTTGGAGCGCTAATAATTTTAATAACAGATCTTTTAATCTCTTAGAAAAGGAAGACAGAGGGAATCATCTATCACTTTTCCAGTATTTACGACGTGTAGTTTAGCGCAAGCGATTATCTCTGTCCTTTCGAAAATTTTAGGCCATCGCAATGATTCCTCATCTTGCCTCAAGCGTAATCAGTACAGTTAAAACAAATTTTATAAAATGAGAAACCAGGGTGATTGATCATGAAAACCAGCAAATTTCAGTACAAAATCGCTTGCGGAAACTCAAAGGAAACGAGCTGACACGTTTAAGTCAACGAAAGCGCTACGGAAACACGAAACAATGCGTCCATTTCCAACTTACACGTTTCCCGTCGAAACCGCCGTGCGGAAACGCAATGGAATTTTGAACCATCAGGTTTCCGCAACATTTCCGAATTGCGGAAACACCATATTTCACCCCGTGTAACCACAGAATTTCGTTTCACGCACGGCGCAAACTATGGGCTTAGGAATGTCTTCATTTATGTTTCCAGATATGGCCCAACATCCACAGGCATGGGCTATCGCAGCTTGCGCGCCAAGTTTGCCAATGAAGGGGACAAAGCCAGTCAGGGAAAACTGGTCCTTTTTATGAGAAATTAAGGAAACAAAGACCATCAGTTTGATTACTTTGTGCGTGCCCGACAAGGCGGGCTCTCGCAGGCAGGGCAGTCACGTTTGAATAAGTCAATCAAGGCCTTCGTGTACTACATTCTCGGGGCTCAAGTTAATAGGCGCAGCACCATTATGGGTGATGGTGGCACCAACTGGCTTTGGACGAAACAAGGCGCGTTTGAATTTCGCGTTGAAACCTGGGGGTTGGCTGCTGCCTACGAGAATGGTGATAAACACAGAAAGAGTGGCCGGCTGCAACAACAAAATCATGCAGCCAACGCCAGACATAAAGCTCGGGATAAACAACGTAAACACAGACAAAAAAGTGGGGCTGCGTCTCATGGACGGAGGTCCGTCAAAAATTAATAAATTAAATTAAGTAATAAAAGCGCAAAAAAAGAAGGCGCCCCTTTCTCCCACCACCTTCTCGCCACCCGATCCAGCCCCAGCGGCCACAAGCCACGACATAAACAAGATGCTTATTGCTGTGGGAGCACTTCTTTTTACAGGTCTGTTGGTTCGGAAGCGGTTGATTCTAAAATTTCTGAATTGTTCGTCTGTTCTAACATGATCCACTCTCATTATATCAGATTTTCTGCCGCAGATAATCTTTATGTCCACAGATCTAGACTCAATCAGCTATTATTATCTTTTTCCAGAAAGGGTGTAAAAATTTGGAAGAAAATTCCTCTTAAGTTACGTGATTAGTGCAAAGACTCAAGCGCGAACTACATAAATTACTGATCAAGGTTTTGGAGACTAAGAAGGTGTATGTTGATATGAGTACCATTCAACCTGAACCCCTTAGTCAGTTAAAGAGTTTTCTTTCCTTATACCTATAGGTGCTACCTTTTATTTATTTATTTATTTCATTTTGTTTTTGCTTTCTCTTTACTTACGTTCTTTCGCCGACTTTATAGGAGTAAATTGTTGTATTGTTGCCCACCTAGAATAGCTCCGCTAATTGTGGGTAACATAGACTTAAATTTTTTGGCAATCGAATAAACTGTTGTTGTTGTTGATGAACTGTTCCATCAGAAAGGCGACTGCAGCAACAATCAACAGCCAAGTGTGTTCCGGCAGAAAGGAGATGGCCTGCCCCGCAGTTTTGAAAATGAGGATAACGGTCGAGCTGATGAGTCCGGGAAAATTGGACGCTGTTTTTTTGCCAATCCCCTTCAGAACTTTCCCTATGCCTTTGCTAAGTGTTTGTTATCGCCCCTATAACAGCGCCAATGACAGTCCCGGCTCCAAGGACAGTGGCAGTGACAGTGATGCCATAATTTTGAGCATCTCTTTGATGCGTTCACCTAGCGAAAGCGCTTCTTCAAGGCGTTCTTTCTCATTGACAAGCCGGTCCCGCTGTTGCATTTTTCCGCGGCTTTTTCACGAGCTCTTTAATGGTTAGCGGATGTTTTATTTTCGACCTTTGCAATTTCCAGATCTTGTTGGATTTCTCTGTCAAGTTCAGAATTTTTGATAATTTTTTTGTTGAATTACCACCAACTTCTCTGGCCGGGGAAATGTTTTATTACTGCTTTTGGCAACGTGAGGTTTATCTCTCCATCTTCCGTGAAAAGTGTAGTTTTGCGTCCTTTATGGCCAATAACCACAAGTTTTCCATTTTTGGAACTTTTCCCCTTTTTGAAATGTCAAAGGTAAGGAATTTGCCGTCTTTGCCATATTCAGCGCAAAAAAAGCGTCGAGAAATGAAAATTTTACACAAAAATACTGATAAACATTAAGTTGGAGTATGAGAACATCCGCAGCAATACATTGGAAAAAGAGGCAACCAGCGTGCACAATAGCGGCAAGGAGTTCTCATACGATCGTATAATGCGAGAAGAGGTGGTGACATTTGCAAAATCCACGGACAGCCGGCTCAAAATCAGTTGTTTATCGACCTTCGCTCCATGGCGGACACCACAAAGCAAGGCAGTGGCGTCCCGTCTTGTTAACACCACAGACGTTGTGTTCCTGGCTCAAGAAATGTGAAATGCCACGTTTTCACCAACAGCGATTCTCAGAAGGAAGTGGAAGCTAAGCTTTCAAAAATTTACTACAGCCCTCAAGGCTACTGGAAAGACATCGCCGCCATCAAAACGCACGCCGCTCCTGCAAAAGTTTCCGAAATGGCGCAAAAAATGGCTGATACGCCAAGCCCTTTGGCAAATCTATCTTCCTTCCCCAAAACACATTTCTCGCCCCAAATTCCATGTGCCCACGCCAGGCAGACCTTCTTTTTCTTCCGCACAACCCTGTGGGGCGTGGCCGGAACCGAAAAACATACAAATACACTTTGACCGTCGTCGATGTGGCCAGCCATTTTAAAGAGGCTGAACTGTTGACCTCCAAAGAATAGGCTGAGGTGTCAAGCGCTTTTTAGAAAATTTACAAACGCTGGCCTTTGAAATGGCCACAGCTTTTGCAAGTGGATCCTGGACGCGAATTCGTTGGTGTTGTCACCAAGGAGATCGAAAAACACTCATCAAACATTCGAGGCGGGAATCCCCTCCTCGGCGGTTGTTCGCTATCTCTACCAACCTCGTGAACTTGAGGGCGGAAGGAAAAGAGCCTCACATCCGATCTGAAACTGTACGACATCGAAAAAACCATCACCAACCCCAAATGAACCGATTTTGTATTATTTGAAGAACGGCCCCAAGCGTGGCTTTGTTTGCGGGGATCTTCTTGTCGTGCCTGCCGACACCGAGCTGCCGTCTCCCTCATGGCATCTCCCACAGCTCCTGCTCCCACTTCTTCACCTCCATGTGACACTCTATCGGTTCCGTCTGGATGTCGTCCTCCAGAACCCTGCGTTTGTCATAGTACGCGCTCAGCCCCAGCTTTTTTTGCTCATAGGTGCACATCACTCCTTTGTTTATTCTCAACCCTCTGTTTGTGGCGGTATCTACGTTCCCCTCCAGCGCTTCGTTGCACCGGTGCAATTTGTTTTGTCGTTTTTGCATCGCTTTTGAGGACGCTTTCATCTTGGCTTTTTCGTCCTATCCGTAATAACTCTTGCTGCACAAGGCAATCATGCTAGTGCCCTCAAACTCGAGCTTAAACATCCCGGGTTCGCGTTCAATCCATTTGGTCCAAGCAAACCATTCTTTTTTTCCATTTTTGAAACTCCTCCCGCAACTCCGGGCGCACTGCTTCTTTCAACGAATCACATGATAACGCAAAATACAAACTGTCAGTATTTCAACCTTGCGCCTGTTTTCCGTGACTTTCTCCACAAACCGCTTAAAAGCCTTTTGAGGCACATAGTCAACTGTTCTATGCACCGCTCTGATTTTCAAACCATGGTCAAGATACCATTTCAACAGTGGGGCATACAGCAGTATTGTTTCTGCTGAAAGGGCGCCAACCAGATTTGGTTGGTTGTGCATGGGAATTTGTGTGAACGGATTCTAGTTTTGCCTGCCTCATGCTTTCGACAAAAGACCAGGCTCGGTCCCCCGACGACCACTCCTTTGAGCATTTTGTAGGCCTCCTTGCCTGAGGCATACAACTCCGGGGCGTCTCTGTGGTTCAGTGTGCCCAGCAGCACATTTTTCATTGAAACCCCGGTAACGATACCGCATCTTTGAAAATCTCGATTCCCAGCCTTGTGTAAAACCCTTGCATGGACTCCAGGGCTCCTAGAAAGGGCTCAACATCCAGGTTGTTGTGATACTTTAGCCAATCGGCAAACGTTTTCATTCCCCGCTCGCCGGATTGACCAAGGAGGGTCATAAAATACTTCTTGATTAGATTCACATCATAGCGCCCCGAGTTGAAACCTAGACTTGAGATTTGGAAACACTTTTGGTTAATCAGCTTTTGTTGCTGCTCTAGCATGAAATCGAAATCCTCCGGGATGTAGCGCTGCATGTCTTCGCGGATCGCTTCACTCCTGCGTTCGAGTACTTCCCTTGCGGATCTTTGCTGGCGATATGCTCTGGCTCTCTGTCTTTAGTATCTCCTAGCGAAACAGACGTGGGCACTTACTCGTTTGGAAACAGCAGGTCTTTTCTTACCTGTTTGAGTTAATTGCTTTTGTCCAGCCACGCGACGAAATCGTAAACCATGGCGTGCGGAAAGGTTTCCGTGTTCTTTTTTAAATAAATTGTGCTTTCATGAAAATCGTGCTCCCAACACTCAACCAATTCAAATCCCGCTTCAAGAATCGCCTTTGTTCTTTCCAGGGCTCGTGCATACTGCATAACTCTTGTTAATTTTTGTTTACTTGCTTGGTTTTTTCGAAAGCGTCCAATTTCTTTCGGGGTGTTGGATAACACTTGGGACAGCCATACCAATGACACCCGTGGAACTGGAACACCGTGTTTGTTTCCAGGCAAAAATCATTCACTCGATAGCCAGCAATGACCTTTTCCCCACCATGGCCAGAAATTTGCTGATTAATATGTATACCCCGCCGTCGGGCCTCGTGCTCCATCCACCTTAACGCCTTTCCAGCCAAAGCCCTCTTCCCATAAAACGCTCTTTGATATGCTGTTTCGGGTGACCAGTTTTTCTCTTCTCGGCACACCACTTTCGTGGCTCCTCTTGTTCAAACCTCTGCATGTCGTCACAAGCTGCCAACTTGCGGACCTTGCGTAAATCTAGCTTAACACTCGGCACAAGCATAATGGTTTGTCACTTTATTAAGATTTGTGGTTAGAAAAGCGTGGTGTTGGTAAAGACCAATGTTCATCTCGGGGGTTACAAGTCTATTAAAACGCGAGGGAAAATAGGTGCCGTCGTCGGTAACCTTTTAACGAGTAAGCCCCTGATGAAAATGTTCTTTGTGAATTTGATGCCCTCGAACTGGATGTTAGCGAAAAAACGTTCGGCAATCTCACGAGTTTGTCTTTTATTGAATCGTAGGTCCGTTGATGAACAGCAAGACATCTAAAAATACAGAAATCGTCGGGGTACGTATCCAGCAACGACAAACCCTTTTTGTTTCGAGGCCAATCGGGCAAACGTGCAAAGGAGCCTGAGGGTCTTCGATAATATTTATCTCATCCACGAGGTGATCCTCAAAAGCTCATTTTGTGTTAGGGCGATCTATGTTTTCACCCGTGAGGCGGTTTTCTTCTTGCTCCTTCAACCAGTCTAGCGACCAACATTTTGTCAAACCAGGGGCTTCTGAGGCTTTTTTTATAATAGGCCATTGTGTCCCCCGTCCTGATGCTTTGAAGCGGATAGACATAATTGTGTTTGATGGTAAAACTGTTTCTCTCAGTTTTCTCGATCTCCTGAAACGCTTTCGTCTCAGGCAAGTTAAGGCACGGGTTGCAAGGCTAAAAAGACCCCCCACAGAGAAGGCAAAGATCTTTTTAATGACGCAGAAGAATCCAGAAAAAGGGTTCCACAAACATATTATAAGATATATCTCTCTAAAATAGTTTTGGAAAATTCATCTCAAGCGGCACGTGACATTCCTTGGACCATGACGTCACAAAATCTTTTTTCTCAAACGACGCAAGGCTGTTAAACTTCAGGCTAAAAAGACTTGTCATCAAATTGTCAGCCAAACTGTCTGGATTGTCAATTGGCCTTGCTGGGTTGATAAAAGTATTTTTATTGCTAGTTATTAAAGTCTTTTATAAGTCACGTAACCTGTTTTTCTATATTTCGTAATCATTGCTCTACTTAGGCATACATGCAGGGCTATTTCCCAATATCCAGGCCAGGGGTAAAACACTGGTGCCTAAGAATATTTGCTGCTCTTTCATTTCCTTTCCCCCGTTTGAATTTGAACATTTTGACCGTTGACGATCATTTGCAGGTCACGTGACTAATATTTCAACAATGAATATGTCACATATTGTTAAGGCTACCGAGCTAAAACTGTTTGCCAAGTTTCATGACGACTGATCAAAACAATCCGTTTCAAATGCCACGTCGCCAAATTACGCAAATTATGAGGTGACCCATGCCTTAACATGCCTGAGGTCGCCAAATTTTTGTTTACATCATTAAAAACCCGCCATTTTGTGAATCTTCTCCCCCTTTCCTCTTCGAACTCCCCGGCAATTTCGGCAGTCAGGGTCTCATGGCGAGGTGGAAGTGTTGCTTCTGCACGTCTTTCCAAAATATCAATCCACTTGGTTGGCGCCCTTGCTTGTTCTTCGTCATCATCAAAAAGGTCTTGCGCCGCAAAAGGTGGGGTCTCACAATGCCTCGAATGAAAGGGATCACATTTTTCCAACCCCCTTGCGGGTTTGGTTTTCGGAAATTTTATGGATCTCGGGGGTCGTGTTGGCCGATTCTCAAAAAAACATACAAATACGCTTTGACCGTCGTCGATGTGGCCAGCCGTTTCAAAGAGGCTGAACTGTTGACCTCCAAAGAATAGGCTGAGGTGTCAAGTACTTTTCAGAAAATTTACAAACGCTGGCCTTTGAAATGGCCACAGTTTTTGCAAGTGGATCCTGGACGGGAATTTGTGGGTGTTGTCACCAAGGAGATCGAAAAACACTCATCAAACATTCGAGGTGGGCGGGTGGTTATTCACTGAGACCAGGTTATCGTCGAAAGATTAAACCGCATCCTTGCTGCGCGCCTGTTCAGGCACCAGTATGCAGTCGAAATGAGGCTGTCCGTGAGCCAAAGATCTTCCGAATGGGTGGTGCGACTTCCCGATGTGGTCCCACTCTGAACTGTGAAGTCACTCGGTTGACCAGCAAGAAGCCTGGTGAGGCCATCAAAGAAAAGGCCGTTTATTCCAAGCCTGCGACTTCTTGCGTCAGACTTGTTGGCCGGCGTGAAAAGTGGATCCCCTTCTCGGCGGTTGTTCGCTATCTCTACCAACCTGGTGAACTTGAGGGCGGAAGGAAAAGAGCCTCAGATCCGATCTGAAACTGTACGACATTGAAAAAAACCATTACCAACCCCAAGTGAACCGATTTTGTATTATTTGCAGAACGGCCCCAAGCGTGGGTTTGTTTGCGGGGATCTTCTTGTCGTGCCTCCCGTCACCGAGCTGCCGTCTCCTTCATGGCATCTCCCACAGCTCCTGCTCCCACTTCTTCACCTCCATGTGACACTCTATCGGCTCCGTCTGGATGTCGTCCTCCAGAACCCTGCGTTCGTCGTAGTACGCGCTCAGCCCCAGCTTTTTTTGCTCATGGGTGCACATCACTCCTTTGTTCATTCTCAACCCTCTGTTTGTGGCGGTATCTACGTTCCCCTCCAGCGCTTCGTTGCACCGGTCTTAGTGCAATTTGTTTTGTCGTTTTTGCATCACTTTTGAGGACGCTTTTATCTTGCCTTTTTCGTCCTCTCCGTAATAACACTTGCTGGACAAGGAAATCATGCTAGTGCCCTCAAACTCGAGCTTAAACATCCCGGGTTCGCGTTCAATCCATTTGGTCCAAGCAAATCATTCTTTTTTTTCCATTTTTGGAACTCCTCCCGCAACTCGAGGCGCACTGCTTCTTTCAACGAATCACATAATAACGCAAAATGCAAACTCTCAGTGTCCATCTGAATCAGCTCAAAATCACGCCTGTCTAAGAATTTGTCCAAACAGTTGTAATAGTACTGCAGAACCCGGAACTTGGCCATCTGGTAGACCGCTATCCCTACCTGGAAGGGCCGGTGATGTCCACTTTGCGCTTTCGCGTCTCGACTTCGTACACGTCGCCAAACTCCTACAAATCTTGAAACCACGCCAAGCGCAGCTCTTTCCACAAGAGGCTCTCGCCTGTTGTGTACTTCACTGTCATGTGCCTTTCCGAGGCTTAGGTCAGCTTGCCATATGCACTGTTGCCTAACAACTTAAACACCTCCGCCAACAGCGCCAGCTCGGTATTTTGGTCAACCTTGCGCCTGTTTTCCGTGACTTTCTCCACAAACCGCTTAAAAGCCTTTTGAGGCACATAGTCAACTGTTCTATGCACCGCTCTGATTTTCAAACCATGGTCAAGATACCATTTCAACAGTGGGGCATACAGCAGTATTGTTTCTGCTGAAAGGGCGCCAACCAGATTTGGTTGGTTGTGCATGGGAATTTGTGTGAACGGATTCTAGTTTTGCCTGCCTCATGCTTTCGACAAAAGACCAGGCTTAGTCCCCCGACAACCACTCCTTTGAGCATTTCGTAGGCCTCCTTGCCTGAGGCATACAACTCCGGGGCGTCTCTGTGGTTCAGTGTGCCCAGCAGCACATTTTTCATTGAAACCCCGGCAACGATACCGCATCTTTGAAAATGTCGATTCCCAGCCTTGTGTAAAACCCTTGCATGGACTCCAGGGCTCCTAGAAAGGGCTCAACATCCAGGTTGTTGTGATACTTTAGCCAATCGGCGAACGTTTTCATTCCCCGCTCGCCGGATTAAGCAAGGTGGGTCATAAAATACTTCTTGATTAGATTCACATCATAGCGCCCCGAGTTGAAACCCAGACCTGAGATTTGGAAACACTTTTGGTTAATCAGCTTTTGTTGCTGCTCCAGCAGGAAATCGAAATCCTCCGGAACGTAGCGCTGCATATCTTCGCGGATCGCTTCACTCCTGCGTTCGAGTACTTCCCTTGCGGATCTTTGTTGGCGATATCCTCTGCCTCTCTGTCTAGAGTATCTCCCAGCGAAACAGACGCGGGCACTTGCTCGTTTGGAAACAGCAGGTCTTTTGTTACCTGTTTGCGTTAATTGCTTTTGTCCAGCCACGCGACGAAATCATAAACCATGGCGTGCGGAACGGTTTCCGTGTTCTTTTTTAAATAAATTGTGCTTTCATGAAAATCGTGCTCCCAACACTCAACCAATTCAAATCCCGCTTCAAGAATCGCCTTTGTTCTTTCCAGGGCTCGTGCATACTGCATAACTCTTGTTAATTTTCGTTTACTTGCTTGGTTTTTTCGAAAGCGACCAATTTCTTTCGGGGTGTTGAATAACTCTTAGGACAGCCATACCAATGACACCCGTGGAACTGGAACACCGTGTTTGTTTCCAGGCAAAAACCATCCACTCGATAGACAGCAATGACCTTTTCCCCACCATGGCCACACATTTGCTGATGAATATGCACACCTCGCCGTCGGGCCTCGTGCTCCATCCACCTTAACGCCTTTCCAGAAAAAGCCCTCTTCCCATAAAACGCTCTTTGATATGCTGTTTCGGGCGACCAGTTTTTCTCTTCTCGGCACACCACTTTCGTGGCTCCTCTTGTTCAAACCTCTGCATGTCGCCACAAGCTGTCAACTTGCAGACCTTGCGTAAATCTGGCTTAACACTCGGCACAAGCATAGTGGTATGTCACTTTATTAAGATTTGTGATTAGAAAAGCGTGGTGTTGGTAAAGACCAATGTTCATCTCGGGGGTTCCAAAGTCTATTAAAACGCGAGGGAAAATAGGTGCCTTCGTCGGCAACCTTGTAACGAGCTTTTTTCGTTTCGAAGCGAATCGAGCAAACGTGCAAAGGAGCCTGAGGGTCTTCGATAATATTTATCTCATCCACGAGGTGATCCTCAAAAGCTCATTTTGTGTTAGGGCGATCTATGTTTTCACCCTTGAGGCGGTTTTCTTCTTGCTCTTTCAACCAGTCTGGGGACCCACGTTTTGTCAAACCAGGGGCTTCTGAGGCTTTTTTTATAATAGGCCATTGTGTCCCCCGTCTTGATGCTTCGAAGCTGATAGACATAATTGTGTTTGATGGTAAAACTGTTTCTCTCAGTTTTCTCCATCTTCTGAAACGCCTTCGTCTTAGGCAAGTTAAGGCATAGGTTGAAAGGCTAAAAAGACCCCCCACAGAGAAGGCAAAGATCTTTTCAATGACGCAGAAGAATCCAGAAAAAGGGTTCCACAAACATATAATAAGATATATCTCTCTAAAACAGTTTTGGAAAATTCATCTCAAGCAGCACGTGACATTCCTTGGACCATGACGTCACAAAATCTTTTTTCTCAAACGGCGCAAGGCTGTTAAACTTCAGGCTAAAAAGACTTGTCATCAAATTGTCAGCCAAACTGTCTGGATTGTCAATTGGCCTTGCTGGGTTGATAAAAGTATTTTTATTAAGAGTAATTAAAGTCATTTATAAGTCACGTAACCTGTTTTTCTATATTTCGTAATCATTGCTTTACTTAGGCGTACATGCAAGGCTATTTCATACTATCCAGGCAGTGGGTAAAACACTGGTGCCTAAGAATATTTGCTGCTCTTTCATTTCCTTTCCCCCGTTTGAATTTGAACATTTTGACCGTTGACGATCATTTGCAGCTCACGTGACTAATATTTCAACAATGAATATCTCACATATTGTTAAGGCTACCGAGCTAAAACTGTTTGCCAAGTTTCATGACGACTGATCAAAACAATCCGTTTCAAATGCCACGTCGCCAAATTACGCAAATTATGAGGTGACCCATGCCTTAACATGCCTGAGGTCGTCAAATTTTTGTTTACATCATTAAAAACCCGCCATTTTGTGAATCTTCTCCCCCTTTCCTCTTCGAACTCCCCGGCAATTTCGGCAATCAGGGTCTCATGGCGAGGTGGAAGAATTGCTTCTGCACGTCTTTCCAAAATATCAATCCACTTGGTTGGCGCCCTTGCTTGTTCTTCGTCATCATCAAAAAGGTATTGCGCCGCAAAAGTTGGGGTCTCACAATGCCTCGAATGAAAGGGATCAAATTTTTCCAACCCCCTTGCGGGTTTGGTTTTCGGAAATTTTATGGATCTCGGGGGTCGCGTTGGTCGATTCTCACTGGGAAAACACGGGTTTGAGGGCAAACTCAAGGGCCCCGATTTGTGTCAGTGGCGATATATTCCACTACGCTGCTCAGATCAGCAGTTTTTACCGGCCATTACGCATAGTGTGCGTTAATGTGATAATAGGATGCTCACGCCCGAAGCATAAATTGTTTTTACATAATACATACAACCACGTCCAGTCATAAGGACGTGGACATTCTGCGGTGTACGGAGCCTGCTTGCGCAGACATGCCAAAAATAACGGAAGGGGCTGAGGCTTTTTGCGCCGAAGTGCGGAGATAAGAGCCAGAGGCTGCACTAACCCAGACATTAACGTCGCCTGCTGGCGTCCACTTGCTGAAAATGACTAAAAAGATGTATGCTGCAGAGTAGGACATGATTTTATTAAAGGGGGCTTTGGAGGCTGTTGCCCCTTTATGTCGGAGGCGCGCCAAAGTGTCGAGATAAATGGAGCTTCTGGAGACTACTACTTCTAGCCTGCTAAAAACGTTAAATTCTTTGGAAAACTTGTGAAACTAACCTGACAACTGGCCCGACCTCGACATCGACAATAGCCCCAGCAACCCCTTAGTGGATAAAGTGGTTCCTACCTACAGGGCGATGGAAGCGCAAGAAAAGATCCTCAAAATGAAAATCTTGAGCGCATTTATTTCATTTTCATTGGCTGTCAGTTTCACCATATTTTCGTTGTGGTAATTTTCCTTGTACTAAACAACAACAGTGGACTCGCCTGGCTTGCGCCACGGCCGTGCTCAAAGCGGTTGGTCCAGGCGGTTGTCTTTTGTTTGCGGATTGTTTTACATTTTCTAACGGCTCTAAGTAGTAGTTCTAGTAGCAGCAATGTGGAGAGTTTGTTTTCAGGTGGGAAGTGGATGACCATGTGAACCCACCTGCGTCCCAAAAACAAAGTCTGCACATTTTGGTACCGGTACTACTACTCATGGGTTAATAACAGAGTAACACATTGCATAAACTGCTATAGCGCAGCACTGTTTACAAGAACACTGGTAATTATTAGCATTTGATATACTACAATACTTAACAGTACTTGAACAAAGATCAACTTCAAAGTTGGCAATATGTACACCTTTAGGGACTTGTCAGAAATTAGCAGGGGGAAGGGGGCGGGAATTTTAAATTTGGTTTTGGAAATGAGGTGACCCATCCCTGCAATGGGAGTGAAATTTGCTAACCCTCCCCTTGACCTTGGCCTAAAATATCATAACCCTCCCCCTCTTGTATAAATAATAAAATCTAGTTCTTGCAATACACTAGGGTGAGTCAGTGAAAGCTCAAAATATATTTCTAATCTGTTCTTTGTAATGCCCATATAAATACATATTAGATGACAGCATTAAGAGTCCGACTCTGATTCTGACAGCTGATCACTTGACTCTCCTATTTCCCCCAGGTTTTTTTTTACAAAATAAAGAACTTCTTTTTTCTTCTGTGGGTGAACCTCTACATGATCACGGACACATATTTGCATGACCCTCCCCCTTTTAACGGCCCATTTTTCATGACCCCTCCCTTTTCTGCAGTCTCAAAAAGTTGTGACCCTCCCTCTGTTTCCTCCCCCCTCCCCCCTGCTAATTTCTGACAAGTCCCTTAAGCTCATATATATCTTCATTCATATATAGACTCTGAAATTACTGTACTAATTTATGCATGAATGGTATTTCCAACGATACACATGTTCCTTGACTATGACTGTTACCATACATCTCTCCATTCTCGTCCCCAGAGCCCGTCGTTTCTTGGTCACGTGGTAGGGAAAGGAGGGGCTCTGGAAGCAGCCGTTACCGGATGTTAGAAAATTTCTGACATCCGGTCGCGCATGTGCAGAAGTTACAAATATCACTGCTCATGCTCATAACGGATTTTTGTCCCTCACCGCTTCACTGGGGGAAAAATTTTACTTCCTGAGCTCTCTCCAGAGAGTGGCTTCCTTGGGATGTTTTGAAAATGCACCACTTCACTCAACTTGGATTCACTGATAATTTGGAGTTAAAAGAAGAAGAGAGTAACAGAAACCGGCTGCACACACTGCTGGTTTGCAGAACTGAGACAATTAATCGGCAGTAAATCTAACAAATGAAACAAGATACTGAGAGAAAAAAAGGGCTTCATTGATTGTTTCCGGCAGGCGGTGACAAGTAATTTACGAGATTAGAAGACCTCCTGGTTAGAATTTTTTGGTAGCCTAAGCCCGTCATGCGTCTGGTTATAAACAGGGTATTGCCTGCATGATTGAGTTGATTTGCTAGATAAAATTTGTTCTTGCTCCAAGTATGCAAATGCACTGGTTATAACATAAATTTGTCCTTTTTTAATTGCCAGTAACTTAAAAATAAAATGGTATGCATTTGGTCCCTTGTCCTAAACTGGGTAAAAAATTGTGAGTGTTGTCCTAAACAGGGTGTGTATTTGGAATTTTTTTGGGCCTAAACAGGGTCAGGGCTTCCAACCTTCAGCAGCTCACCTACATATACTCAAATCTTGGTTGAGCCCCCACTCCCCCTTTTGGGATCAAATGAAACATGATATCAGAGTTGCTACAAATTTTTAAAATAAAATACCGTAAAATTCCGAAATTAAGCCGCTCCCTTTTCCAGGCCCTCCAAATATAAGCCCCTCAAAATCGTAATGCAACAAACCCTCCATTAAATTGCCCCTCCAAATATAAGCCCCCCAGGGCGCTTGTACATGGAATTTGCTCTTGAATACAAAGTAAAACAAAGCAAAAATGGTAAATTTCCTTCCCACTACAAGCTAGCCCAATCGATTTTGAAACGCAAATTTCCCTCCGTACATACAGTATTTATTCGATTAACCGCCCTGGGCACTTATTAAATTTTTGGACCTAGAGAGTGGGCGCTTATTCAAGGTGGGCGCTTATTCGAGGCTGGGTGCTTATTAAATTTTCACCATTTTCAGCAAGTGTAGTATGTTTATTTTGTAACAAAACAATAAATGCTAATAACAAAACGCGAAGAAGTAACAAAGCAAGGTTTCTGTCAAATACTCTGAAGAAAACTCCGTCCTCGGGGAAGTCTCTTATTAGTACTTATTCAAGTTCAATTTCAATGTCATTGTCACTCAAGTGGGTGGGGTGGGGGTGGGCGCTTATTTGAGTTTGATTGGAAGGAGGAGGGGGTGGGCGTGGGCATGGGCGCTTATTTGAGGCTGGGTGCTCATTAACTTTTTCTGCCTTTAGGATAGGTGGTTATTCGAGGTGGGCGCTAATTCGAGGTGGGCGCTAATTCGAGGTTGGGCGCTTATTCGAATAAATACAGTAAGCCCATCCGAATATAAGCCCCTCCAAAAGGGCCTTTGAAAAATATAAGCCCCAGGGCTTATTTTCAGAATTTTACGGTAGCCTCTAAAAATGGCTTTAATTAATTTTTACACAGGTACTACAATAACATGTAACATTTTCTTACAGCAAACCTTGTGGATTATTTTCATAACAGATTTGGACCATTTGCCTCAAATTGTTTGAAATCCAAGAGAACAGGCATAATTTGTTACTAGGGATTGACCTCCATGCATGTTTATATTGCTTGTAAATTTGGCTCTTAACCGGGCCAAAGTTCCTAGTATATTTATATAGAAGTACTTACACCCCTGCCTTCCTTTCACAGGCACATCGATGGTGACCATAAGTTGATTAAACCATAGCGTATTGTGATACATGGTGGAATTGATGGTTTTTCAAGATTAGTTGTCTATCTTCATGCTTCCACAAATAATCGTGCAAGTACTGTACTGGCACTTTTTAGGGAGGCTATCAGCTATTACAATGTTCCATCAAGAGTAGGAAGTGACAGGGGTTTGGAAAATGTAGAGGTTGGAAGGTTTATGATACAAACAAGAGGAATGAACAGGGGCAGTATCATAACTGGAAATTCAGTACACAATCAACGGATTGAACGGTTATGGAGAGAAGTTAACAGAGTCGTAGTATCCAGATTCTTGAATGTATTTTTATTCTTGGAAAGCACGGGGGGCTTTCGACCCTAACAATGAGACTCATATTTATGCACTACACTTCGTATTTCTTCCACTGATAAATGTAGCACTTAGTGAACTATCACGACAATGGAATGACCATCCTGTCACAACAGAATCAAACTACAGTCCCAGGCAGCTGTGGACACAAGGGATGCTTCAGCTACGCAGCTCTCAGTTATCTGCAGTCAGAGACGTTATTGAGGGTGAAAATTTAAATTTTGTGGAGTTTGGTATTGAAGAGGAAGGTCCTGTACCCTCTATAGAAGTAAGTGAGACAGTTTCTGTTCCTGAATCACCCATACAATTGTCTAATGCTGAAGTGCTATTACTAAGACAGGAGGTTTCTGCAGTGCCTGTAGATGAGTATGGAATAATGTCTTACTTGATAGCTTTGGGAGTACTTGGAAGAATTGAACATTTATAGAGGAATGTTAAAAACTGTTGAAATGTCAGTAAAAGTCTAAACTAATTGAAATTTGGCTTTTTTACGGGGTTCGTTCAGATGTACGAATCCAAAATTCCACACTTTTTCCAGACTTTTTTCCAAAACAGTAATTTCTTTTACCTGACTCTTTGAAATGTGACATGTAGTGCCTAGGTAGAAGTTCCCCTTAGCTAGTTTTGTGTCACTAAACTGCATGAAATAAAAAATACCCCCAGCCTTTTTATGTCTGTCTTATGTCTGAATGAACAATGTTAGGGATGTAGCTAAGGAAAAGCTCAGCAGGCTTATGTATTAACCAACCTGTAACCAACCTGTACTTAACTGTAACATACAAATTACTTCATGCCTTTGTTGTCCATTTGAGAAACAGTAAAGGCATCTTTTAACAAGTGCAATTATGGTTTCTTAGCAATGAATTATCCCTGTAAAGGCATCAGCACAGTTACTGGCAACCTTTAGCCACAAGATAAAAGAGAGAACTAAACATCAGAACAATGGACCACAACGAATATCATTATCGCTGCTGGCTCAAATGTTGTAATTGCTCAAGGTTCAAGGAAATTCAGTTTTACAGCTTGCCATTTGGGCAAGCTACAGCTAGCCTGTACTAGGGTAAGGGTAATTTTTGCTAGCTCGAACTATATTTCTATGAGCAGGATTGATTACAGTTCCCCTGTAATGTTAATTCCCCAAAACACTTCACTTTTGTGTTGGGCAAGTAAAAGACAGAATTTACAAGCCCCATAGCAAAATTCACTAGTCCTGGTTCCCGCATGTCAGATCAGGAGGTCATCAGGTAGTTTTGATGGAAAATCATGTTCGGGAATAGTAGTCTCTCTAAGAGAGTAGCCACATACAGGAATACACCATTGAGCTACAACCCTAGCAACAAAATGTGGGTTGTTTATGGTAAGACGGATTAGAGTGAAATTTTTTTCCCTCATTTTTTTTTAATGTTACTTTCTGGGATGAACTTTGTCACCATCAACGTCATAATATAATGGAACATTCCTAGCATGCACCAAATTAATGAAATACTGTCAACTACTGGTAAACAAAAAACAAGAATACATGATTATTTCAATACCATACAGCAATTAACTTCAACTCAAAAAATTTTGAACCATTAATCAAACAATTAAATTCAAGTCTTGTCAAATCTAGAAGTCTAATTTTCAATCAAATCAATCTATGTTACCCTACAAAGATTAGGTCAGTAAAGATCTCAAATTTGTTGGTAAACAACATGGAACAAATTTTCGTCTTATTTTGAGCAACAGAACTTAACATAACAAACGTTCCACACTGAAGAATGCCTTATTCAAAAACAAACAGGTTTTTTTTGTTGACTCCCCAGCCTTTAACCCCTTCCATAACCAAGATGCTGGCATGTAATGCAGTATTAAGGGCCTTCCTGAATTCATCATAGCTGCTGTAGATAGTGGGTAATCGAAGGCTGAAGAAACATGTATCTGCATCTGGATACACCATAGCACTGAAACTGATGTTCATCCGAAATGAAGGTAGATAAGGATGTCCTGCCACAAACTGAACCAACTGAGGCAGTGTTGGAAGTGAACTGAAACGCTGGTCTTTTGCCTCAGTTGACACTGAGAACATGGGGACAATAATGATCATAATGCAGGCTAACGAATCACAAAATAGAGGGGAGAGGTTGCTACGTCACGTTTCCATGGTAGCAAAATTTTGGGAAGACAACAAACCGAAAACGACACTTAAAAAGTCTATTCACACAATTTCAAGATTCACCAATCTTATTCAATTTCAAAGTTTAGAAATGAAAGCGATAATTTTTTAAACTTTTTTTTTTAGTTAATTAGTTCCATGTCGTAGTGGTGCAACGACGGCAAAGAAATGTACCAAATAGCGTGCAAAGTTGTTGTTTGTTAATAAAATCATATTATTTTTTGTCGATCTCCTTTCCATCACCATTGTCGTTGGTTTTGTTGTCATCCAGAAAAAAGTGATACCACGGTCACATGACATCACACTTCTCATCTGTATTGCCAAACAAAAGAATCATTTCTGAAGTTGATTCTGTAAGTTATGCTTCTCTCAATTTCAACAAGTGGACTTGTACATCCTGGTTCATTGTGTAAAAATTTATTTTTGTAACGAGTGTGTTTATTTTTTTGTTTCAAACTGAATACTCAGATTCAAAAAAATAAATAATAACATCCTATTCCTAGCTTGCTTAAACCAACAGCACATTATAAATAATTTATAAAAAATAGTATGCTGTATTCTGGGCCAGTGTTAACAGGACATTCAAAAGTTCTGAATGGCTTTTGCAGTACTCTATTTCATGGGTCATGACTGTTGTTGTGTCATCTGCACATTATACAAAAGAATAAAGTAGATGATAATATAAGTTTAAACGTTACCCGTGTTTGCTACTTCATCTACATATTGTACAAACCAATCATAAGCTTTTTTCTCATCACCCTCCAGAGAGTCAACAGATGTTTCAATCACTTTTAGGAAGTCATCTTTGGTGACCATTGCTTCACTTCGTAAAGGGAACACATACTTTAAAGAGCCCTCAGAAACCTTGAGAAAGTTTATCACAGAGAGACTTTCAAGACCACTTTTTAACTGATCGAGTTCCTCCTTTCTTGTTTTGAATACAAGGTGGAGGATGATTGCTTGGCACGCTCCGTGTTTGTTGTTTAGCTTGACCAATTCATTGGCAAAGCCTGCTTGCATGAGGAGGAGCTATATGCTGTTATCCTTATAAACGGCATTATACAACGTCTCCTCACTCTCAGCATCCTGCATCTAAAGTGGAAAGAAACCTCAATTATATGAAACTGTAGTAAATATACTGTAACAGACTGCTGCCTGATAAAAATAAATGGAGAACTAAAGATTAAGGAACTCAAGTAACAACATGCACATGCAAAGTTGTTGTTTTACCAATCTAAACTTATTGCTGTTTTGCCCTTTTCTGTTAACATTGCCATCGTCATTGCTTAAGCTCCCTATTACTAGTGTACATCCATATTAAACTGAAAAAATGGAAGCATGACTGTCCTCTTGCAGTTTGCCTCTTATCAAAGAGGAAATATTAGTTTTACACAAAAATATTGTATGATAGGTTATAGACTTTGGAAATCAGAGAATCAAAGCTTTTGGGCTTTTGAGGGCAGAGGGAGTTAATTATAGGAAGACCACTTTCTCCAACCTTTTAGCTGCCTCTGAGATATTAAGTAACTAAAAACTTTTAAGAGCAGCTTATTTCACTCAGCAAGGTACTTACAAAAATTATTCAAAAAAACTCTATTCTGGAATGACATTGAACATATAATTTATTTATTTATATACCACCCATAGTTTTTGTTTGGCAGTCATGGCAGTATTCCCCTGTACTTCCTCCTTTCTTGTAAGAATAACAAAGTTAATATTGCCTGTCAAATGTTTATATCCAGGGCAAAAAGGAGAGGATCTACCTGTTTTAGTTTCTCACGTATATCCAGGTCAGGGATGTCATCCTTTGAGACATATGGAAGGCACTCATTCATTTCAGCAGTCTTCAAATATTCTGTTATGGCCCGTGACAATCCAGTTATACCAAACCCAGCATGTATAAAACAGTATGCTATCAGCTGACCTGCATACTTATAGTATTGGGAAGCTAAATACTGTTTATTATGTACAGGAATGAGATGGTCTATCTGCCCTTCTCAAACTCATTAATAATTCATAAAGAAAATTCAAAGGAAATATTAATGTTTAATGAGTGTTTGGATATCGGATGAAAAACTGCTCATTTTTGCATCCTTAATTTCTCCTTCAAAAATGACTTTGTTTGAGAAGAAATATCAAACATTCGACGCAGTGTTTCATCACCAGACGAAACACCTCGAAGTTCGTCAAAAATACTCCGCTACGTATTTTCAACTCTCTTCTCGGTGTTTCATCTGGTGATGAAACACTGCGTCTCATGTTTGATATATTACCTCAAAAAGAATGATGCCACCTTTACCATCTCGCATGCTGGACATCATCATGAGGCAAAGTTCTCTGGTAAGTCCCTCTGCATCCATCCCATCTTCACTGTCAAACACAACATTTGGCCTTGCCCTCAGGTTGAACTGCCTCGACTTAAAATATCTAAACATGTCTCTCAAAATGTTGGAGTCATGACTAGATCTGACGGTTTGCTCAGGAAAATATTTGTCAACCACATGATCCCTGAATTCTTTCACCGTCAATTCGGGAGATTCATTCAAGGAGGCACTTAGAGGGACATCATCATCATCACTATGTTCAGTTTCTGTCAACAGTAAAAAAACAACATCAATAAAAACTTGTGAAAAAGCTTAGCTTGAAACATTTTACTAGCCAATACCTTCGTTGTTACTCAATATGGAAGTGACAGCCCTGTGGATGTCATAGTTCCAGGCCTGTACAGTACTGTGCAAGGATTCACGGTTCATGTCTGGGAACATCACTGTCCTCAATACAATCTAGAAACAGTCCATTAAATGCAATTTAGAAATAAAGAACAAAACCTATGATATGCTTTCAACATATCTCTACATACTCATGCCTGTTTCCAGAGGTCATATACATGTAGCACAACAAGGTGAGAACATTGAGGCTATTTATTGTATGCTTGATTATCAGTATTCTGTTGACGTACAGCGCATGGATCAAGGTAAAATGAAACCCTGTAATGTTGCAAACACTGATGTTGCACCTGCTTCTAAAACAACTATGAAAAGTATGACGGACATCTTAATTAGCTTCTTATGTTTTCTTTCTAAACTTAGGTCATCAACACCTGCAAATTTTCATATATTTCAGTATGAAATTGAAACAGGTCCTTATGACAGCATATTTTTGGCAAATCAACATACGGCTGTACAGTCATGCTATTTAATCTAAATTTCACTGTCTCCTTGCTTCCATCTCCATGACATGAGAAATAGAAATGTTACACCTTTGCCTTCTACCTTAAGAAAACACCCAATAGATATACCTGAGTTGCTATAAAGGTTGGAATGATTGTCGTCAGAGTGACATGTTGCTGGTCTTTGCTCCACTGAAGGATTTTGCTGGACAACATATGGCAAAATGGTGTTCACTGTACATGAATCCCTCTCTTCCAATCCATTTTGAACTTCATGCTCTGTAAAGGTGCTACACACATTTTGCTGTGTGTAAGCAAAAGCAGGCGGCAGGTTATCCTCATTTTCCTCTCAATCACTGTCACTGTCTTCACCCTTCAGATTGGTGGAGAAAGTGTGATTACAACACTGGTAATCTATAGTCTCAGTGAAAATTAGTGTAAATTCAATGTACAGTGTATCTTGCATAACAATCACAATGTAGTTGTAAATCAGAGAGATGTGAAGATGGGTTAAGACCATATTGAGAACTACTATAAAAGCTGCCTTACTTTACCTAACAATGAAGGTGATAGCCTCAATAACCTTTGATTTTAGATATCACAAAACTGGCATGCACATCGCTCTGTTAGGAAAGTTTTAGTCAAAGAGCTAATTCCACCCCCCCCAGGAGTTTTAATGGCCCCCAACTGTCATTACTTAGTTTAGACACACACTTAGTCATGAGAATAAATTAAGTCCCAAGAGTGACCCGCATTACATGTCTCCTTTCTCTCTTCAATGCTTGATGAAACAAAGTGGCTACAGAACTTCAAAAAGTAATCGCACGAAATAAATAATGCTCTTGTGTAATTTGGGCACCCCTTGGCCAAGTATCGGTTGATAGTATCAGCCGATTGTGTTGACTGATACTCAGCCGAGGGCTGCCCAAACCACACAAGATCCAATTAATTTGCTAGATATTCATTTTAAGAAGATATCACCATTACTTCTTAGCATGAAGGCAGCAAAGGAGAAGTTAGATTTTTATATTAGAGTTTGAAGGATTAATTTCTTTCAACAGATTATAATTACAATACATGTACAAAAATAACTTACAACTTCAAGAGATCTCCTACTCCTTAGATACACTGGCCCTTGCTTTACAATTCCGAGAAGAACCTTAGCTGTGAAGTCCATTCCTATTGGAAGATTTCTTGGATGCAGACTACTTCCTATCACTTTCACAAAATCAAACCTGAAAAGAAAAAAAAACATCCCCTAAAATCCTCTACGAGGTTTTTTGAAAATTTGCTAACAAGGTAAGCAGGGATACCATTCAACCAATTTCATTGCAACCGTAATATTGCTCCTGCTATCAAAAGCACATGGTCAACCTATCCCATCATACTTAGCAGCCTACTACATTGCAAAAAGCGGTTTGATTTTTTTTTTATATTTGGAGTGCCAATGCCTCGTTTCCCTATTCTAAACTAAAATCTTCAACCAATTAATCAGTTGCCTGGAAAATGATACCCCATTATAGACCCAAGCTCTCTGATATATATATACTCTATCTTAAAGTGAGCTGCTTGAACTGCATCAGCAGTGAGTTTGTATCTGACTGAGCGATTTCCTTGGAAAGAAGATCATGCAAAGACAAATTTTAGCAGTTTAAATAAGGTTCATTGAGCTTACCCAACTTTCTCTCCCCCACCTCCACGTAGTTTATCTCCTTATACTACTACATGAGAAATTTCTGCAATTTGATTGGCTTAGAGCAGTGGTATTTCAGCTTAATTTGAAATACCTACATGTGAAAATTACAAACCTTTTGTGGGTAGTAGTGTAAACAAATAATAGCATAATTTGTACATGATATTTGGCATAAATACCACTCGTGATATTTCAAAATTGTCTCAAATTTCACTAGCCTACCAGCTCATGAAATTACGTATAACAATTTTGAAATATCACTTGTGGTATTTATGCCAAATACCTCTACTAATCATGCCATTGCCTATACAAATGAAACGGTTAATCTTTCCTTCAGCTTGCTTTCGGACCAGTGTCTCTCTATTGGAAAACAATCGAGGATAAATCCTTTTTCCTGTAAATTTGTCTTTTTGGCATATTTGGGGACCTTACCCCATGGTGGTTTTGGCAATAAAATGGCCTCCTTTAAGGTTGGAGGATATTTTGGGGCAGTCGCAGTCTGTGGTCTCGTCACTGGTCGTCCTCGATTTCTTGAGTAGTATGGAGCTTGTCTTCTTTGTCTTCTAGGGTTTGTATGACCGTAATTTTGTTGTGGGTTATACGTGTACTGTAAGCTTGTCAAGGTTTCTGTCGATGTGCTACACGAATTCGTGCTGCTTGTCGTAGTTTCACTTCTACGTGGCAAGTTAAATTGCCACCTCAGTTCTTCATCAGGTGTTGACACGTTTGAGGCCACGTTAGTTCAAGATGTGTTAACTCCTTCTTGTGCTGATCGAATGATTCTTCTGACAAGTTCTTCGGTTCCTTCCTTTGCCATGTCTAACGCGGGAGGGCGGGAATGCGGGAATGGGCAAGAATGGGTGGGATTCTTCAAGGAGCATGGCAAGTTTTTTGGTTTCAGTCCCTCTCGGAAACAAAACTGATCAAACATTGTCGTCTCCCTTCTTGATTTAAAAAACGTGCATCTTGATTTAGAAAACGTGTCTCTTGATACATGACATGAAACACGTGGGAATTGACATTAAATTCTACAATCTTGACACATTCCACAAGCAAATTGATGTTAATTTTATCGATCTTGATAGTGAATTGGTGGATTTGGGTTATAAAGTTGCATCTTTGATATTTTGTCACGTTTGGCATAGCATAGTAAAGCTTAAATCTCCAAGTGCGACGAAGTCAAAGAGAATGTTGAGAATAATGTTGAGAGTATGCGTGACTGAAATGTTTCATTTGTAAGATGCTTGGTAACCACCCTAAGATTTTCTTGCTTGGGTTGCCATTGAGTAGCTCATTGTGGCTCATTGTCGCTCATTCCTTGTTTTAGTAACATCGAAGGATTCCCAGTTTCTTGATGTCTGATAGTGAGGTAGTACTGTTCATAGATCACATTTGTTTCACCGCGATGCAATGCCTTTCTAGCACATTCCTCATCAGATTATCTTCGTCGCTCTCGAAACTTGTAAATTTCGCGGGCTAATTCTGAGTAGATGCGTGTAATTAAAGTTACCACTCGATCTTTGTTTTCCTTTCCTTTGAGACGTGATGCGATTTCAAAGGAATCCCATATCTTTCCCACCATGGATAATAGGAAGACATTTAGCAAATATCACAGGGTCCAGAGGAGTTTCGTTTGCATAAATAAATTACTTATTTAAAGTCTCACCTTGAAAAACGTCTACACCTGTCGCTTAGCACTATCTT
This sequence comes from Porites cylindrica, assembly GCA_964035525.1. Taxonomy (NCBI): domain Eukaryota; kingdom Metazoa; phylum Cnidaria; class Anthozoa; order Scleractinia; family Poritidae; genus Porites; species Porites cylindrica. The sequence goes on along the minus strand of OZ037777.1, from coordinate 24,559,607 downwards.
AAAAATCTACTGTAAACGATTTCTTCGGGAAGTACTTCATGTCAAGCCATCATATAGTTGTCCATATACTTCATCTCACTTATCTTCTTTGGTAGCTTTGCTTACTAGAGATACTTTTCTTCTCTAATTTAGTTTAGGTGTATACCTTACTTATCATTCTCTACTAACTTGAGATGTTTTGTAAAAGAAAGGATTTTATACCGTAAGCCGATCTTGCGAGCCCTCAGTCTCTTGGTTTGCGGTCTATATAATGTGTAACGAAACTGTAACGCGATCAAAATAACCCATAGCCTGTGAAAGCATCCGTTTCTCCTTCGCTCTACGCCGCTGGGGACGTTTCGCTTTTCGTTTTCCTCCTCGCGAAACGTCCCCAGCGGCGTAGAGCGAAGGAGAAACGGATGCTTTCGCAGGCTAAATAACCCATTTTTTCAGAGGTTTTCGACGGGTTTTGATGTTCTAACGACAAACACCTCTCTGGACCCCCCTGTGCAAATATCCCTAAATTTAAAGCCACGGCCAACTGGTCACGCGACACTTTAGAAGGCGCGCTTTATCAACAAACAAATCAAAACATCGCCCCAGTGATAAAAAATTTTCAAAACAGCGGACCTAGTCATCGTTTCGAGGCTCTCAGGTATATTTTTTAAGACTTTTCATGAGGCATACACAATTTTTTTAAGTGGACAGCGTATCGGAAGCTATATTGGAAGTGTCTCGTGACATATTCAGGACATTTTGTGGCTTACATGTATTTCTTCTTTTAAACAACGCGATGTATAGGCGCGATTTTGGTCGGTTTTCAAGGTAGGTGAACAAGTATCCATTATTTTTTCGATTCACAGATTTTTTACGAAGTTCCAGATATTTTTCCTCGATTGTCATATCGATTAACTTCTTTTATTTCTTGTCAACAATAACAGGCTACAGCTGACTCAAAACCAGTCTTACCTGACCTCTGCTTAAGGAAAACTGATTTTTCTTGTCGCTAACCAAGATAGACTATTTTGAGGTTTGATTTTGCAAAACTAGAGGAATTATATATTTTTTCCCTAAGATTCAGGGCACCATCAGTACAACAAGCTGTGTCGAGAGCCCAGCTGGTAGTTTGAGTTTGCCAACTGAAGTTTCCAAATAATTAATTAAGGCAATTTTTGATTGGTATTTTGGGAAACTAATGGAGGCAAGTATATATTGTAGCTTAACAGAAGGTTTTTTTTTTCCAGCTGACTTTAAGAATTCTGAGTTAATTTAGCTTGAGGGAACATGCTTCAACTCATTAATGATCTAAGTTTCGAAACAGTGTCGAACTTGACTACTCTATATGACCAAGAAACCGTAGCCACTTACCGTATTTATTCGATTAACCGCCCTGGGCGCTTATTAAATTTTTGGACCTTGAGAGTGGGCGCTTATTCAAGGTGGGCGCTTATTTGAGGCTGGGCGCTTATTAAATTTTCAAAATTTTCAGCAAGTGTAGTATGTGTATTTTCCAACAAAACAAGAAATGGTAATAACAGAACGCGAAGATGTAACAAAGCAAGGTTCCTGTAAAATACTTTGAAGAAAACTCCGTCTTCGGGGAAGTCTCTTATTAGTATTTATTCAATTTTAGGGGTGGTCGCTAATTTGAGTTCGAGTGGGAGTGGGAGGAAGGTGTGGTGGGGTGGGCGCTTATTCGAGGCTGGGCGCTTATTAACTTTTTCTGCCTTTAGGATGGGCGCTTATTCGAGGTGGGCGCTAATTCGAGGTTGGGCGCTTATTCGAATAAATACGGTATCTTAAATTTCTGATCATTAAGCAACCTCGTGTCTGTATTATCTGCCTCAGCCTTCGGCTTCGGCAGATAACACAGACCTCGGTTTTGATAATTCATGATATCATGCTCAACCTCATCCAATAATTGTTTATTATTAGAAAAAAGGATTTTGCAGAAAATATCAGGAATTTTTTTTAATGCCAGGTATTTGTTGAAGTATATGACTGACACAGGCACATTTTTTCCTCATGCTAAAAACTCAGCATTCTTAAAGTCAACTGGAAAAAAACCGTCTTTACTGACACCTGGGCCCAGTTGTTCGAAGGCCGATTAGCGCTTAACCCGGGGTTAAATTTAACCCTGGTTTCTTTTTCTTGTGTTCAAAAGCATTTTCTCGGATAATTTTCTCTCTTATTTTTAGAGCTTCCAATCGTCAACTTATAGACAAAAAGAACTACAACTGAAATGCTTTTTAACCTTTCAAATCTGAATTCAAATCTCGCACTAACCATGGGTTATCTTAACCTGGCTTTGAACAACTCGGCCCTGGTTGTCTCAGTTGGGAGAGCGCCGGTCTGCTGAGCGGGAGGTCATGGGCTCGAACACCAGCCAGACCAACACTCAGGGTCTTTGAATAACTTAGAAGAAAGTGCTACCTTTGTAATGACATCTGCAAACGGTTAGACTTTCTAGTCTTCTCGGATAAGGACAAAAAACCGTAGATCCCGTCTCACAGCACTTACACTTATCTAGTTCTTGTGGGATGTAAAAGAACCCACACTACTGTTCGAAAAGAGTAGGGGACATAGACCCTGGTGTTGTGGTCAACCTTCACTTGAGCATGGCGTGGACAAAATGGCTTTTATCAACGCAATGTAAATTCTGTGCTCTTTTTGTTTCCTTTGATGGCATGGAACCTGTGGCAATGTGTAATCTTTTTGCACTTCTTTTGATTACTTCCATCCATGCATAATTGAAAATTCTTAAAATATAATTATAAAGAGTTGCCTTAATAAGAATACTTGCGCAAAAAATTCACTCATTTCTCTGACATTCAAACCTCTCTATAAATGAAGTTCTTGGTATAGTATGAAGGGCAGTGGACACCCTTATAATGCTCTGTAAGTTAAGTGTAAGAGAGACAGAGATGGCTTTTAAGCAAATATCCAACTTAAGTCACGCGAAGGAACAAGCACCCTACACGCCAAATTAGAGGGTGGTTTGGGATATGGAATCAAACTTACCATTTTAAAACTGTTGCCTGAACCAGCCATCTTGGGAAAAAATATAAGCACAATGCACTGTGGGATGACCTTGCACTGGAATGTATCAATGCTTTTTAGGGGCCAACTATTTGTCTTTTGAGGCAGGGGAAGGGTATAGGTGATTTGGTCTGGGTAAGAATTTATTTTTTCCCCAAACCTCTCATTGTGTATCCTCTGATTGGCTCCAATCTAACCATCTGGCAATAAGACCTACTTCTGATATATTAAAATTCATACTTTGCTACGAGGCTTGGGGGAATAAATCATCTTGAACCGCAGTAATGAATAATACCTTTCTTTTGTTTTATTCCCTCAAGCCTCACAGCAACATATGAATTTTAATACATCAGAATTGATTGGAGCCAATTAGCCTGCCAAAACATCCGTTTCTCCTTTCTCCGTTGCTCTTCGCTGCTGGGGACATTTCGCACGGAGGAATGTCTGCGACTCAGCGACTGAAATTCCATACTGATGACGCAAATCAATTTTTACATAATAAATCCAGTAGTCGTGGGGTTCCAAATATAAATTTGTCCAATTTTATGTGTCTTCTGGTTGATTTTGGCAAAGTGTTGAGTTCATCTGCCAACGAGCTCCAGCAAAACTCAAATGCTTCTTCTACAGAAGACTATATTCCGCAAATATTGACTGTTTTGTTAGGGATTCTTCGCTTTTACATTTGACCTTTGTGGCCTTTTGTCTTTTGTCTGTCATTCGTAAACAGTAGCTAAAACAATGTAACCATACTCCGTTGACCAATCAGCGCTTCTGACCGGATTCCAGACAGATTTTACGTCATCAGTATGGAATTTCTGTCACTGAGTCGCAGATGTTCCTCCTCATGAAACTTCCCCAGCGATGAAGAGTGAGGAGAAATGGATGTTTTCGGAGGCTTGGAGCCAATCAGAGACCACAAAAATTTTGAATGAGTAATGGTAGAACATAAAATATTAACAGCATGTGGCAAAAGTGTGCTGATTGTCATTTAAAATGTTGTGTTAAACAACTTGCAATGCTGTTTACTTTCCCAGATTCCTTGTTTTTTAAATATTCATATATCATTATGAATCAACACTATGTGCTGTATAGGCAATATTATACAGTTGAACCTGATCCCCCAGTGGGCCGTCCCTTTGAACTAGGTACAGGCATAAGTGGCAGTTGCTTTAAGTAATGTTGGTTAGCTCTCCATGGAGACATATCTTTAATAAATGTTATCTTAAGAAAAAATATCACTTGTTTTGGAAAAAACCATAGTAAAGTTCAGTTGGCATTACTGCACACCCTTCTGGTCCACAATCATATCTCACCTTTTATCTCAAACTGTATATTTGCAAGCCAAATTAAAATAACCCTGTTATAATGACCTGCCTCTAATAATAACAGATGAAACTTTTTTTTCTCAAAGTGTATGACGGTGGTTTAGAAGTGATGTAAAATTTTGAATACTGTATTTTTCAGGGAATCAAAGAATGGCTAGATTTTTGAGTACAATATTAATTAATACTAATAATTAAGGTTCACATAACTGGAGTTGGTCATCGGTTTGTTTTTATGACCTTGCCCTACTTCTAATAAGAAAGCCAGGATGCTGAATATGTCAACACAGTCCTTGTGAATCAATGCAATTATAGATTAGACCAAGAAGTTATTTCATGAATATAGCATTTACTGAGAAATGTTAGCTTAAAAAATTCAGTATCAATGGCATATTGATATTATCATTATTTCCGCTCGCCTGTTTTAAAGCTTCTTCAACAAATACTAGCAATCAACATAACCAGTTTTGTCAATAAATTTAAGTGAGCTTTATTAAATAGGAGTCCTAAAGACTGAATTGGAAGAACTAATAACGTGCAGTGCTTGTAACTCGACATTTGAACAAACATGTGCGTGCAGTTCTCTAATTGACCACGATTTTTTTCCAAACATTTGTGAAACATTATGGCCCTGTGTGGTAATAAATAAGGCTTAAGTTTAAAAAATATCCACAAGTTAAGCTTACACAAATATCAGTCTTGTGCACAGGGTCCAGAGGAGTTTCGTGTGAATAAATAAATTACTTAATTAAAGTCTCACCTTGAAAAATGAGTATACTTGCCGCTTAGCACGATTAATTAGCCCAATGGGATCTTTATGAATCTACTGTAAACGATTTCCTCGCTTCTTATCTGACCCAGATCGACTTTGTTGTTCTCCATTTTGAAAATCAATAACCACAAGCCATAGCCTCGCTAGCGCACGGCACGTCGCCCGAATGGCGACCAAGGCACGCGAGCCCTCAGTCTCTTGGTTTGCGGTATACAGAATGTGTAACGAAACTGTAACGCGATCAGGGGAACGCGATCTTCAACGCGATCAAAATAACCCATCATTTCAGATGTTTTCGACGAGTTTTGATGTTCTAACGACAAACACATCTCCTCTGGACCCTGTGCTTTCGGTCGATTCGAATTCGTACTCTTATTTGTAAAATTATTTACGCTTCTTTTGGTCAATAAGAAAATAATTTCATACTTTTTTTCATCGCTAATTTTATTTATGACTTAACTGCAAATATTAAGCTTACATTGACAAAAGAGGGGCGCGATCCATTCAACCAAAATTCCAACCGGTCCGACCGGGAGAAGTGGTCCACCTCAAAAGGTAGACCCGTTTTTCCGAAACTTTTCCGGTTGGACCGAACCGATCCATTGAGTTTTGGACCGAAATTTCCGGAAATTTAGGTTGAATGGATCGCGCCCGAGATTCCATGTGGGTATATCGGCCTGTTTCATTAAAGGAAGATCAAAGTATTCTAAATAAGCTTACAATCAAAGTCTATTTATTATCGTGGCTTCAAGAACGAGGAGGAGTAAATGTGCAGCGCCTCTTATGACTATTGAATCGTTATACTCACTCTGTTGTTTAATGTGTTGATTTGGTGTCCGTGTACAGTATGTGGTCCTTGTTTGGTGTCCGTGTACAGTATGTGGTCCTTGGTCCGCGGAAGTCCCCGATGCCCTTGGTCCGCGTCTTTTCCGAAAATGATAAAATATTTCGTCAAGAAAAAAAATACGTTGAATAATGAAAGATATCGTGATTTACTGATTAGCATTCTTTCATATCACGAAGTTTCAGCCTTCTTGCTGCGGGTGAAGACGTGAAATTAAAGTTTGTTGACAGGTAGGTTAATTTGTCTTTCTTGAAGTTTGGATTTTTGCGGCACCGTAAATTACGTGGTCAAGTTTACTTAGCCTGCGAATAACTAAAACGCAACGGGAAGACTTGCCTTTTTTCAGAACAGGTTTTCAGATCATCTTATTTCTGCTGTTGGAAGCATATTGCTGTAGACGCTGAATTTTTTGTTTTAGCGACTCTTGAAAAATATCACCAAATTTCGCTTAGCGGTCCTTGGTCCGCGTCCTATGACCTTGGTTGAATAAAACTTTCCAAAGTAAAAAGCGACGGCCTTTGTTTTCGAAGAATGTTTTGAAAGTCGTCCCTATACATGTCTACAAGTTCTCCTTTTAAATACCTCGAGTACATACAGAGTTTTTGATAATTATTTTCGACCTCGCTGAAAACCGCTCGTCGACTCTCGTGTGGGAGACTCGAGGAGACTGTTGTCTGAAGTCTTTGAAAGAAAAGCAGATTATTTTATGCTCACAACATCTTTCGCAAAAAAATTTAGCTTAATTGCATCAAGAAAAGAAAAAAATACAAGAAAAACTGTGAAAATCACGTTTTCGTGTGGAAACTATAACATTTTTAGGTTTTTATCGTGCTGCCTACCTGAGACGCGGACCAAGGACCAGATTCGCGGACCAAGGACCATCGAAAACGGTCGCCTTTTTGCGAATTCCATTCAAAATATTTATGTCTGGAACTTGAAACTTCAGGATTATCGACAGGAACATAAAAGCTATCTTCAGGGAGTATTACAGCTCGTTACATGAAGATTCGGGTTAGATATTCAAGTTAATGACTTTTACACGCGGACCAAGGACCACATACTGTATCGATCGACTTAAGTTACTCGCAACAGCTCCCAGTCCCCCGCTCGGTTGTAAGCCCTGTAAGTGGCTTACAGAAAAGCTTACGCTGAAAACCTGTCCGTACATGGTGCCTCATGTGGGCTGTGACGCAGGCTAGCTTTTTGTCTTTAGCACTCGTTTGCTTGTCCCAAAAACCGAGATCCGGGAAGAGGCCATCTGTGGCAACTTCAAAGCTGCTAGAAGAAGCTTGCGCCTTGATTATTTAAAAAGCATGGAGTAATTGATCCTGTTATTTCACAACTCTTGAAAACTCAAAAGCTTGGTAGATTTCACACCTAAATATTAAACTGGAAGTTCAGTTCACAAGGCAGGGCTTGGTAATCGGCTGTTCTGAAAGAAAAATAAAGGAGTTTGCGGGCCGTTACTGTGCTAACCCTTTAAGTCCCATTGTCAAGAGATTAGGATATGAAAATTAATGAAACGATCACCTGAGGCAAAATGGTTTGATCTGTTATCAAATTCTCTAAACTTATTCTTTAAGAAAGGGCTAATATACGGGAGAAGCCTTTAGTCTGTGTTTGTCACACACCACTAAAGACGTGTACGCTTTCTTTGGATTTTCCATCAGTGATTTTGTTGCCTCTGCGTCCTGTGTCCCTGACGCATAAAAATTCCCAAAGATGCACAAAAGTTCATGGCATGGGTCCTGTAGGACGCAAAGATCAATTGATCGATCTGAGGATGCTTTTGTAGAATACCCTGTTTGTGTGATTTCTGTGTTTGTTGTTTAACAACGCATATTTATTTTAGTCTTAGTTGTGCTTTACAAAAGAATGTCTGGTCACATAAAGGCCCAAGCATTTTCAATTTAGGACTTGTTGTTTTTTGAACCAAGATTCAATTGTTCTGGAGTGGGACTCATGATTTGTTCGCAAAATGAGGACTCACCATAACTACTTGTAATAAAATCACTGTTCCAAACGGGAAATTTTTGTTTACAAAAAGAAAAATTTTACTGGCGAATGTATAGAAAATTTTAAAAAGTGTTTGTAGCAGATGTAGCTGCGTGTAGAGCCCTTAAATTTTTTGTGGTAGATTAGTTAGGAGTGGATTTTTATTTTGCATTTCTTTTTTTAGAACAGTCGTTTTACATAAATTATTCGACATTAGATTGTCATAGAACAACTGTAATTTATCACGTATACGAAACAGCAGTGGAGGATGCATTCCCAAGGTCTCTTCAAGTGAAGTGGCTTGGTTGTTCCAGTCACTGAGGAATGAGATCCCTCCTCACTACCATGAAATCCTTTTTAAAAATTTTTGTTCAGATGTGAAGGCAAGTACGATTGTTTCAAAACCCTTTGACATTATGATGTTATTTAAAGCTGTCAGGGCTTTTTGCCCAAATAGAATGTAATTTTATGTTACTTGTGGCAGTCAGTATGCAAATTGTGCCGCAAACTTGGATCACTCACACATAAGTGACCATTCACATAAAGTTGGAATAACATTTAAAATAAGTTTATCCTTTTCTGATCTCTTGCCAACCATATTTTACACTGGGCAAAATTATTTCCATCTAAACGTAATGGAAGTAAATCATGCACAGTCTAGTTCCATATAGCTTCTTTTAATTGTTCAGGGTTATGTACAATAAAAAAGATTTATTGTGTGTTCTTAGAGTAGGTTTCAATGTAATATGCCTGTTGGGCACATTTGCCCCTCATTTTTTTTTAAGATGCATATTTTAAAATTTTCAATGCTGTGTTATTTTATTCAGTTTAAATACATTCAATCTTTACTTAGTTTTGTTTTTGTTGACCTCTTTGTTCTGTATTTATATTTCACATGTCAAGCTGGAATGACATCGTCGTATGGTGTGGCTTACTAATTTATTTAAAAGCAAACCTTTGTTGTTTAATTTCTTTCAGAAATGTTAAGTGAGACAAAGGCAAGAGGCTGGGGACACTCCGCTGCCGTGGTCTTAAACCTCCAGTTGTGAGAGGCCATGCTGCAGCCTTCACATATTGGTTTAATGTTTTTGGGCACACAGGCCCTTACAGCCAATCCATCGAGGTCCTACCAGATGGGTCCCAAAAAGTTATTGCCAAAGGGAATCCTATGAATTCCTCAGGTAAATGAATTATTTTCTTCTGTTCAATTGACGATCCACATGCATGTTAACTCTTCCTGTGAATTATGCCTGGCGAGGGGAAATTAGTAAAGTGTGGAATAAGCACATTCTGTCTTAAACAGTCTTCCTCAAATTTACAGACATTTCATCACATTGGTAGAAATCTCAGCAAGGCTCTGTTGTTAGTTGTGGTGTTCGTCATTAGAACAAGTCTTTTTTTAGTGACTTGTGCAGGTCTTCTTCCTTTAGTCAACTTGTGTTGTTTTCAGTTTGCTGACTTTCCACCATTGGCACTTTTGTTCTTGTACTTTTTTTGCAACGTTTATATTGTACTTGATGGATTCTTTATTATATGTCTTAAATACAGTGTATTAGTAGCTGCATATCACTGCTTAACTCTGACTGCTGATTTTTTTCTTTAATGTTACCTCAGTTTTGACATACATACACTAAACAGCAAAAAGCAAAAGTACCTATAATCACACATATTTTGAAAATAGCCATATCAGGGTGTCGAAAATATATTAACTTAATGTTTGTTTGGAGACCTCTTTTCCTTTATTGGTCTCTTACAGTTGAAACTGTACATCTTGTTGTCACCAAAGCCACATTTTCTTAACACTGTGTATCTGCATGCTCAGTTTCTGAATTGTTGCCAGTATCTTCTTCCTTTTCATAGGTCATCACTAGAACCAGGTGCTTTGAATATAGTTTGATAAACCCCATTAAAAGTTATTACAGTCCATCTAACCAGCTATTCATCCAACCTACTCACTGCTCTTGAATTTTTAGCTGTAAAACAGACCATAAAGCAGCGTGTGAGGAGGTCATCGCAGCCAACAAGAAGAGATGCGCGTCAAGGGAGGGTGGCATACGAGCCTAAAAAGGCCACTCCATTTACCCTCCATCAGTTGTTGAGAATGCGTGAGTACTGCTTCAAGACAATAGAGGTAATTATTTTGAATTTTAGAATGTGTATACAATGATCCTGCAGATGGATTTATAGTAACTGTCATATGTAAATAAGTATTGTGCTAGAAAATAGCCAGTGACTTTTTTATATGAAATGTATGGAGCTGTATAGCTCCATTTTATTATGAGATCGTCAAAGGGAGTTAACTAAACAACAGAGAAATACATAATTAATGAGAATAAACAGTACAAGATAGTTTTCATCCTTTTTAAGCAGCTCTAAAATTATGGTAATTGCAATATTTGTATAAAAGAAAGATGCCTTTTTAATTCTTTCTGCTGGTTATGTTTATTTGCTTGAGTTATTAAACTTTACATAATAACAAGTTGTTGCTTGTTTTTATTCTTTTAAGGGAATGCGTGGGTTGTGGCTTTGGACCTTGACCTTATTTTCATTTGCCCTCTTCCTACGAGGTGAGGAACCTCTACGCCTTAAGCTGCGACATTTAAAACTGCCTCAAAACTATGCAGGTATATATGTTGTACACTTATATACCGGTATTGACAGTGAAGTGTGGACAACCTTTCCTAGGCAGAATAAAATTTGAATCTAATTAGCAATACTTCAATATAGAGTTCATTACATTTCAACAACAGACCATTTTATAGTTTCTGACTTGGTAACTTAGCCTTTGAGTGAATGTGAGGCTGGGGTTGACCTTTTTTTTTAAAAAATAACCTCCTTCTTTTCGTAAAGAACAATCATGCTTGAAAAATATCAGTCAGCATAATAACAACACGATCCACATGATAATTAATGAAAGCAAAAAGGGATGTATCCACAACAAGGTCAACTCCAGGGTCATTTCCACCTGTTGCTGTAAAATGGACTAATATTATGGCACTAACTTATAAGCAGGATAGTTTGATAAGTCAATATAACAAACTACTGCAATTTGAATGAATTCTTGAATAGTTCTTTTAAAAACAAAAGGAAACTAAAATGACTTCTAAGGACAAATAACTTAATCATACCTGGAAAATAAAAAAGCTTTAGATGGTAAGCGTTCAGATGTGTAAAATCTCACCAAAAGATGATAGTTAAATTATGTCCAATGATGTCTTAATTCTCCTCAGAATTTCTAATCTAGAATATTCGCTTCAATGGTTCATGTCTATATCCCAGATTATAGACTTTTAATGAAAATTTACATTTTGCAATAACCTTGAATCCTATGCTTTAAATATTGAATTGATGTTACATTTATTTATATTGGTGTTAAGTTGATTCTGGTAGAGTGCCACAAAGAATCGAGGTAAAGATACCATGGTCCAAAGCAGACAAAAAAGCCAAAGGTGACTGTTTTGCTACTGTCAAGTATACTGTTTGAGGGAGACTTTCAATCGAATACAGTTAATTAACTTTGTGTCCATGCAATGATAATTGGCATTTGGGCATGCAGGTCTTAAGGCTTAGTATTATCATCATAATTGTGGATTGATTTTAAGACCTGAATTTGTTGTTCTTCAATGTACTTCAGGAGTTCTCTAGTGCTGTTCCACTTTTCATCGAAAGTACCAAAGATTAATAGCATTATTAATTTTGTTTGCCTAAAACAATAAGGTTAAAATATGCTGTAGCTACATGATCAATTACTTTTTTTTATTTTTGAATCAACCAAACTGAGACCATGTTTCTTTTGGGCACCATTTTGAACCTTGCAATGCTGATGTGGTCATTTTTTAAAATAAGTTATTAAGCTCTTCCATTTTCACAATAATCTCACTGCAGGTGTGACACTATCTCTTTGGGCCAACCCATTAAACTGCGAGTTATGCCCAGTTACTGCCCTTGTCACATGGTTACTTATTACAGGTTAGTAGATTTGTATTTGTCACAATAATTTAAGCCCTATTTTAGTTTGTAATATTTAAATTATGTGCCATCTTCTTTGAAGAGATTGATCATGTAATGTAACATTCCAATTGATTTGGTCTTACATTCTTAGGTTAATTCATAATGTCGACTTTGATTCTTGATTTTGGTACTTTTTCCTTTATGCTACAGCTATTTTTTATTTCATCTGCAGGAATTAGGAAAAGGCGAAATTATATTTTTCCCCGAGTTGCTAAAAACAACCGAGCAGTCCTTTCTAACTGTGCTCGAGGTGTTACTACATACAGGAAAACCTTTTTGGAGGTACATGTGCTCTTTCGCTTAATTAACAACAAGCTATCAGTTCCAGCAGTACCTGAGTTTTGAGCTGTTGATGTAAATAAATGGTGCACTTTTTGGCCAATTTACATGTGCCATTTAGGCACCCTTGACAATCAGTGTAAACAACAAAAAATCAATTGGATATACCGGTACCTTTTGTTTTACTTTCTGCTCCAAAGTAGTCTTTACTTGGATAAGCCCTGTCAAACTTGTTATTAAAAAAAACCGTCCTCATTAATATAATGTAATAACAAATTGGTGTTACCAGACTTGTCATTGTTGTGGAGCTGTGCCAAGTGCGTGCCAAGTGCGTGCCAACTGCACTTTGTCCAATTGTTTTTGTTTTGTTTTTGTTTTTACTGTGGCAATGTCAAAGTGTCTAGTGGGTGAATGATGGAAGATTTAGTTCGGTCAGCCGGATTGAAAATAAAAATATTAAAGAAACACAACAAGTCTCTGAATAGTAGGCCCAGGTACCCCAGGATGACTTAAAAAGAGAACATTTACAGTATGGATTAACAGAATGGATGATATACTGTAAAAAATGTTCCTGTTTTTCTCTATGTTTTACTATGCTCATTTTTAAGATTAAGGGAATTACCAGTATTTCGAGTGAAAAATGTTTCAACTACATCATAATTTTTTTTTTTTTTGAAAATGCTAAAAATTTGTGTCAGTTGGGCGACACTAAATGGAGAAAAAAGAGAGAGATGATGGCCTTACCTGTGGAGGCAAATAGAGCATCTATTTTATTTCTGTTATGTTTATTTTGAACCTATTTTTAAGCAAGTTAGAACTGTCAGAGTGGTGTATTTTATGTTTTTGCATTTAATAGTTCAGTACTGAAAATACCTCATTTTAATAATGTACTGCTGAAGCTTATTTTTCTGGCCGCCACCTTACGATGCATGCCCATTGAGGAATACTCTGTGTAATACTAGTCAATAACCTTAAATATTTGAAATCTCCTTTGTACTTTACCAAGATTTATAGTGTCTAGGTCAGAAAAGTTGCAGTAAGTTCTGAATACCATTTTATTTATGGCATAGCATTTCCACTTATTGTTTTAGATGTCAAAGGCTCTTTTTGGTAAAGAGTTCACCACACACAGCATCAGACGGTCTGCGGCCCGATGGGCTGCCAGATGTGGGGCCGATGACAGCTCTATCAAAAGAGCAGGCAGATGGTATGTGATCTCGTATTTTCTATTTGTAACTTAGTATTGTCTCAATATGAAATATTTTGATTTAAATAAATTATCTGTCTTATTCACTGTTTAGCTCTCTCTGTATATATATATATAAATATATACACAAGTTTATATACATGTATGCTCATGTTTTATTGGTCTTTTGCTTAATGTAGAAACAGTCAAATAGTCTAAATCAAGTGTTGCATTCAATTTCAGGAAGTCAAACAGTTTTGAGCTCTACACTCAAGATGCCAGAGCTGAAATGATAAAAGAGCATCATGATGGCCAACCAGTCTCTGACCACAAGATCTGGATTTTCAAACCCCTGAGATACTTAATAAAGAATATATTAACCTGAATGTGCACCACCTGGCAGTGACGTTTTTCTTTTCGTAAAGCTTTTTTACCCTCCCCCCCTACCAGTCACCTTGGATTGATTCTGACAGGTGATTATAGTGGAGCTCTTACAGGCACAAAACGTGCGCTGCAGAGCAGCCATGCTAAAGAAAATTTGGTAACCTATGCATCCAAGAAATGTCGATAGTCGCATGACCCTATGTCAGCCCCACTTCTAGAACCACAGCCACCCCAATAAAAAGATAACAGGTATGGACAAAAATGATTTTAGTCCTTGAAAAGTCCTTTAGTTTTTCCAAAACATTCTTCATGAACCAAGTTATTATCATTAACTTCCTTTTTTACTCAGGATGAAGTAGATTTAAATAAAATTTACACTTATTAACACCTATTAATAAATCTTTTCTCCTTTAAATCATGGCTGTGCTATTGTATCATGGTTTATGTAAGTATGTACAGAGTAGTTGTAACCCCTGTGAAATGAAAAACATGCAATCAGAAATGTTATTATGATTCTGACCTGTAGAAGTGTCTTTTGGTGGCTTCTGTGAAGAACTGCAGAAATGTTACTTGTCTTTGGAATCAGGAATTTTTCCTTGTTCAGACATGTGTACAATATTAACAATTGTTAAAGGAACCACAGTGTTATAATTTATGCAAACCATATGGAGGGTCCACCAGGCTTGCGCCCAGCATACATCTGTAGTGCCGAAAATACAGTGTTTTGGGGACTATAGTTCTTCCCATCCTCATGCCTCAAGGTGATGGAGAGATGAGATTGATCATGGGAATGACATTGTATCGCTAGAATGTTAATTTAAAATTTAAAAAAAAAAATGCCCTTCATTTCTCAGAGGGCACCTGACGAGAATATAGTTGAAAATCTACAGTATTGGGCATTTTGGGTTCTCTTTTGTACAGAAACATAGTTTCAAACATTTTCTCCTAAATTCGTGCATCATGTCTCACAATATATAATTATTCCCCGAAGGGGAGGTGAATGGTGGTGGGTATATACCAAGACACGAAGCGTAGAGGTATATATCCACCACTATGAATTGAGCCTGAGGAGTATAGTTGTTTTAGTACTTACCAAATCAGTTGGATGAAAATCAATAAAAAGGACATTTTTGTACTCAAAACACGTTCCTTAATTGGAGTTTATTACGTTTCAATTGACAGTGTTCGGGAGATTATTTTTATAATTTTGTTGCAAACCCAGTGAGAAATTTTTTTTTCCGACCTGTAAACCGTCTGTCAAGCAAACTTTTGTCTCTTTTTTGGTATTTGTTAGTACAGATGCTTCGTCTTCCGCTAAAATTGCATCTTTCGAAACTGTCGCGAAAGGAGACGCCACTTTGAAACCCGTTCAAAAACAGTGAAATGCCAAGGGAACCAATCGAAAATTGCTATCCACTGATTAGGTGAATACTAAATTTGCATATTACCCTGTTGTTTACTCATACATAACTAACAGTGATAATGATAAGGATGGTAAAATTATCGCTACACCTACACATCTCCTCCCTCCAACTCCAACTCCCCCTCCCCCCTACCCCAATGGAAAAAATAGATTTCTTGATCTGCATAACTTTTCAGATTAAACTCGGCTGACTAACTAAAAACACCTGTATATCAACGATAACAATAATGAACAAAGAAATGATATGAAAACTTGAGACAAGTGCCGAAATGAGTCTGACCTGTCTGTAATGGTAAAGTTTTCAAAAAATGTAACTACGTACACAGTCCAGAAGCGCATCTCTCCAGCCCCAGCAACCCAACCGAGAGCTTATTTGCGAGACGATCTCAGAGTCATTCGTCACGTAACTTGCCTTACGATGCTTCATCCGATGATTCATCCTCGCTCGATTCTTCACGTATTGCCCCAAAGTGCTGAAGGGCGTGAGCAGTGGACAATTCTTGTGGAATGTCTTCTCCGAGTTCTGTACGGCACTCAGGACAAGGAACACCGCAATTGAAGCAGACTGGCATGTCGTTAAACCAAGGCATAGTGAAGGGTTCGTTGACGGAGAAGGCGCAGTTTTCTTTAGGATATGCTGGATCTTTTCTCCGCCATTGATCTTGGCAACATTCGATCATTCTTTTTGTCGGTCTATCCCCTGGTTTCCATCCCTCTGTTGCGGTCTTCATTTCTGCTTCTTCCATTCTAGCTTTCAAATGGTCGAACGGTCTCGCCTCTAACAGCTTGCACACGAAATTTGCAACAACTTCGTGCATTTTCCACGTGAATTTCAACCTTTCCATTCTCCATCTCTCTACCTTGAACCCCAGCATTAAAATGAACTGTCAGACAGCAATATCGTACAGAGGTCTGAGAAACGACAATAAATTTGAAGAAGGCATGATGAGAGAGAGAGCAAACAGTCGTAGCGTGACAATCGATTACACGTTACCTCAGGCCTCTGGATTCTGGATACAATGCCCTGGCAATTATTCACCACACTGCCCATTCGCGAAATGCTTGATTGTCGGGCATTCTCAACCCCAGTGCTTATGGGTTTTTCTCTTCATGCGCAGAAGAGCTCTGGGCCGAGATTGATCGTCTGGTCATTTGCAAAATGTCGTCTTCGTCATTCACGTGTAGTGCGTCAACGCAAACAGTCGTTTCGAAGGTAAAACATGTACACCACCTATTTTCCGATCTCCTTGATCTGGCAATCTATTCCTTCGGTTGTCAGCGCGGTCTACGAGCTCACCATAAAGTTCGTGGTGGTTCAGTGCTGGAAGGAGTCTCAGCGATTCTGGGTCGAATGTTGTTGACCAGAAACCCAGAGACGAAGGCAGCATTCGAAGAAATAACACCTACAAGGCTAGGTAGCTGATTATTTTTAAATTTTCGTTATTTAGGGACAGTTTGGTTGAAACCTTGAAGGCTTTCCTTGGTCACTACTGCCCTGCGCGAGCAAAAACAAAATTGCTTGCGTGTCAAATCGGGTAATGCACTAGTCAATTGTAATCTCCACCCTCAAACCCCCGCGGATAGTAGGGATTTTACGGCGCAATAGTGGGGGAAATACGGAGATTTTACATTGATTTCTTGCATCGGCCCCTGGAGGAATACCAGAAATTTTCGGCTTATACCTCTCCCGGGGTGGGGGTGGAGTATTTTTGTTTCAGTGTTTCGGTCACGTGATTGTTGGCCCGCGAAAGAAGCAGACATGCCGGACTCGAATGCTGTTGGGATTAATGAAATGTTTCGCCGGCTTAGGTCAGCAAAACTTTCGCATGTAGCAGACAGGGTCCCAAAGGGGTTTAGGGCTCCGGGGCTCCGGACCAAAATAAACAGGGCTCTAGGGCTCCCGAGAAATTTATCAAGGGCTACAGGTTCCACTCTGTTTTTTTTTTTAATTTTAAAATCCAAAACCAAATGCTAGGTGGAAGGTGTTGACAGGCCAAACACCACTCATAAGCTCGTGATAGTGTGATACGTGACCTTATAGTTTTGCTCTAATAAGGAGATCTCCCAGCGGTTTTGCTCTTTTATATGAAATGATGGGAGGCTCGTTGTATATTTCTCTCAGCAGCGGTTGATTTTGAAATTAAGTGCCATTTGCTCATTAAAAGGTTTTTAAGGTTCTGCAAAGCAGGGTGGTACGTGGTAATGAAAGGCAGAATTTTCTTTCTGTCGTTGTTCTTTTGTAAAGCTGACTTCTCTTCGGTAAATTCAACCTCAGAGGTGATTTCTTCTATGAGATTGTGAGGGTAACCTCTAGCGCGAAGGCGTTTTTTGAAGCTCTAGATGTTCTCATAGGAGGATTTTGCTGAGGAGTTTGTTCTCAGAAGTCTAAGGGCTTGGCCTTTTATGAGACCTTTTCTGACCCCGTGAGAGTTACAGGAAGAAAAATGCGTGTATTTAAAAGTCTCCGTAGGTTTAAAATGTGCGTGGATCTCAAGGATTCCTTGGTTGTGAAATCTCTCGCCTTTGTTAACAGTTGTAAGCATCTCTTGCAGGTTTTTCCCTGAGTTTTCACTCATAGTAAGATTCTAACAATTGGTTTCTTAACCAAGACTGCAGTTTCGGAACTGTAGCGTTCCTCGTCAGTTGCTAGCAAAGTCTTAGGTGTGTAGAGCGAAAATGGCTGTATAAATACTGGTCGCTAGGATCGAAAATACTGGCTTGCCATTGGCTGGTCGAAAAGAAACCAATATTTGATTCGCGTTGTTTTGTGTTTTCAGGTCAAAAACGCTAGGTTTTGGGTGAGCAAGAGTGACAGTATCTCACTGGATAGTAGTGACGCAAAGTCACTAGCCTTTCTTAGTGTCTTAGAGAGTTTGAGAGAATCTTTCTCCATAGATTAGGGGTATTTTCTCGTACACCTCTCGAAATCACCCGAGTACATTTCTTTTGATGAGGTAACATGAGAACCAAATTTTTGCTGTGAAAAATATCTGACACTACAGTCGAAAGGTGCTATGTTGATTTTTCCAATCTCTAGGTAGGACAAAAGCTTAAAAACCTAAATCAAGCAATATATATCTCAGTAATTTAGAGTTTAAACTTTAATAAATGATGCAGTTAAAAAGTAGTAAGTTTGGATTGCAGCGCACCCCCAGAATAGCATCATTACAGTGGAAAGAATGAATGTAAGTTAGCCTCAGTCTAGTTTACAGTGTACTGGTTTTGTTACTATCTTCCTTCCGATTCCGAGCAAACAACGAACAAAGCACGTTATGACGCTATCTGTGTGCAAAAATGTCCGAATTTTAATATTTGAGGCTACGGGCCCCGCAGAAAACGTTTTGAGGGCTCCAGGCTCTACAGTAAAATAATAATAGGGCTCCGGGCAACAAAACGATGGGGCTCCGGGCTCCATGGAAAAAATTTTAGGGCTTCCATTATCCGGCCACCCACCCTTTGGGACCCTGTTCATTGTATCGACTTACTTACTGGCTGTAGAGGTAGGGGAAATTTCCTTCTTAATCTGTCCCTGGGGCCTGGGGGAAGTTTCTAAAATTACAGAGCTGCTCGTGTGAATTCCGCCACTATTCCCCGGGGGCTTAGGGGTGGGGGTTACAATTGACTAGTGCATAACTGTCATCATGGCATATCTTTTTCCAGGTTGAGGGGTAGTTAGTACCTATTTAGAAGCTGCGGGAAGTTAAAAACTTAAGTCTGTCAGACTTGCAGCGAAACTCAAAAGAAATCCTCCAAAGCAAAATTCGGCTAAACCTCATTGATCTAACTGTTCAGATATAGGAAGCTGTAAAATCACCGACTGCAGAGTGATAATTGATGTGACCATGCATAATGAAGAGCCCCTCTTGTTTCTGATGTGTTCATCAGGTGTATATACACATTTTAATACTTACTTCAATGCCTTTAGGTAACTGGAAACCAGGGGAGATCCCCACAAAGGAACTCCTGACCCTGATCTCTTCGAGAATAGAAATGCAGAAGAAGAGTGGAGTGATCAGTGAAGCTGGAAATCCTCAAGTTCCTTCACTGTTACTTGAGGAAGAGCAATCTTTTTCTGAGGAGGAAGATCGCGTAAAATACCGATATTTCCCCAGATGTTGGAGATGCGGGCAACATTGCCAGTTTTGTATAAAAAGGGAGAAATTTTTTCCCAAATTTGGAAATTTCACCATGGAGTAAGTCTATGTTGTTTTAGGTGTTACCAGGTGCATGTAGCCCTGCAGAAGCATGTAACTCTGTCCCTTTGCTTGTTTACTGTGTTTTTTTGGAGAACCAATCATTAAGTGGTTAAAAAACCCAAGCATAGTTCTAAACACATAAGGGGAAGGTAGATGAGGTACTGATTTTGTTTTCTGTTTGTAAAACATTGTAAGGTGCATTGAGCTTTGTAATTGCACCATATAAGAATGTATTTGTTATATTTGGCAAAGATCCAGACTGTCTGAGACAGGAGTTTGAAAGCAAGTGAAGAAATATTAGTCGCATTCTGCAAGACTAAGTGCTTTTCAACTGTTTCTACTGTTAGGATGAGCACTCATTAGAATAATATTTGTAATGCTGTAAATGAATACCCTATAGCACCACAGTTTAGCATTTAACATAATTTAGAGAAATTGCTCCAGACATTTTGACTGACGAGCACGTGAAATAGATGCATAAGTTAAATGAGAAATTTAAGTTTAATTTCCTCTTCTCTACAGACATGCCTCTCCCTTCCTTGATGTGCTGGAGGACATTCTCAAAGATGACCCTGATCAGGATGATCAGGAGGAAGAAGAGGAAGAGGTGATGGAGTCAGAGGAAGAGGAGATACATTATGAGAACTATAAGAAATGTATCTCTAGAGAAGATATGAGTGAAACAGAGGAGGAAGATGGGGAAAACCATGAAGATGAAGGTGGAGACGAAAATTCTGAACATGATGACGTGGAAGGGATGAATGAAGAGGACATTATTTGACATTTGGCTATTTGGAGAAGACCGAAATGCTGATATTATATTAACGTATTATTATTTTTTGTATATAACTTGTATCATTAATTTTTGTAACATACCCCTTTTTGTGTCCACAGCCTCCTATATATTACACCTTTGTTGGCCAATGATGAGAAACAATATTGAAATCATGTTAAAAGTTATGTTAAGTGATTGCCAGCTGATTAATTTTTGAGTGGTAGTTATGTGTCAATTTTACATATGTTTTCAACAATGTTGTCGGCTTTCTTGTCGTTTACCACAGCAGTGCTTGATTTCGAACAAGCTGAATTCAGCAAATTTTTTCATTTATGTAATGGCTTTAATGAACTTTCATTTGGAATCCTTGACATCATACCAGATGGCTCTAACAATTTCTGCTGTATTTTTTATTCATAGGGAAATGGGACAGGGTTTTTGTGTTTATGCAAATCAAAAGAACCGTACTCCTTAACATGATAATTTTAAGTCTTCTACTTTATCTTGAAGTATATTATCCGATGTTTGTGCTTTTGGTTAAACTGGATGTACCCACTAAAAAAATAGCAATAAAGTTGAAAGCACCCAATGAAAAAATCTTTAATTCCAGGCAATTAATAATTTTTAAATCAACCCAAAGTCACTTGAGGCAAGTTTGTAACATCCCCCCCTGTATTGTTAAAGTTTATTTCATGTATGACTTTGATCTTCCTACTTGCACAACATGTTTGATAATTACTCTTCTATGATATGAGGTGGTAATCTTTCACAACTAATTCCATTTTAGATATCCTGTAGTTTTTGGTTTGAAGGGATACTAGTCATCTCTACTTGAAATCATGAACGCTCTAGAGAGATATTTTGTTGTGCGCTTTTTAAACGTTGGATTTTAAAAAACAGAGTTTTTGAGTGAAAGGGCTAATGTTGTAAAAGTTAAGATAATTTCTCATTTCCCAAATAACTTATCATTGTATTTCTGGTACGTAGCCATCTTTTTGACTAGGTGTAGACCTGGCTGGCTTTCATTTCCACATCTCCTGAAAATAACACGCATGACTAAGACGCACTGACTTTACCAACACTTTGAGCTCTTGAGCTTTTTAGCTTATCCCAACAACCCATAATTATTACAAGCGGTAGAGTGTTGAAAAAAAAAATTATAGGTCTGGGCTCATTATGGGTTGGCTATGCTCCTGTACGTTTAGTTCTACCGTATTTGGTTTCTTGGGAGTGGTCCGCATATGGAATAATCACATGGATATATAGATATTGTACCTTTACCGATTATCGATGTTGTTAATTATTATTTGCAAAATTAAAGGACAGGTATGTGTTTTATTTCAACTGGCTCTAATTTACTTCATAGGAGATAATAGGAGATCAAGTAATTTTTGAGTAAAGCCGGGCAGTTTGGACCAATTGTAGGGCAAAGTTGAGCCGGTGCTCAGCCAAGTTAAGTTCTTTACGTATCAATACCTTGTATCCCTACGTTGTTTCGTGTGCACAGTGTTCAGAAGGAATAGACTGCGGACAGATAAATCCCTTCGTGTAACCAATTTTTTTCAAAATTCTCGAGGCTAAATTATAGTTTTATATTGCGGTCGCTGTTAGATTTCGTTAAAGTAAGAGGACCTTTTGCGTCTTCCTCTTGCATTAATAGCTGGGGTCTACATACAGTGCCTAAACCATCACCGATTAATCAGGACGTTTTTGATGCAAATTTAATCAGTGGCCTCAATAACTTCGACACCTGCCCCAGTGAGTTAAATTGGAAGGGTAACTTTAAAAATATGAATTTCCCATGGTTGGCGAAAGGCGCATTTAAAGACCGCTTTTAGGTGACTTTTACGTGAATAACTCGTTGTGGGTATCAACAAAGTAAGATAAAAAAAACACGGCCACACCAGGGACACTCTTGACGTTGACTAGGGACTTCCTTATACTGAACGCACTTCCAAAAGTAATGGGCATTGTGTAGGTAAAAAAAACTATCATTAAAAATATCTGTTCGGAGGACTATATATCACCTAGAAATTTCTATAGCTCAAAAAAGGCTACAAATAAACTGGATAACTGTTCCATTCATCTAAGATGGTCTGAGTTTTCCTACTAAGTTCCCTGCGATTTTAGGAAGTTTCTTTTTCCCGTTTGAAACTAGGGCTAACTAAATAATCAGTGTTCTCTCGTCGTTTCGAAAGTCCCCGTTGGGGTAGCCATTATAAAAACCTTCCCTAAAACAGTCCAGACGGCCAAAGCTCCCCGAAAACGTCCAAACAGGTTGATAGTTTTAAAGGCTGCTCACACCAACTTCTAAAGCATAGAGAAAACAATTTTAAACACGTCGGACGTGATTGGAAAGATTCGGTCGTTGTGTGCCCCTGACGATACAAGCTGATAGTGCAGATACAGAGAGAAACATCTCAAATAGCTGAATGAATGGTAGACAGGGGTGGGGGGGCGGGGTAGGCAGTTCGAGATACCAGATTTAATGTAAAACAAACGGCTTTGATGACTCAGAATGACTCAGGCTGGAATTAGGCCATCATTACTAAGAGAAAGTTTGAGATGTACATGATCAAACGCCATTATGGCTCTTGACATAATTGAGTAACATTGATCATTAAAAATATGGTATTTTAGATACATGAACATGATGTCAGCATCAAGCGGCAGTTTGAGATACAATTTGTAACTCAAAATACGTAATTTACCAGTAAAATGAAATTTAAATTGAAGTTTAATCCCTTTTTTAATACTTATAGTGAAACAAGGCCGAATATGCTAAACATTAATAGTTCGCACAAAAATTAGCACCACATTTAGCGTTACCTCAATGTATGGCATTACTAATCCACCACAGTTTGAAATGTCTCAAAATGTGGCACGTCTTCCGGTGCCACAGATTGAGATAACGCAAAACACGGCATGCAGGCGGTGGATGTTTTTTTTAATCCAAACAGCCTATAAAAGCTGTTTACCAGAGAGTAAATTCCTTGATCTGATCCTTGAAGTGGCTTTTAAAAAAAATCATAATCCCACCACAAACATAACCCAGGAGCACCCAACGATAATAAAGTTCAAAACCGCTTAAACATAGCAGGTTGAACGTATTTTGGTATCTTAAAGGTAAATATAGGTATCTATTTATCCCCCCAAAATTTTTTATCTGTTCGGATTTCCTAGCTGAAAAGCTAGTTATCGGAAAATTATAGGGATCAAACCTTACCTTTTCGAAAATTTCTGCCAGAAAAAGGGCTCTCGAAAATTCTAGGTGACCTTTTCAGGGTACATATCCGTTAAAATTGGCAAGTACACCATTTTTGTAGATATTCGAAAATCTTAGGAGAGGCAGGCAAGCGAGACATTTTACAACAAACGTTCCGAAAATTCTAGATCTCAAATCGTCTTTCGAACAGATATTTTCCGAAACTTGACGTTGTGTGGCTTTGACAACCGGAGCATTAAAAAAATGTCAAATGATTTCCACAGATTGACACACCGTATGCCATGATTTGAGCTGCGCTTAAAACCTGTCTCGTTCATTAATCAGGACCACATTTTGCGTTAACTCAATCTATGGTATCGCAGTCCTGTACTAGCCCACGACTCTGATGCCACAGATTGAGTTAACGCAAAACACGGTATCCCCCTGTAAGGTCATATTTTGCGCTAACTCAATGTATGGTATCGCAGTCCTGTACTATAGCCCACGACTCTGATGCCACAGATTAAGTTAACGCAAAACACGGTATCCCCCTGAAAGGTCATATTTTGCGTTAACTCAATCTATGGTATCGCAGTCCTGTACTATAGCCCACGACTCTGATGCCACAGATTGAGTTAATATAAAACACGGTATTCCCCTGAAAGGTCATATTTTACGTTAACTCAATCTATGGTATCGCAGTCCTGTACCACGACTCTTATGCCACAGATTGAGTTCATGACTCTGATGCCACAGACTGAGTTATCGCAAAACACGGTATCCCTCTGAAAGGGCATACAGTCAAATCTTTCTCAGCTCTCTATAATGCGGACACTATTACGGACAGTTCGTTTGGCCACAGAAATGACAAAAATAGTACATTCCCTAACCCCGGTAACACGGACAGCTCTGTAAGACACAGAAAGCCGACACTTGGCTCTGTCCCTTTTGTGTCCGTATTAACGAGGCTTACTATCCGCGATCCATTCTTCTGGTGAGATGAAACGTTTAATGGAGGGCGGTGTTTATGGGTAGTTTTGCTACATGTATATATATGTTTTGGTAGTCTTTTTTGAAATTTTAATTTCCCTTTGTCTTTGGGTACAGTGAGAAGGGTAAAATATACTGTAAAAAAATAAATAATTAAAAGAAATATATCATAAAAAAGGAAAACATTTAACAAGGGCACACGTAAAAATATATACCAAAATTCAATACAGGTTGGCAATTGGGCATACATAACGATACCATGATTTACTTGAGTGATCAGAAAACAATTCATTCTCAGGGCCTAAATACCAATCCCAAAGCAACCTTTATTGAATCAGATATTATAATGACATGTTTGTTTAATGTATTCACTTCTCATCTTTTGGTTTCCACAAGCTAACTAAGGGCATTTACCAAAGTCAGAACTGGCCAGCTGGAGTGGTAGGCAATTTTCAAGCATTTTTACTAAAATCCTGTTGCTGCATTGCATAATAAGGTTATGATTTATAGTGGATTTATAAACTGGCCAGGGTGGCTAGTTTTGCCTTTAGTGAGCAGGCTAAGACAGTTAATGATGTTCACTAATCATTTCCTTCTCGTATACTTTATTGTAATCATACTAAGTTTGTGAACACTATGTAACCAAGACAGTTTTTGTTCACCAACCTCTACTTACGTTTAACAAACCTTGTTTTGTAAATTTAAAAATTTAAATTGGAGTAAAGAAATTATAAACTTAAAAGTGATTAAGAGCGAATGCACAGAAAAATCGAGCAAAATCAGCAAATCGTGGCCACAGCTCAAAACCTAACTTAACCTCATTTTCAGTCTGTAATAATGTTTTAATCAGTTTATAACACTGCTGAGGTTTAAATTTCAAAATGCGGCCGAGTTTGGGAATTATTTAAGATTTTCGATTTCAACGGTCTGCGGGCCTAAAATTAGCCGCCGAACACGGCAATATAGCCTAGCGACAGAAATGAGCTGACTTTCATAAACGAGCGAATATATTGGCAATCTTCCACTTAAATCTCAAAAAGCAGATATCTAACAATTTCTGAACGGCACATTTTTTTTGATTTAGAGCATAAAATATCGACGAATCAGCAGAATTTTGAAACAATTTGCATAATGCTTATAAATACAACAATTTACCGCTAAAACCAAAATCGAATTTTCTATATGGGGGAATTCTCCAAATCACCCCAAATCCCGCTTACTACCTAATGAGATGTAGTAATTCAACATTATCTGAAAGTTAGTCTGGTGTTCTCGCGAACGCTTGTAAAATAGATTGATTATTTTGAGGTTATTTTGCCCAAACAACCGCTAATTGACCCCAGGGTCAGTTGACACGTGCACGTCACCTTAGTTTTATAGATCGATTTGAGCTCGTTAAAAGGGCGAAACTAACAAGATTCTTTTAATATGTACCTGTTTTAATGAAATACACGCAATCTTCAAAAGGAGAGGCCGTCCAATGGGTAATGTCTGTTCTTGAGATCTTGTAGATTGTACCATGGCGTCTGCGAGTGGACC
Source organism: Porites cylindrica (assembly GCA_964035525.1). Classification (NCBI taxonomy): domain Eukaryota; kingdom Metazoa; phylum Cnidaria; class Anthozoa; order Scleractinia; family Poritidae; genus Porites; species Porites cylindrica. Next base: position 24,533,668 of record OZ037777.1, on the reverse strand, counting down.
TGAGTCTAGGTCTGTTTTCCCGTGACTGCGAAATCAGAATAACATCAAGAAATAATTCTCCCTCGAATCTTCGTAAGTGAATCAGCTTTGCAGTGCCTTACCTGAGATAAAAAGTGGGCCGAATAGCAAAACATTTGTAGCGCAATTTGCATCCTTTGTGGAACGCAGTGTATTGCTGAGCGAAAGGTGAGTAAACAAACGTAGGAAAGTACGTTACCTTTGATTGCGTGACCAGCCATTAAACGATAGTCTCCAGCGAAAAATAGGATTCGCAAAAATCTTGTTGATGTATATTTAACAGTTTGTTACTATAAATTTACACCTGGTTTGTCTAAAACTTTAAACAATGCATATCTGTCCAAGAGAATAAGAATGTTTCGAAAGATCCACCCCTAAATAACTGTGGGCTTCTCCTTTTTCCCCATCACCGATGTGCACTTCCTTCCCACTGTCTTTTGCATGAGGCTTGTATGCCTTTTTAACTGTTATCGACACTTAAAACTGGCCGTTTAAGGCCTGGTTTAAGAACTTGACTGACTTAAAAAACCGCCGCGAACATGCGCTATTATTGTTGCACTTTGGAAGCTTTAAGCCCAAAATGATGTTGCAATCTCGAGAAATTTTCCGGGGTCTAATTATAAGACAGGGAACGGGTACTAAGAAAGGGACGGTCTCATTTAGCAACCCGTGGACAATCTGGGCATGCTTGCCTTCTGTCGCAGGGGCAACCGTTAAGGCCAAGTACGCCGCCCCCACCCGAGAGGATTGCATGGCATCCACCATTTCAGTCGCTATTTTTACGTCATGACCTTCAATTATTATGAATTATAATTCGGGCCTTGATCGTTGCCACCTTACCAGAAGTCTAATCTTCGCACTGTTAGACCATGAGAATCTCTATTACTATTCCATAAATGCACCATTGACTTTTCCTTGCTCAGCTTCCGGTAAACCGATACTCTGAAGCAAAAATAGCTTTACAACGACTCTATCCAGGCCAGAACTCCTAATATCAACAAATATACCCCCCCCCCCCCCTCTAAAGAGAGCAAACGTTCCCCGAACTATTCACTTGACCCACCCCATCCCTTCCTTAAGAAAAACTACGCACTCAGTTCACTGGACAAAACGCGCTCGTGAATATACCAAACTATAGCCGTTCATCCTACAAGCAATCTCAGTTTCAGCAGGCGTGGCCACGTTTCCAGTTGCTGTAAGATTAATTCGACACCTGCAACAGACACTGTAAATTAAATAGAGTGTTTTCACTCACGTGGCCAGCATCTATGCAAATTTATTGGAACAAAAGATAGTGTTTGCATAAGAAAGGAGTTCAACTCCCACAGGATTGGTTTGGGACACCAACATGGCCGTCGTTTCATTGTTTTGGGACACCAATATGGCCGCCGTGACGTCATGTGAAAACACTCTATACCTTGAAACCGTCAGGACGAGAAAGTTTATAAAAGACTCAACAGGTGTACGCGGCGGTTTCCTTTTCTTCCTTCCCTCCCATTGTAGCACTCAAATTCTGACCCTGATATTAATTCTAGTAGTAATTAATCGTTCCTGAGCCGATAGGCACAAGGATACCAGTTTCTTGCAAAATATGCTGTGACATCCGTTTGCTCATCCCCTTTTCTGCCTTCGGCCGCTGATTAGGTTTGGTTCTGTGCTTTGCAATAACTTTAGGAACGAAACATGATACGTGAGGGGCGTGTCCGGCTAAGGGCAAGTGACTCTCGGTGGTGAAGACATATACTGAGCTTGTCAGTATTTCGTAGCCTGTACCACGTCGCGAAAATAGAACAAGCCAAAGAAAAATAAGACGCCTTTCTTTCCCCAGCCCCCGCAGGTTTTTCGCATTACTTTTTACTGCACAACTGATTCTACCTTTTCGAGCCGGAGCGAACATGGACGCCCTCCACTTCATTTTCGGCACCTGACTAAACGAAAGCTCTGACTTGTGCGCCTATGCTTCGTTTGCACTGAAGTAGCAGTATATGACCACGACAGACTTGCTGCTATCCTTGGTTTGAAACCGCAATGGGCAAGAACAATTTCTTGAAAAGAACAAACTATTTCCTCCTTAGCAGACATGGAGAACAACTACTAGGACTTAAGCAATGCCATTGCTTAAGTCCTACTAGACTTGAAAAGAGTAAGCATGATGCTTTCTCTTTTTTATGATTTACGGCTAAACAGTACAATTTCATGTAGCTTTTACGCAAAATTAAATACTTATTTGTTTGCAGAAATTGCATTTAACAACAAATTACAGAAATTTAACTAAGTTTAGATCTCATAGATGAGAATTGAACGGAAGAAACTTTTGGGGTAAAAAAGTCAAAAAATGTTTGCTGGAAAATCACTTAATGGACATATTATATACAATAGCAGAGATATCATGCCTGTAATTTTCCGTTCAATGCACCTTATGACAAGTCTGACTAATCCACTGGTAACCCAGGCCTTAAAACCACCTTGAACCTTAAAATTTAATCCATTTGCCTTTCATGCGTGGTGCAAATATTTCTTCTGAACACTCCGGGGTTGGGGATAAAATCAGAAGAACAGAACATTCAGTTACTGTACCATTTTCAAAAGTGGGACAGTATGTTTGCTAATCATCTTAGTTAACCACTTTTAAAATAGGACAAAAGGACACCTGGTCATACAGGAAAATGAATTTACTCGCTCAGCAATACACTGCGTTCCACAAAGGATGCAAATTGCGCAACAAATGTTTTGCTATTCGGCCCACTTTTTATCTCAGGTAAGGCACTGCAAAGCTGATTCACTTACGAAGATTCGAGGGAGAATTATTTCTTGATGTTATTCTGATTTCGCAGTCATGGGAAAACAGACCTAGACTCGGGTCCACTCGCAGACGCCATGGTACAATCCACAAGATCTCAAGAACAGACATTACCCATTGAACTGCCTATCCTTTTGAAGATTGAGTGTATTTCTTTAAAGCAGGTACATATTAAAGAAATCTTGTTAGTTTCTCCCTTTTAACGAGCTCAAATCGATGCATAAAACTAAGGTGACGTGCACGTGTCAACTGACCCTGGGGTCAATTAGCGGTTGTTTGGGGCAAAATAACCTCAAAATAATCAATCTATTTTACAAGCGTTCGCGAGAACACCAGACTAACTTTCAGATAATGTTGAAGTACTATATCTCATTAGGTAGTAAACGGGATTTGGGGTGATTTGGAGAATTCCCCCATATAGAAAATTCGATTTTGGTTTTAGCGGTAAATTGTTGTATTTATAAGCATTATGCAAATTACGTTTCAAAATTGTGCTCGTTCGTCGATATTTTATGCTCTAAATCTAAAAAAATGTGCTGTTTAGAAATTGTTAGATATCTGCTTTTTGAGATTTAAATGGAAGATTGCCAATATATTCGCTTGTTTATGAAAGTCAGCTCATTTCTGTCGCTAGGCTATATTGCCGTGTTCGGCGGCTAATTTTAGGCCCGCTGACCGTTGAAATCGAAAATCTCAAATAATTTCCAAACTCGGCCGCATTTTGAAATTTAAACCTCAGCAGTGTTATAAACTCATTAAAACCTTATTACAGACTTAAAATGAGCGTAGGTTAGGTTTTGAGCTGTGTCCACGGTTTGCTCGATTTTTCTGTGCATTCGATCTTAAGCTTTTAACCTAATTTCGGAAGAAAGTTATTAGTTAAGTACAATTCTAACGAGCATGCATTGCCAGGATACAACAAAAAGGCGGAGCCAATGTCACAACTCGAAGTAAGACAAAAAACCTCTGCTTAGGTTTACTATTTAGGATTTTATATAACTTCCCTGGCCTTAGTTCATTATACTGAGTAAAAACAAAGTTTTCATCAAAATTGTATTTCTTAAATAAGTTGTATATATATTTCCTTTCACTAAACAACGAAGAATTTTTTCCACTTTTAGATTTATGATTTCTCATAGCAACTGTCCACTTATCAAGTGAAGGGCAGCTTATGGTTCCAACTTCCCAGAGGTCTTTCACCTGCTGCAGCTTCTCAATGTTTCGTGGTATAGACAATGAATCCAGCCATTCAACCAAAGATGCAGATCCGTACTCCCTAAACATTGCTAACATTGCAGGGTCAGTGATAGCTATAGAAACAGCAGGTCGGTTGTCTGCAGGTGGGACTAAGGCAGATGTAGGAATAGACTGAATTTGTGCAACTGATGCAGATATAGGGCTGGTTGTAGAGATAGGGACAGTAGGTTGATTGCTGGCCAGAGAATGTGTTGATCGAATAGCACAGTTGATTGACGAGGAGATGAGGGATGTGCTAGGGGTTGACAAACTAGGTTGGTTGATGCCAGAACGAACAAATGCTGTTGTGGAGAGTGGTGCACTAGGTTGCTGGTTTGTAGACTGGATGAAAGGTGCAGGATGTGTGGACAGAGTAGTATGGTGGGTTGCAGATGAAAGGAATGGTGTTACGGGGGGGAGGGGAGGCTGGGGTTGGTAGAGTAGCTGAAGGGTTTGAAGAGATGATGCTGGTCGAAGCTGGGGTTGGTAGAGCAGCTGGAGGGTTTGAAGAGCTGATGCTGGTTGAAGCTAGGGTTGGTAGAGTAGCTGGAAGGTTTGAAGAAATGATGCTGCTTGAAGCTGGGGTTGGTAGAGCAGCTGGAGGGTTTGAAGAGCTCATGCCGGTTGAAGCTGGGGTTGGTAGAGTAGCTGGAAGGTTTGAAGAGATGATGCTGGTTGAAGCTGGGGTTGGTAAAGCAGCTGGAAGGTCTAAAGAGATGATGCTGGTTGAAGCTGGGGTTGGTAAAGCAGCTGGAAGGTTTGATGAGCTGATGCTGGTTGACGCTGTGGTTGGAGAAGTAGCTAGACTGCTTGTAGAAGGGATGGTGCTGGCACTATTGGCCACCATTGAAATGAAAACAGAAGACCAATAGGCTACTTGTCTTGCTGCATGAAGTGCAGGGCCAACATCACTACCCGGATGATAATCATCGATTTGCTGCGAGATGTTCGACACAAAGTTAACCAGACTGCTTGGTGCAACTGGTCCTTGATGAGGTGGTTGGCAATCTCGACTGGCCACACAGTCTTGGTGCAAAACAAGACTTATTGTTTTTGCATCTTGCACTATTTGTGAGGCAGAAGGAATTGGGTCTGATAAAACCTTACAAATCTTGTCTCGGGATTTCAATTTCTCTAATACCATGCAGAGATCTGACTTCTAGAAAAGGAAAAACAACTGTAAAACTGTTTCACACAAGCAGCCACATGATGCATATGTTGCAGTTTAGCATACAAGCTGAAAAGCTCTATTAAGATCTTATTTGCTTCTTTACCTGTTTGACAAAAAACTGTCTCAGTCTTTTGTCAAGTGGTTTATACTTTTGATACATTGTATAATGTTACTTAAACTATTCGACATGCATTCAGAAGTGGTTTTCTGCAATAATTGGCCTGGTTGATTACAAAGTGCCATCACATGGTCATTTTAATCAGATTTAATGGAATTTACACAATTTCTTGGGTTTACCAACAGGGCCCAGTTGTTAGAACGCTGGTTAGCGCTAACCCGGGGTTAAATTTTAACCTGGGTTTCTTCTTTTTATCAAAAGCTTTCTCTCGGACAATTTTCTTTATTCTTTTTAGAGTATCCAATCATCAAATTGTAAGCAAAGTCAATTAAACTGAATTTGCTTTTTAAGCTATCATATTTCAGTTCAAAACTTTGCGTTAACTTTTGGCTATCTTAACCCCGCTTTGAACAACCCGGCACTGATCTGCACTTTGATGGCTACCTACAATAAAGTACAACTCTTTAAAACCAATGTTGTTTTCTGTCTTTCTAGTCTCATCACAGGTTTACATTTGACTCAAAAAAAGTAAAAATAATCGCATACATACTTGATTGTCATCTTCATTCTCACTAGATAGCTCTTCGCGTGGAGACTCTGACTCTGAATTCTCCTACAGACAAAATCACACATCCAAAGAAATTAAATAATTTCTTATGAAAGAAACATATTCTGTGTGGTCTTTTTTACAACCAGGGTGCAAAGAAAAGAATTTAGAGCATGCTATTCAGGCAAGCTGAAGCTAGCATATACAAGCCCAAACATCATTTTAACTGGCCCCAAAATGATGAGCAGAATTGAATTAACTGTTCTTCTGTAACTGATTTATACTTTTAGGGGCCATACAAGACTGTTTTTTTTTCAGGCTTTTTTTTCTAAACCTCAAAAGTTGGTTATATAACGGCGATGACCATCCTTCATTTCATTGTTCACTCTGCAGTTCATAACTTCATCACCAACCTTTCATGGGTTTATAACAAACCTATTCAATAACCTGCTCCCAGTTGTCTTGTTAGCTTCATTGGAAGAGTGCCACACTAGTATCGCAGAGGTCAAGGGTTTGAATCAGGTTAGAGCCTGAATTTTTTTTTTCAAGCTTTCAATTCGAAACTGCCAAAGTTGTATAAACATGTAATTAGACTGTAAGTGCTCCCAGATGCAACAATTTTGACCCCAAAGTGGGAAGAACTTATCCTTTGATATTGTAAACAGGGACACTGTTTTCTAGCTATGAATATTACATAAATTTTCAAACCCTACAGATCTTCTTTATGACTAGTTTCATTGTGAAACATGTGACAAGGACGTTCATGTCACTGCTTATCACATGACTCCTGTTTTCAAAACTATGTCCTCTAAACAGGCAACTAAATTCTAGCTCTAGATAGATATTTGCTAAAAAACAAGAACAACTTGAACTCACGTCTTCATCACGTCCTGACTCTTCAGATGAGTCCTACGACAAAAACGAGAAAAGATAAGGCAAAACTACAAAGAATATGGGGCTAGATAAAAAAGCGATCCTTCAAAAATATTTACACATGTATGGCGATCCTGTGCTCAGAATATTAACAAATTGGATTCTCACAAAAGTAGGAACATAAACATGGACATGGACTTTCTATTCCATGCAAATAAGTAAGGCCAAGCGTCGAGCTCACGCCGAATGAATTTGGTCGGGTTCTCCAAAACAAACGTTTTCGAAATGCGTAGTCCGAGATAAATTCATAGAGTTAATCCATAAAACTAAACCTTTAGTTGTTCAATAATTTGCCAAGCTTAATTAAGTGTGAGATGTAATAAGCTGTGACAAGCATATTGTGTGGTAGTTTATGAGAATTCTGAGAAACGAAGGTTAAAAAAGGGGAAAAGAATGCCTTACGTTACGATGACTTTCTGCCATTTTGTCAACTTCACGTCCAACGCGAAATAACTCACTTGGTAACCACGTCTTTCTTCTCGTAGGAAAAATGTGACGTCACTGTAAGAATCTGTAGGAATTCGTAGGAATCCACCACCATATATGGTGCCCAAAAAACTTAATAATTCTGTTACGCTTTTCGCGGTACGTCCGATAATGAAGATGTTACGGACACTAGCCTCAAAATTCAATACAACAGTGCCTCGCTGAACGTAATCTCTCATTGGTTAAACAGGTAGACGCCGTAGCAAGCGTAGCAAAGCATTTCATTGGTTCGAATACAATTACACTACCGCCATCAATTGTAAGTCGCCGCATATGCTCACTACAAGCCCCGATACCTCACACTCACGCACGCGTGACATTTCTGGGCGGAAGTGTGTAAGTCTTCAATCTGGATGATTTATGGTTGCTCTTGTGTTGTGTAAAAAGTAAGTGTTCTAAATATGCTCATGAGTTTGTGTCTCTGTGTCATCTTGGCCTCGAAGATCTCGTATTAAGTAGTCATCGCGGCTAGAAGATGCGTTTTAAAATTGCTCATAGTCCGTTGAAATGACCACCAATGAATGAAAACATCCGAATTATTTACTTAACCTTTATAAATTGAAGTTAACTGATAAGGAACTAGGAGTAGTCGGTAATTAAGAGAGTCCATTCGACATTCTTGTTGCGAGTGAAAGGTTTATTTTAGAGCTTTGGCCATATGTGCATCGCTCGTAGGTGGGAATTTTGTGCGGATGTGAAAAATATCCTGATAACAGTACTGACTCGACTTTTGTGAAAATTTTTGTTGGATTATATCTTCGCTGCATTGTAGGTGATGTCTGCTGTAAAGGAGAAATGGACTGCCAGAGGGACTGGCAAATGTCCTAGTTGTAGCGCAACATACTCAACTTTTCGGAAACCTCTGAATTGTGACCAGTGCAACTTTTTCCTTGGTGGGAGGTACGTTTCTGAAACTGTCAGCCGCAAAAGGAGAAAACTGGACACTCCAAGTGCAGTGAAAGTATGTACATTTGGTGGAAACAACCTATATTCCATGAAAGTCACCAGCAGGGATGGCCGTTGTTTTTGTCTTGTTTCTGACACCAGTAGACTCTGTTATTACAGCTCATGCAAGAGCTTTCGTTCAGTTACAGCAGCATCTGGTCAGGAGGAGATGAACAAATTCTCATGTAAACATCTTGATGAAGTAAAAAATGCAGTAGCTGCAGTCAAAGAATACCATTTATCTCCCCAGCAAGTTTCTGAATATCCAGGGGGTAGTGATGTCCATGGGAAAATGCTTGATTCAGTCAATCATGCCAAGGTGCTTGGTGTCCCTCAAGTCATCAGAGTATCCGAAACCAGCTATGCTGTTTGTGGCATGCCGGACACCTTTGCTGAAAATGGCATTGTCCATTTGAAGCAAGTGAATGGCACATTCTCATGTGTGGTGAAGAACTGCCGTACTATTACTGGTGGTAAACAACTGAAGTCCCGCTATGTGTGTCTCCACATTCATTTGTTGTCATGTTGTCTTGGCTTGTGGAAATCGTCACCACTACCCACCACTGCTACATGTACTGTTACTGTCAACTCCCCTGTTTCAAGCTCCACTACTGCTCTTCCTTCTGCTGCATCAAGTTCCAACCCACCAATTCCTGTCTCTTCAAACTTAACTGCATCTATTTCTCCCTTATCAAGTTCCACTCCACCCAACATTGCTGTGTCAAGCCCTACTATACCCACCTGTGGTGCTTCGAACATTATTCCAATTGACTCTGCTTCGTCAAGCTATTCTACTGCAGCCACCTCCAGTACCAGTAACTCAGGCTCCTCTCCCTCTGAACGTAACTCTACTGGCTCAACTTCAGCAACCTCTTCTGTCACAAGGACCTCTACTGTAAAGTTAAATTTGGCCAGCTGGTATCCATACCATATCCCACTTAATATTATAAATGCTGCCCGTGATTGTGATTGCAATACTTGGAAAGACATAGGTGGTGGATGGCCCAAGGAGTTTATTCCCCAAGACCAAAATTGTCGTTTGTGTGGCACTCACCTACGTCCACCAAGATGCCATCCAGGATCACAGGGGAAAGGATTGTTAATAACAAACATGAATCCTTTTCTTGAAGTGAACATCAAAGTCAAGATGTGTGAAAGGGTTGATTGCCAAGCAATGCACCAGCCCCAAGTTTATGATCTCGGTAAAGTTACATGTAGCTCCATACTTGAATACCTATTTACATCATACATGTATATCTTGTATATGCATGTAAAATCAGTCTCTCAACATTTCAGAAATGAAGCACATATTTTATACCGAAGGTTTAAATCTATAATTTTAACCAGTTTTTTCAAAGTGTTCTTATCGTACATTTGCATGATCATCAGCTGGCAGTGTCCTACATCCACGCATGTAGATGTCCATAAATTTTCTGTATGCCTGTATGAATTGAAGCAAAGAAACTGTCACTGTATCAGCAAAACTGGTTGTCGCTGTCTGGAACTATTTTAATCATACATTTCACAGTTGTTAAATGTTGGTTTTTTTTTCTTATCTTTGTTTTATATATATCTAAATACAGGACTCTTTAATGCTGGAGACAAAGTTCTCATATCTCTGGAAATCTTTTTAGAGTGGCGAGAATTATTCAAAAAAGGTGTACCCCTCTCAATGATTATTGAGTGCAAAATGAAGTAATTGCTGCGTACAGTTCCTAAGGTTTGTAATACATCTTCATTTTCGAAAAATGTAATACATCTTCATTTTCGAAAAAATGTCTGTAAATGTTAATATATTAATGAAGCAGCTACATGTATGTTAGTTAACTTTATTTGCAGTCAGAAAAATTTATTAGAAATAAACGCAATTCCCTGAATGGTCCCCTTTAATTTTTATTCTTGCAGGATCGCACACCTAATCCAAACACAGTTGACTACATTTGTGATGTAATGTACAATGCATTCTACAGTTTTGAAGCCTTGACCCGAAGAAACATGGATGATGTTGTATGTGGGTTGTGTGGAACTGTTGGAGAAGTTTATTATGGCGATGGCAACTCAAAAAACTGCTGTAATGTTAAGGGGGTCAGTAGAAATATAATTATGTTCAATTTGATTTTCCCTCAATACGTCTCACATATTTTTCTCATACTAACTGTCATTGATATTATTTATTTATTATTGTTTTAGGTCAACACTGTTCCACTTATTTCTGTTTTATTCATTACGCCAATTAATTGAGTTGGAAATAGTTTAAGTACCGGATCAGTGTTGTGTTTGATTTCTGGAAGACTGACCTGAATTTTGCTTTGTTGCGTTCATTGAGCACGCTTCAATATTTTATCTTCGTTGTTGTCAGAAACAAAGTGCAAACCCGTCCAAAAAAATACAGGGGAATGGTTTACTACTTAATTGAAAAGCACATGCAACAATTCAGGCACTTCTGAAGGAAAAAAAGTAACCCAAAAACGTCACTTAGCAATACGTCCCTCTTGCACCAAGCCATTCAATTGTTCTTCTTCTTTGATACTGGCACCATACGGATTGACTATAGTCAACAGGAAACAGCACAGTTGCCACCTTTAGAAGATTTTATACACAGGATTACATCCCATTTTGTTGAAATAACAACTTACACCAAAGCAGATGGCAAGCTATCAGCCAACATTGGAGAAGTGCCACCATTAATTCCACCAGGTCAACGTGCGAATAAAGTATTGCATACCGAGGCCAGTAAAAACAGTGTATACTTAACAAAGAAGGAAAAACTTAATGATGTAGAAGGTAACAATTTATTTTCTTGCATGCATTACTTTCCTCCTATGCGTCTATATATACGTTTGTATCAATCCAAATTATACCTAGGTTCTATGGCTCACTTTTAGATAAATAAAATGTTATCTTATAACAAAAACATAAACTTGATCCAGGTATGTTTTGTGGAACTTTTGCAAAATCTGAGTTGACCCAAAATGTTTTGTGGAACAAACTGTTATGTTATTTGATTTCATAATTTAATTCATATGCATCTTGCCCAGGCAACTGTTCTAATCAAACATATTTAAATTCAGCATTGCCCAACTAGTTTATTCAATAAGTATTCTATAAATTCTCTCAAGGTTTATCTTGATCTTGACTGTATATTAATTAATTAATCAATTGGTAGTTAATATAATGGCTGTCATGTATTTATATCAACAGTCAATTAATTTTTTTTAAAGTGATCCTACAATGCTGCACCTCCTTTTGCAGCAAAAAAATTTCCTTGTTGAAGAGATAAAAAATTTATCTGTGGAAAAACTCAAACAAGTTTGTGAAGAATGCTCAATATCGACTAAACAGAGATCAGCTGTAAGTTTTAATTACTGGAATTCCATGTATTTTTATTGTACTAAATAAATTGAAAATCAAGAGTGACTTGCCAAAGCAAAAGCATGCAAACTGTACTGACAAAATAACTTATACTTCCTTAGTGAGACCCCTGTTACAGGGCAAGAAACTTTCTTTTCAATTCACTTGTCCCTTCGGACAAGTACAATGTGTATTTTGCTTGTCCGAACCACAAAACTACTTGTCCAAAAACAGACAACCACAACAATACTAAAGGGTAATATATAAACTTCATATTTCATTTTAGCTCGTAGAATGGCGGCGACTTTTTGAATGGGCTGTTAAAGTTTCTCTTCTGAATCCTTGAACTCCATCTCCACATCCAATGTACATAGGGCTGCTTTTGTCAGCTAATTCAGCATACTTTCTACAAGTTGAGCAGTACATTTTATTTGTTTCTTCTTGATAAACAACCCAATCGAACTCTTTCTGCCACGCTGGTTGAAACTTTCTTATGCGCTTCGTTTCATACTTTTTCTTGTTATCTTCGCTTTTTTTCTTTTTGGAATGTACAACATTGCTAGTACCATCATCTGCATCATGTGTTTCCGGTGCTGACCTCTTTAAAAAGCTAGTAAGTGTCGACTGAGACAAAGACATGATGCTTGAAGAAAAGCGCTGAAACTCGCTGAAACGTGACTGACAAGCACGTGCGATATCGTGAGCCTGCTATTATGCTGTACAGCAGGACTCACATGGTACCTCGCACGACGAAATCAAACACACAACGTAAACAAAATGATATTTTATTTTACTTTCTGTAAGAGCTACTTATTTTTTAGAGCACTTAGGTTATTAATTACGGAAAGAATATTTTATTATATATCCAAAGAAAACAGGTAAGTATAGTTCTTGACTTTTTTTAAGTTGGACCTTTACAAATCAGTTGTCCATTCGGACAACTGGGATCACGTTTTTCCTTGTCTGAACGGAAAAGTTACCCGTCCCAGACGTTCGGACGGCCCAAGTTTCCTGCCCTGTGTTATCAAGATGATCTCTTAAGACAGATAGTAGGAGGAGTGTAGGGACGACAAATTCACACTAAAAATACCAAAAAATAAAATAACAGCTACATCAATGATTCCCAAAAAACACACATCACTAACATCGTTGTGTGACAAAGTATAATTAACTTTTTTTTTCTATTTTATTTGATGTAGGATTTTTTGCGAGGCAGGCTGCTTGCTCTTTATGCAAGTATCGCTGTTGGAAACTCTCCATGCCATAAGTTCACCCATGTCGAAGGTCACTCAGGTGGCTTTTATCACATTGTTTGTCCTCATTCTGTGAGTGTACACAATTTTGTTTCCTTATTTAAATTTCTTATAAGTTAACTCTTGTAAAGTAACAGTTCAGTCCATGATTTTCCAAAGTTAACATTTTGCACTTTGTTTGCTTAGAACAAAATTTGATTTACTTACTCAAAAATCAAAAAGAGAATATTCCGATTTTTTTTAAACTACTGAAAAAGTCAATTTTAGAAGTAAGACCTACAGTTGAAGATGTATTAACACCATGGAATGATTAAAGTAAAAAATATCGTTTTTTTCAAAAATGTGACTTGGTATTAATTTCATCATGTTCTCACTGCTGCATACATTGTAACATTATCACTTGTGAAAACTTATAAGGGGCCTTATAGGAGGCAACCATTTTTCTGGAGGGGGGGATTTTGAAAAAAATTTCCTGCAAGTGCTTTTTGGAAGAAAAAAATGCATGCAGCACAAATATAAACAGTAATCCTTCAGAGCACTGAGAATGGAAAATTATCCCACACTTCCTTACCCACCAGGTAAGGTGACCAGATATCATCCACTACCCACCCCCATCAAGAGTTAATTGTTCAGCCCATCAAGATTTCCTTTTTCTGTTATTACTTATATGTTAAGATGTGTCACTTATACTATTGCTTAGTTGTTCATTCCTACATGTGATTTTAATTTTAAATTTTTGTTTGCAGTGTACTGTTGCATCAAAATTCCTTCTTCTGCAAGAATCTGTCCGTGACGCTGCTGACTTGTACCTCAGCCTGAAATACCCCCCTCCTCTTTTAATCTGTGATACACCTTGTACTCTGGCACGTCACATTGATCAGAGGTGTCCGGATGTTGCAGAACAACTTTGGGGTGACAATGTGGGGTGCTTTCAGAAGCCAGTAATAGGGAAGTCACCTATTAAAGTGAGTGCACTAGTTGATAATGTATACCCAATCCACCATTTAGTGAATTATTATTTTGAGCATATTGTAGTCTAGCTTTTCAAAACAGATTGAGCACAGCCATGTAGTTACATAAATTTACAGGTAATGGGTTAAAACTGGAGTTGTATAATCCATCTTCTGTCCTTTTAGTGCAGCTGATCATTTTTTAAATCACACCAGGGACTAAATACAAACCATTCTTCAAGTTTTGTAAACAAACAGTACATTGTAGCTGATGAATTTACATTGCTACATGCAAGTTTGTCTGTCGTGAGATTCTTTGTCCCATCCAGACTAAATGTAATGATTATTTCACACTAGCCACCCATAATGCAGTGTAAATCTGTTGAATGAGTGTATGTCATGCATGACCATGGATTGAGTCTCTCACAATGTCTTACTGAAAAAAGGCAATGTTCCAGGTGCAAAAGAGTTCTCTTGTCAACAAATATTGTGGGGAATAGACATGACATTTCATTATATAAAGGCTTTAAACAGATTGCAAGAAGCGGCCTACAAACAAATTGCAGAAAGTATGGAATATTTGTTGTTGTTGACTGCTGAGGGTACATGCTTATTCATTATTGACAGCAAGAAAAAATGAACCCAGTCAAAACAAGCCAAAAGATTCCAGCTAAAAGCTATGATTTTGTTTTGAACCCTGGTAACATCAAGTTAATTTTTTCTTCCAGGTCAGTGTTCCAGAGTTAGTAAGCTCAACGTTTAAAACTAAGCTGGTACAGGTTGACCAAACATCCACATGGCAACATCCTACAACTGGCCAAAAGAGGAGGTATATTGCAGGTGATCGATTTCATGCTTCTGTAAACCCCCACAAGTCCGAGTTGTGTGCGTATCATGACATCAACCTGTTGGAACAAAGTAATGGCATCAGAACCAGCTACCAAGAGAGTTCCAATCATATCAAGAACAGACGCCTCCAGAGCTCAACTGTTCAAAGCTTTTTTGTACATGTCCTGTATAATTACCTAATGGACTATTATGAAAATGAACAAATTGTTCAGAAGCAGATTAATGATATTAAATCTATGTCGGGACCCAACCAGGTGATCACCAGGGATAAGTTTCATCGTTTTGTGATAACCAAGTTAGTTTCTTAATTCCCTAGCCTTTTGTTGGCCTTGTTCTGGGCTAGTGGTTTGTCCATGTGGAGTAGTGATTCATTGTACTAACTAGCCCTCTGCCTGGCAGTGAAAAACGTTAGTGTTAAGCACTGCTATATTGCCACGACATTATTCATTTAATTAGGATTGCCGGGCATACACTGTAGAATGGTGTTTCCTCGAGTTAGATGGCACATTTATGGTGGTTCATGTGAACCCAGTTCGCTTTTTAGTGATATGGAGGTGAGGACATAAGGGCTTTTTCAAGGTGGGGTCTATTCTGTGAGGGGATCATAATAGACCCCTATAGTCCTCTGGTTCATATTACTCAAGCTACATGTACTAGAAACTAGCTACAAAAAAATCCCAAGTTATCAAGTTGTAGTAAATTTCTTTTCCATGAAACTAATTAGTTTAGGGGCTAGTAGAGTAGGAGGTTGTTATCACTAGCCCACCATGGTTTTACTAGTCCTGGGCTAGTGGACTTGTGTTAGTGTCGGGTACTGGTAGAACGTTGATTCATATAGGAGGTGAACACTTTATATCATGTTGAACAATTCTTGGGAGAAATTAGGTGATCACAGATGTCAATGTGGGGCATGATGCAATGTGTTATAGTGAACAAAATCTCTTTTAGGAAAGGCCGGGTACAAGTCAGACATCACAGATAGTCATACTACAAGCTTTCACCATGCTGAGAATAAGCATATTACCTTCCTACTTTGCCTTCTTGCAGGATTCACTGCAGTACCTTGAGGAAAAAAGAATATATTATTAGGATAATTTTCAAAATCAATCTTTTTAAATATAAAGCTGATTAATCGACATGCAGGTTGCATGCTGGTGAAAAGATAAACCTTGATGGTGTAGAAACTGATAAACATCTTGGTAACATGACAGTGAACGTGCCTTTTACTTACCACTTTTTCTCTCTGGGAAGTTCTGTCAATGCCAAGCATGACATGTGATAGTAACCTTTCCCTAGGCACTACAATGAAAGTATGCTCATCTCTTCTTAAGAGGAAAATGTACTGACAAACATATAATATGTATTTTATTTGTTATGGTTTTAATTTATCCTTGATTCATATTTTTTCCTTTGTGTCACAACTCATAATCATCTAACAAGAGTTTATTTTTCATGTGGAGAACGTGACTTTTATACGAGAAATGTCATTTGCTGACTACCTAATCATCAAAAGAGCGACAAAAAAAGTACACAGTCATTGAAATTTTTCTGAAGGGTGAGCTGGAATTCCATTTTTTTTAGTTATGCATATATCACCATATTATTTAAAAAAACTTGAACCAAGAATTAGATTGATTCCGGATATACGCATGAATCCAAATAGTTTAAGGATTTCAGTATTTTAGCCATGGATAGTTGCAATGAGTTGCAATGAGCATTCTTTGAGCATCCTCATCTGGGGTAGAGTCTAAACAATGATTTTTTCGAAACTTTGCCAATAGGAAAGCAGATTATTAAGGAAATGTTACAGTGTAAAATTGAATTCTGTTTAACAATTTGACAGAAAAAATTCACTAGTTTTATTGCTGGTCCAAGGGAGACCATTTAATAGCCTTCTGGCTTCTCGTGGGCTCCCTCGTCACTATTATTTAACAACTATTCACCCAAGTGGAGGTGGTTAGTGGTGGATATTAACTGAGCCGCAAAGCCGCTAGGTAAATAGACACCGCTAAACACCAACACTGAGGTGAATAGTTGTTTTAGTATATACTAAAACAGTGAGATAATATACACCACAAAAAATTAATTTAGACAACCCTCAAAGTTAAATTTTTCTTTTGGTGGCCATTTGGCGACCAACTCTTTAGGTTTAGTCGCCAAAGGATTTTTTTAGGCGCCAAAATATATGTTAATAATAAAGTTTTAATAATTGGTTAATAATTAATTTGGGCTTAAAAATGGTATTGTTCAGCCAAGACAATGTTTTACCGTATTGACAAGTGTATAGGGTAACTTATAATCCATGTCGAGTAACACTGCTTTTATTTGCTTCTAAACAGAGAAGATATCTTGCAAAATACTGCCTTTGTGACCGAGTTCACGGAGGCCATGAGCAAAATTCCAGCATAAAAATTGTCCTGAAATTAGTGAACTGCATCTAATCAAATGGCCAATTATGTCAATGACTAAAAGCAAGGCTCTCTTCACTAAACAGTGTCTTTCACTCGCATAAACAGCAATCTTCATGATTTAGGGAAAGGTCGTCGTGGTCTTTTTGAGGAAGAAAACCAGGCCTTAACTGCTGAAACTGGATCAAAATCCGCCAGGGTTGGGCCCTCCAGCGAAATTCTCATTAAATGCTCCAGGTTTTCTCCACCCAGACTAGATCGTGAATCGTTTTTGATTCTGTTTTGGGTCGAGATAGCCCTTTCACACTGGGCAGCTGATATGGGAAGGACCATGAGGATTTCAACTAAGTGTAGGACATCTTTATGGTCATCTCTGTAAGGTACTTTGGTCAAAAGGGTGGCCCACAGATCCAGGTACCCTTTGCGTTTGAACTGGGTACTGACTAGCACCTTGAGAGATGTCCACTGGGGTAGAATGGCTGCAATGATGCAGCCTTTGTCCTCCAGCGCTGGTTGAAACCAAGTCGAGAGACGCATAATTGCCTCCTGGCCAAAATCAATAAGCTCACTTTGAGCTGTGGGCCACGCGTCGTGGTTAAAGACCAGGAGATCTTTAACTACTTGGTTGGGACCAGGGGTAGCAATCTTATCAGGGGCTTGTAGAAGGGCACCAAATCGTGCCCTCAAACCAGACAAACAAAGATCTGTTGCCTGTTTTATCTGGGCACCTACGCCAGCCTTTTCATCGATCTCTTCAGTAGTTATACCACTTAGATCGCCAGAGAGAGTAATCCCTTGAAACAATGAACAGCTGTCTGAGGTTGACAGGCTACCGAGAAAAGCCTGCAGTCTTCCTCCTCTTACAGGTCGCTTGGCAAGAAGAGAGATACTGGATAGAGCCTCCTCTAAAAGGGATACAGCAGATGGCAGAATGAGATCATTTCTTTGGAAATGAAAGCTGAGCTTGCTGAGAACATCAAACAAGTCAGACAGAAAGTGACAAAAGGTCACAAGAGATGCTTTCTTCATAGCTTTTGCAATGAACTTGGCTCTTCCTTTGACATCTGCATTAGCTGATGTTGTAGCAAGATGCTCCATGTGTGCAAGGACGGCAGCATATTGCGCAGGATCTGAGCGAATGCTTCCATCCTTTACAGGCTTGATGAAGACTCTCAATGCACCACTGACATGGGGAAGCCACCTGGAACCCTTCACTGGCCTAGGCTTCAGAACATCCAGACCAAGCTCGTTTCCCAAAGCTGTTAGCTCCCTTTTGCTCTTAGGACTGAAATGATAGGTCTTCCACACCAAATGCAATATGTCGTACACCTCTTTAACATATTTGCACTGTTGTTGCATTTCCAGCATTGATAGTTCCAGGCGATGGGGAAGACAATGGATGTCAATGAGGTGGTGGACTTCACGTTTGAGTAATGATGCAACACCTCGTCGCTTTCCCAGATTCACTGACGCGCCATCTGCTCCAAACCCTATTGTGCTCTTTTTCCACTCCTTCACTCCAAGGTCCGAAAAGCAGTTGTCGACAACTTGAAGAAGACCTGCGAAAATTAAACAAAAAGTATCAAAAGTTTTATCGTTGATACACCGGTAAGCTTTTAAACATCAATCACAAAAAAAGAATGTGAAACTAAGCGGTATCACAGAAATGGTTGCTAGGAATTTAGCAGAGACTTTTATAGTTCTGATTTTTTTGTCCAAGAATATTAATTATGTCGAAGAAAAATGTTGACAACTCGATAGCTTCTTTTTTGTTAGGTCACTAATAAATGTGCAGTGTACGTTAAAGCTTACCATCAGCGTGGGCATGCTCTACAGGTTTGTGTCCTACCATGCGATTGACTGGTCGGCCATCAGTACCCAAACACCTCGCATACACAGTTTCGTTTTCGGTGCTGGAGGCATCTGTGGCTCCATCAATCATGACTGAAATGTAACGCACTTCATTGCGAAGGTTTTCAGCCATTTCCTCTTTTATCAGTGTGCCCACTGTTGCAACCATTTCTGCACATTTTATGTCATTTGAATAGGTGTTGGTTATTTGAATCCCGTTTTTCTGCTGAAGCTGAAGAAGGCCCGGGAACTTAGTGAAAGGAAGTTCTTCTTTTGCAATGAAGTATGCAGTATTCATTTTTACTGACATTTCTTTGTAGGCCTGCTCATCTATCTTCTCAGCTGCCTTCTTAAGCCCTTTGAATATTGGCCTTTTTGTGAGTGGTTTCTGTTAGTTGATCACGAAATCCTGTGCGCGTAGATGGCCATGGCTCTCACCGTGCTTTTTGAGTGTCTCCTTTTTTATTGTCTTTGAGCCAGTGACAAATTCAGTTTTACCAGCAATTTCTGAGCCAGCTTTGCGACACAAATCGCAAAACATTTTGTTCGCCTCAGGGTCATAGATCACCCATGGAAACTCGTTTTTCCAAGAATCTTGAAACTTTCTGGTTACAGAAGAGGTCTTGGGTAATTTCGCACAGCAACTACTCTCGTTGGAGTTTACGACAGCTTCGGTAGCGGTTCTCTTGGTGGCACTTGCTTTGGATGTGGGTTTAAAGAAAGATGAAATGGCTCTTGACTTTCCTACCAGTGGGGTCCTGTCTTTTTGGGTTGGTAGTGCGCCGCTCATTAAGGTTGGAGGCCTTGGGGCACTTTGGCACTGGATGACGGGGACAAAGTGGTTGGGTTGGAACACTGCACCTGGCCGGTTGTCAAAATTGCCATCTCTTGTCCACAACAGCCGGAACACCGCGGACCCACTTTCATCTTTTCCTTCTACCATGCCACGGGGTTTAATAACGCCGCTCATAAGTGGATGAATGCCAGAGGTATTTTTGAATTTCGGGTACAGTGACATCAAAGGCCGGTTAAGTACAGTAGCTAATGCCATCATATTTATTAAAGTGGCATACTTCTTCTCTTTGCAAGTGATAATGGCCTGAGCTTGAACTGCATCAACTCGGGACGCTTGCCTTTCAAATTCTTTTTGAGCACTATCACTTAACAACAGTGTAAAAATAGTTGTATCGGAAAACCCGGAGCTTCTACCATCGACGAGTTTTGGGTGCTCTGCATAATAGTCAGGGTTAAGATACAGTTCCACTGCGGTCAACAGTCTGAGAATAAGATTCGCAGATTAATCTCCTTCAATCAACACCGAGGCGGAATTGTATAGGCAATTTCCATCACCAGTTGTTTGTAACGCCTTCAGTCCTTTTTCTTCACTTGGGATTAAAGCAGAACTCAACTGGTCTTCCGCTAACGCGTTTAGTAGTTCCACGTCGCAACTCGAAAATTGATCAATTTTACCCTCATATTTTTTTCTCATCTCTTCGGCAAGATTTCTGGATGACAGATCTCCCACCTTCAAGTTTTTTTGAAGAGTCAACAGATCGTCTGTAATTTCGCTAGACATCGCTAGAGCCTGAGAACTTTGAAACGAAAAGGATTGCAAAGACAAGGAACACACAGTGAAGATTTGCTAGGAAAACGGCCAACAGGAGTGTAACATGTTTGAAATTGTGCACGTGAAAATTAATTGCGTAAGTACTGTGACAGTGTCTCATATTTTCCCGTAAACATTCTTTTTAACACTGGCGAAAAGTACCAGGACGTACAAAACTAACAAAATGTTGAGCTAAAACTGGTTTAAAGCTAGTCTTCTTTCAGTATTTTACTAATGAAACCGCACATTGAGAATTTATTTACATCTGTCCTATGAAACAAAAATTGCCTCAACGACGCAGCCGGAAAAGACGGCGCGATCTATAAATCAACCTTATGGTTTTCTATCAGCCAAAAAAACCCAAACAAAAATACCGCTTGGGAGATTGCAATAAATACCTTTTGCTTTACTTTTGGTTAAGACGTTTAAGAAAATTGTTTTTCGCAAAGTTTAGGTTCGTCTGATGATGATGTTGTGTTGGTCTGCAAATGGTCGCTTTTTATTCTATGTATAAAAAACGATTCAACATTTCATGTTACTCAAATTTATCTTAAAATGTTCCATGCCGACTTAAACTTTCTGCTTTTCCATTTATTTTAACCCCCAAAATATATATTTATTTGCGTTGTAGTCTTCCCAGTCTAGCCGCACACGCGGTTTCCGAGAGAAAATTATGAAAAACAAAGCGATTGCGTGCTGCTTGTCACGTGTTACAAGGTTAAAAATATGTCACGTGCTAGGCAACGGACCTGTGCTCAGTGGAGCAGAACAATATTTTAGCAGAAATCTTAGCGAAGTAAGCGTTTGTTTGAATGAAGATCGACGAGATCTTCTAATCTTCCCCCTCTGGGATATCAGCAGAGGACCTTAATCATTTCAGTACAATTCAGACAATTGATCATCTTTTTCGTTTCTTCAGTTTTTCTCTGGTCGCCAAATTGGCGACTATTTTCCGAATCAAGTCGCCAGTACCAAAATTTTAGTCGCCAAGGCGCCTAAAGTGGTCGCAGCTTTGAGGGTTGTTGGATCATTTCTTCACTTTTCACGGATGCAAACCGGGACGCCATTTTCTCTCGAATTGCCCGGAGGTAAATAGCACAGGATATTCGGAGTTTGACGCACCAATCAGCGCGCGCCTTCAATGCTATCCACTGTTTTAGTATATACTAAGTTCAGGTATTCTCTATGTGTATGAAAAATATGTAACTAAAATATGGTGGCAAATAAATGTGGACCTTGAATGTTACAATTTGTTTACTTGCTGAAATCGGATCTACCAAGAGACATTTTTGAAAACATTTCCAAATGAAATTAATGTTTTCAGCTATCCTCTAGGGCTTTGAAAACCAACCTTGTTGGTTGTCATTACTAACATGTTAGGTGTTAATTAACTCTCAATACCTGAACTTTTTTCTTTGTTTCACATACTAGCATTTCGTTTTCTTCTTCTTGTGATCTTTGCTGTAAAAAATTGCTGCCTTTTAATTACCTTCAAAAAATTTCTACAAATCCCATGCTATTTGAATAATAGCTATGGCAGCCCGAAGGTCTGCGGTGTGGAGCCCATAAGTATTTATGATGGAAACTATTAGATAGAAACTCATGCATTTCATTTGTAAGGTCATAATGGTTAGTGGCAATTACTTGCTGGTGCATGGGCCCATGAATGTACATAACTCCAACATCGCACGACATGGTGCCTGTTGCTCTCCCAATTAACCAAATGATTAATGTAGGTTGCATGTTTGCCTTAATTGCCTTGGTTAACTTTTACATCGGATGTCCATCGCACGGTCTATTGACAGCTGTCCCAACCAGGCATCCGCAGACCAGTAACATCTGACGATATCAAGTGTAGGTCCCATCAAGGTTGCATTATTTTGTTACAGTTTACAGCCAACCAGGTTGGGTTATTGACAAATTATTAGAACAAGAAAACAAGCCAAAAATTTGTAGCTTCTGTTTTAGGCTACGCTGCATATATATTCTGGTAAATACATGTATATATTCACAGGGAATTTCTTACCTTTTTACAAGTGCAGTATTTAGACCCATTGGTTCTCATTCTTGTTGTTTGGCCTGAAAGGCCATGAGAAGATCAAATCAATTAAAATTATGAAGGTAACAAAATCAATTGGTTGTAATGAGAACTAAGGGACCGTTCATTTTTTATGAGAGAGGGGGGGCTGGGCACTCGAAAAAAATTGGCTTGAAAGGGGGGGCCAGCCGAAAAAAAATGAAGGAAAGGGGGGGGGTCGGACGAAAAAATTAGATTAAAGATAGGATAAGAGATGTTTACAAATGGAAGAAATAACAAATATGCTAAAACAGTTCCAGGGTAACAAGAAAACTTCTCAACAGCTTTTATATTTTATAAGGACAGTGAACATATCATAATAACAGTCTTGAAAAGCAACAAAAGGGGGTGGTAGGCCTACACGACTTTTACCTCATGCCAAAATGCTGCTTATTCCAATTAAGTTGTTTTTATCTGCTGGGTAGATTATGCTCTGCAAGGTTCTGCATTAATACTGAGCAAATGCGATTTTAGCCGCATGTTTCACACTGAGAGGTCATGACATACATATCGATTGACTGTAGTTATTTTTTCTGGTCGGCAGGATTTGCCCTCTGATGCAAGCGCATTTTCTTTGACCTCTTTTGGAGCGTAAAGCTTTTTTATTACGGCTGTATAAGGGTTCCAATTTTCTCCAAAGTGCCTTCTGGATCTGAATAACTAAGCGATTTTCTTTAGTCCGTGAGTGTAATGTTTGTCTGCAAAGCTGTATCACGCTGGGCCCAGCTCGTCAGTTTTCTTTGCAGAATGTTAAATTATCACGGATAGTGACTTACAGATCCAAATGGGCTATTAAAACAGCATCAGAGGAGCAGCAAGAATGACAAAGTGAAGACAATTATGGGACACTTCCTGCAGATGAATACTCTCAGAACAGGTCAAGCCGAAGTGAGAGGCAGCAATGAATCAGGTCAACTAGACAGCAGTGGTGAAAGCCGTGAGGGAGAAGAAACTGATGATGATTACAAGAGTGATGCCCCTGACTCTGAAGACGACTCAAATGATGTAGTTCTTTCTTTTATCGCCTCAGACGAGGAATATGTAGACGAGCGGCCAGCTACAACACGCTCAGGACGAGCAGTAACAAGAAGAGCTGAAATTGACTTTTCATTCTTTTGAGTGAGGATTTGTTAAAAACAGCTTTCTAGCTTTCAGCTTTCTTTCACTAAATTACGTGAAATGTAACAAAACGAAATTTTAATGCAGTAACTTTTTAAATACCTTATGTATTTTTTTATTGATGGGGGGGGACCTTCCAAAAAATTACTCTGATGAGGGGGGGGGGCATGCGAAAAAAATCGGAAATTGGGGGGGGTCATACAATTTTAAAATTACACTCCTCCAAATCCCCCCAGCCCCCCCTACCCCATAAAAAAAGAACGGTCCCTAATGCATTGTGTGCAGAATTTCATGCATTATTAGCATGTGTACATATTAAAGAAAAAACCAGGTTTTTATGAGGCCTGGCTTGTGAGAAAGACAAATTGTATTTTTCCTCAGAAGCGAGTATTGGTGTCAATCAGCTAGTTATCATGATTTGAAAGTTGGAGAGCTACATAACATTGACATTGAACATAAATTTTTAAAAATATAAAACTGTACTAACTGGGTGCAATACAGACAGTGATATTTCTGGGAGATAAGTAGCTTGATGTTACGTGTGCGTACTGATAGTTATTTGTGAATGAATGGTTTTGAACTTTATTTTTTACTTTTTTGGCACCACATACCAGAAGTACCTTGGCGGGTCATGACACCAAAAGTTCCATCAGCAAACAACTGCCTTACAACAGTAGGAGGCTCTCAGCTCTCTTCAAGGCAAAATGATTAATTAACAATTAGATTATGAGCTCAAGATTTCTATCGCATGATAGTTGACGAGGGCATAGCCTGAGTCAACTATCGTGCGATAGGAATCGAGAGCGAACAATCTAATTGTTTTAGTATGAATCTACTAGTCGTTCAAAACTTAATCGAAATCCTCTTCAAAGACAGTTCGAAAATGCTAATAATTGGCCGTAATTTTGTTATAAAGCGCAGACGACTACACTACTCACTATCTATCACCGAATAGATAGTGAGTAGTGTAGCCAATCAGAGAACAGCATTCGTGATAGAATGCTAGTAGATTTATACTTAAAGTTATTTTTTTCCCAAATCTTCTAGCTCGAAGGGAATTGCGATCTTTGAAAACAGACAACTATTAACCATTTAAGCAAATCTCTAGGCATTTAAAATATTGCCATTCTATTATAACTAAACACTTGCACAACTGAACCTGGGATTAAAGCTTAAAATGTGAGCATAAATTGCAAAATTTGCAATTCAAGGATATCAATTAAGGGTGGTTTTCAAGGATATTCAGTCAGATTATGGATTGTAAAAGAGATTCTTTCAACCAAAGTCCTGTCCTTTGTGTGCTTCTGTTATTGTTTTCCTGCCTTTCAGTGGTCTTCAGTCGCACGCGTAGCTGGCCTTCGCCTCTAATCTATGTAAAAACTAAATAGAGCCTTGGTTGAGCTTAGATGGAGAGGATATTAAATAAAAGAACTTTTACCACAAACGAAGACTCCAAATTTTGGTATTAACAAAAATGGCGGCGAACAAAGGGTGACTGGTGCAAAGGACTGTGGTTGAAAGAGACTCTTAAGTTATCTACTTCATTGGAGACGACAAAACCTGGACCAGGGGGTCCATGATTCCATCAAGGGAATTCATGGACCAGGAGTCCAGGTTTAATTGTCCTCTCCCCTCAATTACATATATTAATAAAACCTGAACTGTCACTGCTATAAGGAGTAGCACTTGCAGCAGCTGATCTTTCACTGCTACTACTTGGGCCCCCGGTGCTAGTGTTGTCACAATCTGCATAAATTGAGTGAATATTAAACAATTAAGCTAATCTATAGGTATTCTTTAATGACAGTCATTACATGCTATCATTTCATTTGATTTCATCCATAAGTTTGTGTGCTTGTCTTTGGTGTGAAACCTTGTTTACCTATACAGTATTTATTTGATACTTTAGAGTGGTGCTTATTAAATTTTCACTGTTTTCAGCAAGTAGTAGTAATATGCCATAAAGCAATAAATATCAACAAAATTAAGATGCATCATTCTAAGCATTATGTTCATTAAAAGTTTCTTTAAAATACTAAGAAAACTTGTCCTTCAGTGAAGTCTCTAATATGTCATTAAGGTCAATTAGCACACTCTTGGTTATTCCTCTCGTGCATTTCAGTTTTTTTTGGAGGCGTGGGTTGGCGCTTATTTAAGGCTGTACCTTATTAACCTTTCCTACCAACAGGGTGAGAACTTCTTAAACAAAATGATTATGATGATTATAAATTATCACAAAAATTCTGTACCTTTACTATTGCTGCTTCCTGGATTGTCAATTACAGCAGTTGGGGCTTCACTGCTGTAATCACCTGGATCTGCGCATGGATTGTCAACACAGTCTGAAGTAGATTAATGATATGGATTGATGGTATTCTTCGAATCAATATAATGGTGATTATAAACATGTATTACTTATTATAAACCAATAACATCAATTCTTTTGGTAATAAAATTAAACCATGTTTTTCTCTACATTTACCTTTTGCGGCCTGCATCCGTTTGCCAGCTTCAAGACCCTGGTGGTAAAAAGGTATTTGTTTGAATAAAATTTAAAGTTATTAGGAAACAATGTTACGATATACAGCCAACCCATGTGTGCCAGACAAGCTCCCATAATCAACCACGAGCTGGAGGTTTGACAGGCCAGTTTAATTCTGAAAGAGTAAGATCATACCATGTCAAAGGCTTTCCTCTTCCTTGGTGTCAAAGATATGTATCTTTGTCTTGTTTTAGGTGTTAGGTCCTGAAGAAAAAAAGAATCATTTATAGTATTTGTCAACTTTATTTTTAAATCTACTTGCCTGGAAAAAAACATTTTAAGGATTACTCTCAAGGGAACACATAAATGATATGAATGCAGTCTTCATTTGGGGGTCTGTCTTTTACTAAGTTTATAATAAATTTATGCTTTCTACGTATATCCCTTATACTTGCCTGTGACACCCCAATGTTGTCAACAGGTGACCTTTCTGATGGTCTCGTGCCAGATTGCCTCTCACATTCTGTTATAAAAACACTCTAATATTTAATAGATCAATACAGTTGATTTCAAAAATAACAGTGATTTCATTTACTGATTTCATGTATGGTGATTAGTTTCTTGCTCTAGTTTGGTGCAGCACCTGTCAGAGTGTGATGTAAAGAGTCAGGCTCAGGAATGATAATTTACACCAACTTCCTTATTTTCAAAATTGCCAACATAATAAATTTTATAGCAGGTACAATGTACCATCACAATTTAGGCAAGCATGAAACTGAAAGCTAAAAGCAAACCTAACCCTATAAATAACAATAAGGAGTCCAAATAACAAATTTAAAAACCCAGGCTAAATTCAGTTTTAACCCATTTTTATAAGAACCACACTTGCCTAAAATTTGGAAACTACTTGCTCTTTTTCTTGGAAATCACTTCAAAATGTTCACTTTTAGGGATATGAGATATGTTGGCATCGTTGATCCTCATCTGGGCACCTAGGAGCCTTTTCACTCCAGTTGCAGTGTATATAATTTCCAGATGTTGACAATCATCAAATATTATTTATTGTGAGTCACAATCACATTTAAATATAGATTACAAATATAAGAAAATAAAGGCTGATTACAACTAAAAACTCTTTTAGCAACTCTGTCATCAACCTGAATTGCCTAAAAAAAATTGTCATTTATGTATTAAAACCTAATTTTATAATACTTATATAGGCTACCCTGGGAAAATGCAGGTTCTTACTCTCAGGTTTTTAATGTAGAGAAAGATGAGGTATACAACTGAAAACCAACATACCATCTATGGCTTGCTTGAGGTTTTGTTCCATGGCCTTCAGCGTCTTTTCCTCCTCTGGAGTCAGTTCAGGCATACTGAGGTCATCCTGACTTGGGGCCTCTTCTTCTTCATTAGGTTTTTCCTTAATCACTCCTGATGCTTTTTTGATCAAATGCCAGAAACATGCAAGAGAATGAACATTATCAACGTAGCATTGTTTAGTTTTTACTCTCCCTCAATTATCCGTAATTTACAAAAAGCAAACTTTAATAAGCCTGATTGGCAGTTAATGTGTAACCAATTTTTAATGATCTCAGAGCAGCTGATTTCCGCTCTTTTTTTGCAAACATATCTTTTAAATGCAGGACTAGAGATTAGGCATCACAAAATTAAGTGCTATATATTAATATATATTTTCGCAGATGCTTAAATTAAGCTTTGGTAGCAGTCAACGCATAATGTTGCATTAAAATATATACCTAAGTTAATACTCACCATATTTGATGTAATTTGTAGTATATGGCCTTAGGAACGAAAAGGGTATGCGATATGCCCTATGTTGAACGGTGTTCTCGCGCTCTGACAAATTACTCAGGGTACCATCTGAATGTCTACAGAAATAACACCCTATTGTTGCAGGGTTTTCCACCATGTCCTCATACAATCGTCTTATTTCCTATAAAATAACATCATTCATAATCATTTTTTCTGTGATAAAGAAATCATATTTTAAAAATTTTAAATTCGATGAAGCAGTGGCTCCTGGAAATGTACTGGTACATACCTGTCCCGAGAACTCAGACTCTCCCACCCACCTTTGAGTTTTTGTTGTGCTTCATTTTATTCCATTTTGGCGGCTGAGACCCCCCTCCCCATTGGAATTTCCCATGATCTTCATAGGGTGGGTATGGCATTTTCAGGAACAATACATTGTTATTTTAACTTAAGGTTTAGGTGTGCATTTAGAGTGCCAGAGGAGTCAGATTTTAAATGTAAGAAACACATTTTTCTCAACAATATGATCTGAAGTATCAATTTATTAACATAAGGAGTAAAACATTCCATTCCCTGGTCTCAAACAGTGTACACCAAATATTACAGGGCAAGGTGCCTTGGTGCAGCAATTACCCAACAAACTTTTTTGACAAGTTGAATGTCCAACCAGACAGTGAGAATTTCTTTGAACTGTAACACTGGTCCTCCTTTTAACGTTAAAAGACATCACAACCAAACCGTTGATTACATTTGCAAACAAAGTTGTGGGAATTGAATTTGGGCGCAATACATGTACAGAGCTAACTAACTTGTGAAAAATGTTTGTTGGATAGCTACACTAAGTTAAGTTGTGCTACAAGATTAAGGCAAAAGAGGTAAACAATCATTGAGAGCTTACTGTGTGGGAGACACTGGCAAAGCCATCAATAGTGGTGCTCTTTATTGCCACTCCAGGTACTTTCCTCCCTGTTTTGTCAACCACATTTACTCCAGGATGCAACCAAGTCAGGACCTTGAATTCACATTCACTCGCCATTAGTTGACTGTTTAAATAGCATTGACTGTTGTAATAACAGTCTAAATTTTTAATCCAATACTTACACTTTTTTCATCAGACTTGACTGTAGAGAGAATACTTCTATCTAATTTCTGAAGAGGTGTCAACTGACTGGCCTTATGTGTATCTTCTGATAAGGTGTCGTATATCAAATATGAGACGACATTGCCAGTTTTCGCAGGTCTTCCTATCGATAATCTAATCTAAATAAGGGATAAAACAATAAAACACATTAAAAAAAGAAAAAGTCATCTTCAGAGTCAAGTGTCAGTCAATGTTTTGTTGATCTGTATCATTAAACATTGATCATCTAATGACAAACACTATTCACTTGACTCTGAAGATGACTTCCGCTGAGGTTGTCGAAACGTCAGTCACCAACAACAGTTCTTTTCAGAACTACTCTCACCTGGACAATCACAACATACGAACTTAACTTACCATTGTGTTCGCTAAAACAACAGAGGTGACACCTTTCAGCCATCTCTGTTGTGGCTGAGCTTGTTCAAAAACTCTTGACAGTATGGACATTATAATACCAGAGGCCTTAGTCATGTGCTTGCACGCCTTCTCTAGGGCCGGTGTAATTGAAACAAACCACACGCCCAACGATTCTAAAAACAAAACATGTTGATCTGTATCATTAAACATTGATCATCATGCATTATAATATACGACTTTAGACCACAAAATGTCTAACAACTTGCAAGAATCTAGTGCATTGACACCCTTTACATTGGCCTCTCTGAATTTGTAGGTACAAATACATGCAGTGGAGCTAATTTATATAAAATTAAAATTGACATTTAATATAAAATTTTAAAAATATTAAACTGTACTGACCGGGTGCAAAACATACCGTGATATTTCTGGGGAATTAGATGACAGTAAAACCCCAGCTCGTGATGCACTCATGCCCTCTTTCTTAGACCCAGACAACAATCTGCCCTGTACTTGTAGAAGGAACTCCCCAAAAGGTTTATTGATGTCTGGGTCATCAATAAATACAACACCATTTGTTGATGTCAAGCTGTCCTGCATCTTTTTACTGCAAAACAATACAATAAGCTATAGACATTTTATAACAGAACGGAACTGTGACTAGTTAAAATTTAAACTTAACACGTCATACCCTTTGCAATTCCTCCCCCATGCCTTCACACACACACACAAACTCAATCACAATCGTTCCCCGACCCATGCACATACAAATTGTTGTGATTTAAATATATGACTTGGCTTACAATTTATTTATTATCCAGTTTGATTTTTTAAACTTTTTTCAGATTTAAAGAAAGGAGTATAAGACAATGAATGGTGAAAATCAACACTGGTTTTAGAACACGGAAACAAGAACAAAATTTAGCAAAACAAAATTTATAGACATGATAAGGTCTTCACTAAAATAAGTTATACAAGGACTAATACCACTGAGACGTACGCAGAAGTGCCACAAAAGTTTTGATTTCCACCACTTAGGAACATCAAGAGGACACGGGTAGGGATCCCTTGGGCAAGGGCAAGTAGATAAAGACTGAGTGACTTGCCAATGCACTTTGTCTCGGAATAAATCATTCCAAGTGAACTTTCAGCTGCAAATGGTAAAATACGGATAGTGACAACAATTTACACAATATCATCCTTTTCAAACATTATAGTTTAGGTGTAATTATATAAATATAATTTTGCATATGATTTATCATTTCTTCACATGGACAATTGAGGCACTCTATCTTTTGGAGTGAAAAAAGAAGCAACAACAACAACAACACTAAACAATAATAACAAATTTTGAATATGATGACTTACTCCACACATCACCCGGCGACGTAGCATTTCTCAAAATCCTTGAAAGGACAAACGCTGCTGCCAGTTGAAATGCCGGAGTATCTTGTCCAAAGCATTGGGACAAAGTATGGAACCTTAAGTTAGATGGAAAATAAAATATGTTCAGCAAGAAGCGCTATTGGCAATAGGATATCAGCTGATCATGAGACTGCACCCAAAGGTACTGACAAATGAAAAAAAAATCAATTGGCTTATTATTTGAAACAAACTGATCTAACACAACTGATTAGGAACACACTTATCCAATTAATCAAAGTAATAATAACAAAATTCTCAAACAATATGCCACTATCCGATACATCATTGTCATATTTTAAATGGAATGTTTATTATAGTATATACCTGTGGAAGGCCTGCTTGAGACATCCATAATTTAGCATGTCACTATTCACTACCAACTCATACTGATTAAGGTCAGAGTTAGTGATGAGATATCTTTGCTCCAAGGCAGTAAGGAGCCTCTTTCCCTCGATTTTAATCTATATTGAGAAACAAATAAATTGCACTTACTGTAATTGCTCATTATATTCTTTTCAAAATCGCGGCCTCAGGTTCATTCTTTTAACCCCCCAAAAATTCGCAAATTTCAGCCTCAATATTCTTAAAATACATTTTCTTAGGGAGCAAAAGGAGTGTATGCAAGTTAACAACTAGAACTCAAGGGAGTACAATATTTCTGTAAGTCAGACATGTACGAAAACATCTGCAAACCCAAAAGTTAAAGGTAAAATATCAAGTAAAACCTAAGCTTATATATTGCTAAATCTTTAGAGAGACAGCATAATTTGTGTAATAAAATTTTATATATGATTTTCCAAATGAAATTGTCCAGTATAACTTCATTAACTATGGGACTACTGTCCTATGAATTGCGGACAACCTGCCGTATAGGTCTTCAAGGAGAAAAAAAACACCACAGAAAAGAAAAACCTTCGCAAAATTCTGGTCAATCACCTCAGAAGAAAGGAGCCAGTAGCTTCCCTCTTGAAACCCGATGTACTTGGCCTCCTTAAATTTTCGCTGTCGCTCTTGTTCCGCATAGTCGTTCTTTAGGTATGAAATGTATGCTCCAATATCGGTTCCAGACACTTTATTTCCTAATAAAAACGTCCCGCCTCCGAACGAGGCCTGCAAGCCGTCCAGGAAATGTTGCTTGGAGTCGAAGACGCCCACATTTAACACTATATTTCTTTAAAAAAAATAATAAAAGAGAAATAAATTGTAATGTTTCACCAAAAAATAAAAACTTACCATCAATTTAAAGTGGTAGAAAATCGCAGGAAAACGTCGCCCTTTTGATAGCTTGTGAAATTTAATGCAATTGCACATGCTTGCCAGCATTAAAGTCTGCCGACAGTTGCGATTGCGTTATAAAGTTTTGCTTGACAATGTGCTAGAATTATTGGTTGATATACTTCCAATTCCCGAGTAAAGTAAATGTGAAGAAAATATATATCAATATCAAATACCTGGACATTAGATTATTAGAATGGTGAGATTGACCAACATGCAGCAGAACACGTGCTAATTTAATACAATGCGGTATTCTTACCTTGACTCAAGATTCCCCCGATTCATGGTCGAACATACACAAACCCACTCTCCCGCATTTTTTCGCTTTGAATCTCTCTCTCCGATAACTTTCAACGTAAAGTCCCCAAAGAGATTTCCAGAAGAAAAGTAGGCTTTTCCTTCTTGAGCAATGAATCGCTCCACGTCAGTCTCCCGGGTCTGAAAACCCAGGAACAAAATTCAGCTTTTAAACCTTTTAAGACTACAAAATGATGATAACATTAGCATTAACTGATAAAAAGGGGGCTTAATGTACCTCAATTGTTTCTTGGCCCGACTCGCCCGACATATTCCGTGGAAAAAACGTGGAAAATTCTGGAGAAGACCACACATTAGCTGCACACAGCGGTGAATGCAAGGAAGCTTGTGAAACTCCGTCAATCAAAAATCGTACATGAGTGACATCGGCTAGAAATGAAAAGGCTTTCTTAGGTATCTCAAGTATCTTTTCTGGTCAATGTCGCTTACGCCAGATGTCATTTCCAAAACAGAGAGTAGTGACTCCGACTGGAAATTACTGGCATCTCAAAAGGAAGTTCTTTTTGCAGGAGATAAACCTGGGAGAACACGCTTGAACAAAAATGTTTCGAGTGGATAGCGCTTGATAACTTGCCATCTTGCCATAAAACATATACCTCTTGCGTTGTTATCAAGTAAAGCATTTCCTTGGGTAAAGTACCATACCTGCGCGCTATGTAATTAAATGCGGTATGATAGAGGTAGACATATATGTTACTTGCCGGCTGGGAGGTCGGTATGGTGAAAAACTGTGACCGAGGGCTTGAAAATGCTACCCGAGGCCGAGGGCAGCATTTTCAAGCCCAAGGTCACAGTTTTTCACCATACGGACCCACCTTATAAAGCCGGAAAATAACATGTTTATTTTTTTTTTCCTGCAGTAGATTGGCTTTACAGATCACAAATGGGTTTGTTTACACAGCTCTTGTCATTCAATGGGCTTGCGCGCCGTCTACCAACGATTTGTAAAAATAGACAAAAGAAAGATGTATTAAAGAACATACTTTTTTGGAACTACTTTATGTTTGCTGTATTTATTTCACTAATTAAGTTCTCCCAAATTGTTTTTGCGGTGTGAAATTTCGTGCGAAGTTTGAAGTTTTACTACAAAAACAATTTATGTCCGTCCTTGATAGCTTTCAAAATCAACTGAATCGGACTTTTCTACTTTAAATTGAATGGCAGAAAGTGAGAAAATTCGTTATGTGTATTCCAGAAAAATTCTCCTAAATACAGCAACGATCAGAGAGGTAAACTTGACTGAAATTTACGGCGAGAGAAACACAGGATTACGCGCAATTACAGCGCCAAGCTACAAACAACCAAACAAACTTTCACAACTTCAAAACACGTAATTGAATTTACTTACAGTGACTTTCCTTGCCATTTTAAAGTGAACAGAGATAAACTTGCATTGACTAATCGTCAATGGATGTGTAAAAGAAGGCAAAAGATTGACGACTACCGTTAACTTCTAGGAGCGATATTTAGGCAGCGGGGGAAAAAATCCGGCCCATGGGCCATATCGTAAGCTGGAGCGGTAACGTGCGCATGATTAGCCAATCAAATTTGAGGATTCAGGATTCCGGCGTGCTCAGATGCTTGAAAAAAAAAATTAAATTATTAGATATCTTTTCACGAATTTTATCTTTTCAATTCCAAGATGTCAGCAGAATTACTTTTTCAATGTTGCAGGTCTTTTGGGATGGGGAGCTGCTTGCACCAATTTTTTTCTTTTGAGGAACCCTTCTTAAGGGGTACCTGGCCGTTATTAGTTTCCCATCAGCGTTTTGTTTTGTTTTGCTCTGTATTTTTTTTTTTTTTTGCTTTTTGCTTTTTGTAATGTATGGAAGTATAAAACTCACATCTAAAATAAGTTAGTTACATTGCATTTACTGAAACCGGGGCTACCTTGCAAGCTCCTGCAAGCACAAGTAACCAAGCGTACTATAGATTTCAATTTGGCGTACTTTGAACCTAAATTGAGCTTAAATTGTCCTGTTTTTTTCTCCGAAAATCTTTAAAAAAGTTTAGCCTGGACTGGTGTTCTCTTTTGGTCATTTAAGTGCTCCTCAAATCCGTACGCGAGATTTTTGTTTCCAGTTAAGATCAATCAACAAGATATCAAATGTGAAAGACCGTTGAAATATATCAGCACCTCCAGTGGCCGCTTAAAGAGGGAGTACATCACCTGAATGTCGTTTTCGGCCGCCAAAAATGGGTTTAATAGAAACATCTCGTTCACGTTCCATCTTTGATAATTACACAATTCTATGTTTCGGGGCGTTTTGTAAATTCTGGGTGATGTTAAAATAAAAATCTGTAGTTTAAAGTTATTGGATGGACTCCCAAAAAGTCTCGTACCAGCCTGGCGCGCTATTGCGAATTGGTAAATGTAAAATGTAATTTAATGTCAAACACAGGAAGTGCTTGCGCGATCACCCGAGCCAGAGGCTCATGACTAAAGTGCGTGACGTCCAGATCGAATTGGAATTTAGAAATGTTGGTTTTTGAGGAGAGGGGGAAACTGCTTGGTGGCGTTTCGAAAACTATTTTCCTTTCATAATTTTATGTGTACCACCTTAATACGAGAACAATTCTTTTACTGAGCGGCCAGTACCAGTTACTCGGGACACTTTCAAAACTTCCGATTTCTTCCAAACGGGCGCAAAAACAAAAGCAGAAACAACAGTCTCGTAAAGCAAATCTCGCTAAGGGAGCAAAAGTCAAAAGTTATCAAAATGTGATTCGACATTCCATGTCATCCTCGGCTACAAATGTTCGTTTCACAATTAAATTCGTTATGGAATAACCTAGTCATAACAAAGCCATTTTAAACGGGAACCATAGACTTCTACAGCAAGTATAAAATCGAAAATTGCGAAACGAATCAGATCAGACAGGCTATTTGAATAATTCGAATGACTCCACTAATTATTAAAGGTGTGCCCGGGATTTTTCCAAAGACACACACAATCTATACTTCCCCTAGTTTGAAATTGTGATCCATTTTTCAGGCGCTCATTTTCCCCATCACCGACCTGAGGATGTCATCTTACAAGACTTAGTGATGTAAACATTATTGATCTACGGCGATTCATCTTCACTGACTGACTTGATAATGACCTCTGTTCCCTCCAAGATTTCTGGTCATGGTGCGTGTAACCCTGGAATCCGATCATCACCTGATTTATGATACTGTAAACTTGATTAAAGCTAGTCCGGCAAAGCTCTACAACATGGCTTTGCTTCTGCTCTATGGTTTGTCTCTGGTATCTTTGATGATATTGACGATTGCGTTTGGGCATAGGAAGCCCTTTACAAGTTCATCCTCGATGAACATATTCCTCATAGAAAAGCTAAAGTTAAATCTAACAGTTTACCTGAATGTCTTCGTCCCTGAGTAAAGAGCTGAATAAGCGATACAATCCGGCTTCTCCATAATGCCCAAAAAACACCAACCCTGAGTAAAGAGCTGAATAAGCGATTCTCCTTAATGCCCAAAAAACACCAAGAGGATCTCCTGAATGGTTAGCCTACAAGAAACAGGAAATTTGTAACTCAATAACAAACTCACCAATACTACATCCAGTAAAGAATTTTGGAACCTAGTCAGATCCTTTCAAAGTAACATGAAGTGCTCTACCATCGGCCAAGTGAAATCCCATTCTGGCTCAGTTCTAACTGACAATATTTCAAAGCAAATGAATTCAACTCCTATTTTACTAATATATGTTCAACTCTGGCTAATACTAACAGATCATCAACTCGGGACCTTTCGACTCAACCAGTCAATCACATTTACAGAAATACCCCTCAGTACTTTACAGTTTTTTACTGTCAATATAGTTTACATTGTGTCACGCATTACATCGAAGTGGGAAAAGCCTGTGGCCCTGATAAAATCACTGGCAAAGAACTGATCAGAACTGCAAATGCTGGGTGATGTCTTCATTGATAACTATCTTAACATTGCAAAGCATGTTCCCATCGCAATGGAAGACAGTACAGGTCCACTGCATCCATAAAAACGGTAGTACTCAGGACTGGAAATTACAGTCCAATTTCACTTATAAGTATACCAAACAAGTTATTAGAAAGTATTATTGCTTTTTCTGAACCAACAAGCTAGTTACTACCCCCCAATGGGGCTTCAGAAAGGGAAGATCCTTTGAATTACTGCTTCTTAGCATGACAGAAAAATGAAGGTTTGTTTTAGATGAAAGAGAATCAATTGGCATCGGTAATCTCTATTGACTTCCAAAAGGCGTTTGATTCTGTGTCTCCTCAAATTTTGCCTCAAAAAATCCAAGCCTCAGGTCTATGTGGTGACTCGTTGGACTGGATTGTTAATTACCTGAAAAACCTCCACCAGTTTGTGTCTATTAATGGAACAATTTCTCTGACAATGGGATTAACCTCTGGTGTACCCAAGGTTCCTTGTTGGGCCCAAGACTTTTCAGCATCTTTACAAATGACCTGCCTTTGTCCCTTGAGTCAAAGATAGAAGTGTTTGCTGACGACTCCTCTGCCTACATTATTGGAAACTCCATTGACTCCATTTCAATGCAAATCCAAAATCTTTTGCATCAACTTCTTAGCTGGTCTAAATTTAACTCCATGTCCATCCAAACAGCCAAGTCTGAAGTAATGTTTATCTCAAAAATATCATTCATCGGTCCAGTCAGACGCCATCCTAAAATCTAAATTGTCAGATGTAGGTGTATCTGGTGTATTCCACGAGTGGATTGCAAGCTACCTTGATGAAAGATCCCAATATGTCACTGTAAACGGCGCAAGATCAAAGCTACGACAAATTCACATTGTTGTTCCCCAAGGTTCTTTACTGGGACCCAGACTATTTGCTATATATGTCAACGACTTACCGAATTTGTGCGAAACTGGATGTATTCATATGTTTGCAGATGACACTACTATATATTTCATTGGGAAGGAAGTCGAAGAAATCATAGATGCGTTAAACATAATCCTAAACGACTTCAAAGTGTGGTGCTTTAAGAACCATCTGACTGTTCACACTGGCAAGACTGTCGCAATGCTGATTTCTAGCCATGCTTTCGTTGGTCCGATGAGACCTCTGTTGTTCGGAAATTCTTACATTTAGTTCACCACCAATTCCACTTGCTTGGGTGTTGAAATTGACTATAAACTGAACTGGAAACCGCAAGTTAAAGCACTGCACACCAAGTTTGGAGGAAAGCTGAAATTCCTCAAAAAGTTCAAAGTCCTTCCCTCAAGTGTACTAGAAGAAATATATTTTAAAGGGATTGTCCCAAGCATCACCTATTGCATCGCTAACTGGGGATCCTGCTCACCATCTACATTTAATGAATTAGAACATTTACACTTAAAAGCAGCCAAACTGATCCATAAACTGCCCAGCGAAACTCCTGACTCTGATGTTCTAGACCTTGTTAAATGGAAATCATTAAGCGATCTTTACAAGTGTAGGCTCGCTTCAATAATGTATCAGGTCCATCACAAAACGTTGCCTGATCAACTCACAGCCCTATTCGAAACACGCACCTCTGATAGTAATTATAACTTCGGGCGTATTAATACCTTTTCGCATGCACGTTACAATAGTAACTTTGGCAGAAATAGTGTAAGGTACAGAGGGCCCATCGTTTGGGATTTGATACCTAAACCCATAAAGGATGCTTCCTCCCAACAGCTTTTTAAACAAAAACTTAGGCAGGCCTCGAGGATTCTGGATCACATCCAATTCGAAAAGGAGGCCTGTGTAATAACATCAAAACAACCGGATTTTCTATATTTTTAAGTTCTTTTATATCAACGAGTAAGCTTTTTTTGTTAATTAGGATTTATATATATATATATAAGTAGATTTAATTAGAGTAGTGGTAGACGGCACTGGGCCACTCAAAGGATGCCGCCGCCGCGCTATTGTTTTGGGCTATTGTTCTCAGATTTGATTGACAGGCTATTGTTTAAGACTCATCAAAAATTCAAGATGGCGGTGAGCGCTCGGAGAGCGCTCGGAGAGTGTTCGGAACTTAGTCGCTTATCGAATCTTGTGTAAAAAAGTAAAAATTTTTTTATCGACTCAATCAGGGATCGAACCTGAAATCTTCTGATGTTGTGTCAGATGTGTTACCATTACACCACTGAGCCGTATATAGTGAGAAGTGTTTTATTACAGTGTTTTCAGATAGCGTTGACATTTAGCGCATAAGAGATTTAGGTCACCAACGGACTGATCATAGATTAAAGTTTTCTCAGGGTTTTTGACTTCTTTCTTCTCAGCGACGCTCTTTTGCTCTCTTTGTTGTCTCCTCATTTCTTTTCTTTTGAGGCTTTGAATATGCTCTTTGAGGGTAAGAATATGAGTTTCTTTGAGTTTTAAAATAGCCTTGAGATGTTTTAATTCTGCTTGACAGCCAAACCAAGCTTCTCCGAGTTCTTTAGTTCTGGACATCTTTGAAGCGCGAACCTTCTAAAAGTTCCCAGAATGTGTGTCTAGTTTATAAGTTCCAGTCAGTGGTTTTGTATGCTAATTCATGTTTGCTTCAAATTTGCATGAAAACTCACTGAGTCAGCTAAAATAATGTTGCTCCTAGGTCTTAGAAAAAAAAAAAAAAAGACCTGAAAGAAAGAAAGATTTGAACCTGTAAGCTTAAACTAAAGTTACCTGGCGTCAGTACTAAGACTTAACGCGTTGCGCTAAGCCCGTTCCCGACGAAAGTTGACTACAAAATAAAGAAGTCTTTCTGAATATTGGTCATGACTTTTATTGATTTGGTGGTTCCTCAAGGAACCGTTTTTGTCATAAGACAATTAGTGGGATCTGTTCTTCCTACTTAGGAATTGTGAATAGAACGCCCAGTTAAATGGGTATGCTGAGATGATTTGCCATTTCTCGCCTGGTACTTTCTCCGAATAGTAGACGGCAAGGTGTTTAGCAGGAAAGCCCTCAGGATCAACACCAATTTGCTGGTTTATATTAAACACAAACAAATAGAAGTGTCCATGATATTCATTCCATCCTTCACGTATGACTGAGACGTCTTCGCTCTCCTGTTCCCAGGTCAGTTCCGATACAGTCTGTAACAAATCGACTAAATCAATTTGTGAGTCAAACTTCGACGCCTTTACATTTTGGTCTTTTGATACATGCCTCTCGTTGATATGATCTGCTTGCTCTTGTGTCAGGAACGTTCCCTCCGTTTCAAATGGCAAAGCCATGGTTGAAAATAAATTTTTTTCTTGTTCATCTTAAAACAGATTGCAACACAAAAGACTCAAACTTGAAAAAGAGCGAAAAGGGTTATTGTTTTTGCCGCCCGCCGTTCAACTAAAAAGAGCAGCGAACTTTTTGCCGCGAAGGTTCAAAAACTTAAAAGAACGGCGAAAAATTAATTGGTTTTTTACCGCTCCACTTTAATTGTCCCCGCACCAATCAGCGTGAATCTCACTTGAATAGCATAAAGGTAGAGTGAATTTGGAAAAGTCATTTTGCTCTGCTCATCCCAGTGTCAAGATATCCAATTGCTCAAAGATGAAGACTTTGTATGAACTTGCCTTGGAAGCTGTCCCTAACAAGGGTTTAATGGCTGAGACGTTTCTGGTCCCTTGTCATCCGATTGCCAAAGAACTTCAAGCCCGGCAGTACATTGAAGACAGAAATAAGTATAGACAACAACACCGCGTCAATTTCAGGTTTGTCTACGCTGATTTGTGTTTTATCCAAGCCTTGTTTTTAAACTCAGACATTTACCCGAGTGATGTTACGTTTTTAAATCGATTGTGGAAACAGATCGACGATTTACTTTAGTCCCTGTTTTGTTTTAGACCTATTCTGGAATCCCTGTTTTGGATAAAAGATTGCATATGGCTTAGTGTGAAGACGAAATGTTATATGATTGAACTGTAAAAACGTGTTTTTAAACGCGCTTGTTGATGTTTTATTTTAGAAATTGTTTGAATCAATTGAAAGTGCGAAGATGGACCATGTATTGTCATAAAACAGAATGGATTCCCGTCAATGCGGAGAAACGTTTGTGTTCTCATTGTAAAAGAATTAGGTCAACACAGTTGACTTTAGATGGTTTACGTTTGCAAAGGCAAAAGAAATTTGTAGATAAAAATGAAGAGGCACGTTTAATTCGGCGTTTTTACTATACGCCAATTCGTAGACGGTTAGAATTTGAGTAAGTTGTTGTTTTTATTTTCTGTTTAGCAAATGTTTGCGACAAATCAAGAAGCGTCATTTCTGTAGATCGACCCAATGGCTTTCGTTTCATGAAGGATTTTGTTCTCAGTGTTTTAGAATTGGAGTTGATTGTTTGACGGTAACCGGTCAAATGAAATATGACCGATACGAACGAGTTAATTTTGAACATGAACGGCGAAAAATCTTTAAGCTATACAGGGATACAGGAATTTTAAGAAGACGTCAAGCATTTGAACACAGAGTAATCCAATCTTTGGGTCTTTTTTAGAAAAGTGATGCAAGATATTCGTTTTTCACCGCTAAATCCTTTTACAGAGTGGATTGAAATGAACCAGCAGAAAACTGATTTTCGAATTACCGTGTTAAATGTAACCTTGGATGATCTAAAGCTTGTGAACAATCCTTTTTTTCCGCATATTACATCCATGATCGAGCGCTTTGAGCGAACCTACGCTCACTTAAAATTAGATTTTCCATGGTTTTTTCAAGATTATGAAGATGACTTTGTTGGACCAGATTCATTAGGAATCTGATATGTTCCAGTTTGTAAATAAGAAGAAAGTGCTTTGAAAAGGACTTTAGCCGACTTGCGGTTAAAATACGTTCCTCTCACTGCATTTACTAAGAAAGTGATTGTAACATTTTACCGAAGGGAGGTTAAATGTAAATAAAAGTTAAGTTTGCGTGTAATTTACTTGTGTCTTTTGGGGAAAGAGAAATGAACTGAACTGTGAAATCAACGTTCAGGCAAGGGAGGGGTTTTCTGAGAACTAATAAACCGAGCATTGTCAAATTCAGGGAAAAGAACAAAGAGTATAGCTGAATCAGCCAAAAAAAAAAAATTAATTAGAAAAAGAACAAAGATTCATTAAAGAGGGGTCAGTTAAAAAATTAATTAGAAAAAGAACAAAGAGTATAGCTGACTCAGCCAAAAATTAATTAGACAAAGAATTATTCTAGAGTTAAAAAATTAATTGGAAAAAAAAACAAAGAGCAACCTTGAACGGCTTTTGAAATTCTCATTAGAACGTTCTTTTGTTTATGACGCATGAATGCAATCGAAGCACGTACTC
This sequence comes from Porites cylindrica, assembly GCA_964035525.1. Classification (NCBI taxonomy): domain Eukaryota; kingdom Metazoa; phylum Cnidaria; class Anthozoa; order Scleractinia; family Poritidae; genus Porites; species Porites cylindrica. The sequence continues at coordinate 24,491,909 of OZ037777.1, read as the reverse complement.
CACAGCTAATTTAACAAAGTCGCGTCTCTTAAAGCGTCATTCAGTTTTTACTGTCTTACTGTTCGGAGCTTATCTAGAAATTTTCGAAAACGATGGATCCCTATATTCTTGCTTTAATGAACGACTCGCTTGATTCCTGGCTGGCAGATGTGCCCGACTGGACCGCTAGTCAAGGGGAAGAGTTAATGGCTTCGGATGATGAAAACGAATTGCTTATCGCCGCGCGCCGTGCAGATCAGCATGGTGGAAATCCGTTATTTTCGGTGAACATGCAGCGAGTGAGAGCGCCCCGTTCATTTCACCGTGGCGTGGCCATCCAAATGCAAGTCCGATTTTCTCTAGAGCAACTACGCCCACCGAATGGAGAATATCAGGGAGAAGCGGTTGCAGAAGCCTTCCACCAAGGGCTAATTAATTTTATCCGCGATCCTCGCAATGGCATTGTCAACCCTGACGAGTATTCCATGTCGATCGCGATCCATCACAGCACTGGAACTCATACCTGGACCAGTTGTCCTAGAGTTCCCCTGAGCGAGTGGCTTCAAGGTTCGCCCCTCACGCGCCAGTGGTTGGAAAAGCTCGCAAAACAACTGAACTCGGCGGAAAGTTTTGATGCTGCAAGCGGCGAATTTTTCGCAGAACTGTCTTTTTTTAAGACCCAGCAACGGGGCGGAAGACCCGCCAGAAACAAGCCAGGCAACAAGTCGTTTGAACAGTTGCTCAATAAACGATCCGTGATTACTATTAAGAACAAAGATGAACTTTGTTTCGCCCGAGCCTTGGTGTCCACCAAAGCCTTTGTGGACCAAGACCCAGAGCATGAAAATATTTCTCAAGGACGCGGACTGCAGGGTCATCTTGCCTACAAACTGCATCAAGAAGCCGGGGTTCCTGAAGGACTGTGCGGTTTACCCGAAATTCAGAGAATTCAAGAACATCTTGGCCCTCAAGGGTATCAAATTAAAATCTTTGAAGGAATCTGCGGCGCTCTCTGGTATTGCGATGACTCGTTTGATTCGGCGCCTAAAAAACTGTGTCTACTCAAAGTAGATCAACATTTTCACGGGTTACGAAGTGTACCCGCTCTCCTAAACAAGAGTTATTACTGTCACCAATGTAACAGAGGTTACGACCAAGAGAATGCTGAGCACCATAATTGTTCTCGTCAAAACTGTGACAAGTGCCGAAGAAAAAACGGCGAATGCCCTGATTTTCAAGAAAAAAGTCTGCTAACGTCTACTGCAATGATTGCGGTCAGTCTTTTCACGGGCAAAACTGTTTTACCGCTCACAAAAGAAAGCTGTGTCAGCGATTCAAAAAGTGTCCCGAGTGCTGTAAAACGTACAAGTTTTCAAAGAAAAAGAAACATGTGTGTGGTGAATATCGATGCCCCAATTGCAAAAGCAAGGTGTTGCCGAATCATCAGTGCTACATTCAACCGCTTGAAATGGACTTTAGCAATCTTCTCGACCAGGCCGATGAAATGAGCGAAGAAGACCGCGCGATTTTAGAAGATATGGCCGAAGCCGCGGAAAAAAGTAAACAAGAAGAGGACGAAGAACCTCCCCCGCTGGTGTGTTGCATTGATTTTGAATGTGCAATTGATGAAAATAAGGATTTTGAGGATGTTCGTGTGGGCTGGCAATATGTGAATGCGGAAGGCAGCTACCGCGAAGCAGGCAAGGCATCGGATATGTTGGAGGATGTGATGACCAAAACGGTTACCGCGGACATGAAAGAACGGAAAGTGTTTGTGTTTGCTCACAACATGCGAGGGTTTGATTCGTCTTTTATTTTGCAGTTGTTGTATGATAAGGGTTACAAAGTCGAAAAGGTCTTGAGTATGGGGGCTAAATTTTTGTCGTTTCAGTGTGGAAATATGATTTTTCGGGATTCTTTGAATTTTTTTAACATGCCTTTAGAACGCTTGCCGGCTACATTTAATTTGAAGGAAGCGCATAAGGGTTTCTTCCCTTATTCTTACATTTCTGAAGACAAGATTTATTACGTTAGTCCCTACCCAAAAGCAGAAGAATACCATCCCGAACGAATGAACGAAAAACGGAGAAAGGAATTTTTAACTTGGCACAAAGAAAAAGTTAACAGCGGCGCCATCTTTGATTGCCAAAAAGAACTATCTGCGTACCTGAAAAGCGATGTGCAAGTCTTAACCCAATCCCTGGAAACATTTGCCAGTGAAATGTTAGAGCTGACTGGCATAGACCCTACGGTGGAATGTGTCACCATTGCTAGTACCGCTTTTAAAGTGTTTCAAAAGAAGTTTTTGGAGCCGTACACGATTGCCTTGGAACCCCTCGGCGGATGGCGCCATAACCAGCAAAACCAGAGTGTGGAAGCCCTGCAGTGGTTAGAATTTCAAAATGCCAAGATTGGCGGCGGCATTCAGGTAACTAGTCTTTTACACACTTAAGAATTTAAGTTGCAGTCAAAGTCTACACTTAAGAAAAATTAGTTGCAGTGTTTTACCTTAAATATCAGCTCGCGAAATGTTTGTGACTGTGCAAATAGGATTGCACGCTTGCATTCAAAAATAACAAGCATTTGTATGGGAAATGTGCTAAAAAAGTCTACACTTAAGAAAATTTATTTGCAGTGTTTTACTGTATTTTTCAGTATGCGAAATGTTTACTACTGCGCAAACGCAAATGCACGATCGAAAAATTATAATCTGCGGACCGCGCAGAAAACAATAATATTATTTTTTCTCTTTTCAGCATGTACGAAATTCATTGAATGGGGAAGTCAAAGTGATCACCCCTGCTCAATCGTACTATGTGGATGGGTTTCACGCAGCCAGCAATACCATCTACGAGTATCATGGGTGCATTTTTCACGGATGCCGGAAATGTTACCCGAAGCAAGGCAATATGAAGCGATTCTGTCATCCTGACCGAACTGTCGATGAAGTCTATGAAGCAACGCTAAAGAAAGCAGCCATCCTCCGCGACGCAGGCTACAACGTAGTGGAAATGTGGGGGTGTGACTTTGCCAAGCAGAAAGAAACCGACCCAGAGCTGGCCGAATTCCTGGAAAACTTTGAATTTGTTCCGCCGCTTGAACCGCGAGACGCATTCTTTGGAGGGCGAACGGGAGCCGCGACCCTTTACTCAAAAGCTGGTGAGGATGAGGAAATCGGTTATGTGGATTTCACATCCCTGTACCCAAGTATCAACAAGTATGGATTGTATCCTGTTGGTTTCCCGCGGATCATTTATCAGCCCCAAAACCAGAATATTAGTCAGTACTTTGGCATCGCGCAAGTTGATATCCTGGCTCCCGAGCGGTTGTACCACCCTGTTCTGCCGGTCAGAGCCGGCGGAAAACTTACTTTTCCTCTCTGCAGGTCATGCGTTCAAGAAGAGTTAGCCAACCCTTTGCTAGAACGGAGCAATATGTGCGGTCACACACGCGAGGAACGTATGCTGAAGGGAACCTGGTGTACTCCTGAACTCCAAAAAGCCGTGGAGAAAGGTTACCAGATCGTAAAAATCCACGAAGTCTGGCACTTTCCTGAAGAAAATCGCCGCGAAGGTCTTTTCGCGGGCTACGTGAATACCTGGTTGAAGCTGAAACAAGAGAGCGCCGGATGGCCCGCGGGTGTGGAAACCCCAGAGCAGAAAGCCGAGTATGTGAGACGGTATGAACAACATGAAGGAATTAAGTTGGACCCTGACAAGATAGCCGTGAATCCGGGCAGAAAAAGTATTGCAAAATTACTTTTGAACAGGTAACTAGTTATATTAAATTGTTTAAGTTGCAGTCAAAGTCTACACTTAAGAAAAATTAGTTGCAGTGTTTTACCGCAAATTTCAGGTCGCGAAATGTTTGTGACTGCGCAAATAGGATTGCACGCTTGCAATCAAAAATAACAAGGATTTGTATGGGAAATGTGCTTAAAAAGTCTACACTTAAGAAAATTTATTTGTAGTGTTTTACTGTATTTTTAAGTATGCGAAATGATTACTACGGTGCAAATAGGATTGCACGATCGAAAAATTATATTCTGCGGACCGCGCAGGAAACAATAACAAATGTCTATTTTTTTATTCTATCTTTCAGTTTATGGGGCAAATTTGGTGAACGGCAGAACAAACCTGTAACACACTGCATTACCCAACCTTCACAACTCTTCCAACTGTTAGAAGATCCTGTCAATGTCATTCACAGTGTGCGAATTTGCTCTGAGGACGTCATGGAGTTGGTCGTCACAAAAAACGAAGACGAATATCAGCGCTCGTTCAAGCAAAACGTGTTTATCGCGGCGTTCACCACTTCGCTCGCCCGTTTAAAGCTGTACGATGCCCTTGATTTTTTAGGTGACCGAGTCTTGTATTACGATACAGACTCAGTCATTTATAAAACCAAGCGGGGTCAAGAGAAGCTTCCTCTGGGAGAATTTTTGGGTCAGTTCACCAACGAGATTGAAGGCGACGTGATCATCGAATTTTGCAGTGGCGGGGCGAAAAACTATGGCTACCTCACCAAGAAAGGTAAAACCGAATGTAAAGTACGCGGGTTTTCGCTCAATTACGAGACAAAACAAGTCTTAAATTATCACACGATGAAGGAAAACATCCTGAAAGAATTGGATGAACCGCTGAAAAAAGCACGTAAAATAGTGATTACCATTCCCGATTACTTTCAACCGGACCAAGTCACCAAGAAAATCAAGCTCACGGAACGTAAAAAACAGTATCAACTGGTGTTTGATAAACGTGTGATTGACCCTGCCACTCGTTCTTCCACACCCTACGGCTACAACTGGTTCGGGGGAGACGCTGAACTTTTAATGGACTTGTAAATAGTGCGGGTACGGTTTGCTTGGTAGCGCCAACCCGCTTTAGCTTTTGTATGTAGTTTTTATAGGGGTACAGTAGCTTGGAAGCGCGAACCCCTTGCATGCTTTGTTTTTGAAATTAAATTAGGATTTGTAACGTTTTATCGAAGGGAGGTAAAAACGGCTTAATAAACTAAGTTCGCGACACTATTGATTGGTGTGGTCTCTGTTTGTATAAATAGAGGGAACAGGGTTGGTCAAGTTACTTGTCGTAAACATGTCGAACATTTACTTAACCCTCGTAAGCGATGTCACCCAAAATTACGCGAGTAATGTGGTAAATCAGTTTAAAGTCAAACCTGGGTTAAGATTACACGGGGAAAGATGGAAAGTCTCAATTGCTTCGGCAATTTTGCCTAAAATGTCTCTATTTAAAGACTTGCAGAGTGCCGATGTGAATTTAATGGAATTATGGGCTGAGACTGAAAAAGCAAATCAATCCGGTGTGTCGCAAAAAGGCTATATCAGTGCAAGTGATTTACGTGAATGGGAAAAAGCAGGCGCTTGTCATGAAGGGGTGGATTTTTTTAATACAGTGAAACATAGAATAGAAGAAACAGCGCACGCTAGTTTGGATGATGGTTTTAAGTTTAGTTCAGCCCGTTGGCATACATTAGCGTGGAATAAAGACGGTGTGCAAGCGGAACTCGTCTTAACTCATAGCCATACGGACAATTTAATTTATATCTACAAACCGTTTGCGGAAACATTGCATTGGATAAATACCAAGTCTAATCAAGCCGATAGCATGGGACCAAATTTGGTACATAGCTACCCCAATCACACTAAAGGAGCCAGTTCCTTGGAGACGGGAAAATCAACCCAAATACTTGGCAATTGGCTTCATTTAAGCACTCTCTCCGATTGGCGTTTTATTAACCTCAATCAAAGTTTTGAAGATGCCTTAAACCTCTACCCCAGACCCCTGGAAGTCTCAGCCAAAGTGACCGCTAACAGCGTGACCGTCACGCAATCCTTAGGCCAAGTCTATTACGCGCCCAAAGGATTGCAACGCTATGTGTTTACCCCACCCGTGGAAGAATTTTATGAGGTGCAAACAAATCATTGGAATGAAGTGGAAATTACCCTGAAAGAACTGGATGACCAGAAAGTAAATTTTTACAGTCAAAGTCAGTGTGTGATTCGACTGCATTTTAAGAAAGACTAAAACTCTTATGTGTGAAAAAGTCTACTAAAATAAAATTCTTATGGGTAGAAAAAGTCTGCAACTTACAAATGTGTCATCGAAAGGACCCAAGACCCCTACGAAAAATTCTTAAGGCCCCAAGGCCCCTACAAGGCCCCTCAGACCACCAAGGCCCCGGGGCCTTAAAGGCCCCTAAAATTATCAAGGTCCCTTATAAGGTCCCTCACATAAGAAAGAATAAGACTCACAAAATTTTAATTGTAACAACACATTTTATTAAGTGAATAAAAACAGAATTACAGCTTAAGTTTGCGTTTTGTTTGCATGATCTTTTTAACAATCCGTTCTTGCATGGTTTTCTTGCCTGGGAGCTTTGAAATAGCACGAATCATTTTATCGTCCGCTTTCCACTTGTCCTGTAAATTTTTCGCTTTGGAATAATCGATGTCATGAATTTTCGCTAATCCATCTAATCTATTGACGCCTTCGTCACCCCTCCTTAGTCTTTTTTGAAGCTGAGTCCCTGGACCAAGATAATTCATTTTAGGCCAATGAAACTCTTTACCTGTTTTTTCAATAAGCTTCTGAATATCCAACGAAGCCCCACGCTGACCCCGCTTTCTTTTCTTTTGCGGTCTTTTTCTGCGAACCTTCCTTTTACCAGTCTTTGCCATCTAATCGTCTTTTTGCCGGTGTGCCAAACGGTTTCCAGCCTGGAGCAGTTGCGAGTTTCTTTAAAGCTCTTTCTTTAGCCCTTTCAGCAGCTCTTTTTGATGCTTCGTTAAATTTTTTTTCAATACTCTCCTGAGCTTTTTGAAAAGGGGATTTAGCAGCAAAGCCTTCTTCTTCCGCTGTACTAGAAACACTGAAAGGAGGGGAAGGAGTCTTTTTCTGTTTAGGAGTCTTGTATCCAGAGGACGGCGTCTTTTTAGGGGTCTTGGGTAACAGCCGCTTTGCCTTGGATTCGGTCTTAAAAGTTAACTTGGGTTTTTTACTCGTAGAAGGACTTTGTTTGACCACAGGAGTTTGTAACACTGATTGAGGGGTGACCGGTTCTGGTTTCCTTTTTATAGCCTTACTGATTTTGGAAATGTTTCCCATAAATTGTTGTAGCGGGCCAACAGCTAAATTTCCTTCATCATCACTGTCGTCTTCATCGCGACTTATTCCTCGTGTTCCTCCTGGCTGACGAATTTTCTTAACCCATTGTTGTAATTCTCGGTTGACTGATTTTAAACGAGGTTCTTTCCATGTATCGGTGGCGGGACTCTCCAGCAAAAGTTCTTTTTGAGCGGCTAAATCGGCTGCTTTGGTTAAACGGCTATCGTCTAAAAGATTAGATTTATATCTATCTCGCAAACGTAAAAATTGCACTGAGTTTTCAATCGGTGTGGATGAAATGCCGTCCATGCTTGCTAATGAAAATAAGCGTTAAGCCTTGTCTTTATATTGGTTTGGGTCTGCATTTCTCTTTGACTTTTTGTTGAAACTCTTTGATCATTTGTGCTAGTAGCAACAAATAGTCTAATAGACAAAGAAGTCGTTGTAACACTTTACGTTTCATAACTGATATTGCCTTTTAGCACAGTGATAACAGCGATGTAATTCTTTCCACGCACCCGCACCTATTTGACTACTCATCAAGTGTTTGCGCTTTTTTATACTCTGACGAGGGTTGGCAATGACTCGGAGAGATTGACGATAGGGTTTTAAACGGCTCACTGTTTTTCTCCCAGGTTTAACACTCCCCCGCAAGGTGTTCATCACTAACTCACTCACAGCATTAATTTGATCTGCGTTTGCATACCGTAATTTTTGTTGCCGCTTATTTTGGTTAGCTTCTTTTAACACATCGTTTAAAAAATGACTCTGTCTCGTCATACGTCCCATGTTTATGTCTTTCTTCATGTTGGTTGGCGTCTCCTCCTTTTATACTTCTTTTTCTCTAACGCGTGGATTGCTTTCTTAGTACCATATTTCGTCAATGCACTTAAACCTCCTAACGCGGCCGCTTTTCCTCCAGCGGCTAAAGCTGGAATCACTGCGGCTAACATGGGAGCAATCCCGCCTCGTTGTCTTCCTACCTCCGGTTTACCTTTTCTTCTTTTTGGGTGTCCTTTTCGTTTCATGTTTAAATTGGCGTTTGTTGGAGAGGGAACGGCTATTTATATCTTCGTCAAAGGTATGAACGCGTGTTGTTCCCTCTGCTTTGGTTAAATGACTCCAAATACGGAAACAGTCATCGGAGGCAGGATGTAAATCCAACATAAAATAGCCAAAAGGACGAGAGGTCAGTTTTAAAAACAATTTGAGTACTTGACACCATTTTTCAGGGTACACTTGAAGCAGTAAATGTCGAATGCCTGTCTTATCTCTGGGTGATTTAAAACAAATCACATAGTGCGCATTTCGGTTAATCGTTTTCGCAAACTTGCCTGGGGGAAAGAGATCTTGTGTAATATAAAGAGCGGTAATGCCTCGATGGTGAGAATCTTTTGTAAATAAATCCAACACACGCTTATCACTTCCCGATTCTTCCATTAAATCATCCAAAATGAGTATGCCGTGATGCTCTGGTTTAAACCATTTCACGAGAGCCCCTTCAGGAGGAAGTCCTTTGTAAAAAATAATATGTTTTTTCATGCGATCAAATCTGGTTTGCCATCTGTCATAGCAATACACTACTTTTTTCGGAGGAGGGTCAAACAAGATTTTTTCTTTGAGTAATTTTTCCACTAATTCACTTTTCCCGCTACCTGAGGGACCAGCTACAATCACGCTAGCAGGTTGTCGAATCATTTTCGCCGTCTGTAATGTTGTACGTTATCTTTTATACCTTTCAGCGCTTGTTTTCCTAAAAAGGCCCCTAATTTGATAAAACTAGGAGAAGGACCGGACAACCCCATGGCGACTCCCTCGGCAATTTTATCCACTAAACGCGGTTTTCGCCTAAATCTAGCACCCCCTTTTTGACTTTTTCGTTTTTTTAGGACTCTACGATGTCTTCGCCCCAGTGATTGATACAATCGCGGTGAGTTTAACTGAATAAGGATTAGTATTTGATCTTTCAAATGTGTTTCACCTATTCCTTTTATATGATTTTTTAAGTCCCTCCACAAATTAGCTTGCACTAAACATCGTACAAATTGCCAATGATACCCATCCCACAATTCCGCTGGATCAAGACAGAGTCTGATCCATTCTTGTTTGTGATCTTTCCAATAAGACCATTCTTTTTCTAACAGTGCATCGAGCACTTTTTGAACATCCCCCCGTAATATCATGATAGAAATGACACAGTCAAAAGTAACACACACAATTTTATTCATGAATGAAAAAAGAAGAACGGTTTAGATTAGATTGCTCATACTCTGTCAGCTCTGTTTTAATGAGACGCTGCAGTTTGTCTGCGACTCGTCTATCATTTAACACTAAATTATTGGAATGCCACTGAGCTAAAAAATCTTGAAAAGAAGCATGTCTGGCTTTTGCTTTTAAAAAGAAAAGTGCATAATGACCGCACGTAAAACTATCCATGGCTTGTAAAGTCTGATCACTGCTAATGATTTCTTTCCACTGACTGAACCAAGCTTGTAAGGTAGGGTTTTTGTAGGTAGAGAGCGGCAACCCATAACTGTCAAAGACTTCACAGGTAGTGGGATTCGTCCAAATCGCTAACCAATGTTCCCCCGGTTGACTCGCTGGATCTGTGTTAACAATGTAAGCATTCACTCGTTTCTTAGACCCAGGGGGTAATTGATCGGCTGGAAACACGCCACGAAAATAAGGTCGTAATTCGCGATCATCTTCTGCTAAGTAATTGAGGACTGTATCACTGAGAGGTACGAACTCCATCCTAGCTGTTGATGGAATAAAGAATGCCTCCCCACTGGTCTATTTCATAGACATTTTCATACTCACTCCAAATGACTACCGTCACATTGTGACCTACATTAGCTCTGAAGTCAATTTCATAGCTGACATTCCCCGTGAGTTTAGGATTTCTATAGCTAGGATCATCCAGATCGCCAGGAGCATTGTTAAACATGAACAAGGTACAATTGTTACCTTGTCCCCAGTCGCTTGGGAGCAGCATGGGCACCCTGTGGTGCTTGTAAGCGCCGGACGCTGTGAGGAAGCGATCATAGCCTACTAAATCTTCTGCTTTGGAATTGCCTGTTAGTTCCAAGGCTCTATACGGGTATTCTTCGCCGTCAATCCGTTGTCGAACTCGGGTGACGCCAAACTTTTCATAAGCATAAGGGTAATACTTAAGACTTCCATTGTAATTCGTGGAATTCATGAGTCCGATAATGACTTTGATAGGTACCTTGTTCAAGAAGACACTGTCCTGAGACCAACGTGTGCTGTTCCCATCGAACGAATACGTTCGGATTTCACTTCGAACGACTGGGTAACGAACTTTTTTGGTTTTACTTAAACTTCTTTCTTTTTGTAGCCTGGAATACACAGAGGCATTGAGAGTGACTTTTTTCATCCAGAGTGTGACAGACAAATCATTGTCTCCCAGTGTTGGAATCTTTTTGTTGACAGACGTAGTTGTGTCCGGGGTGCCAAACAGAAACATGTTGCTGTCATTCAAATACAATTCCAAATCAATCTGCACGTTAGGAACCAAACATTTGCCTGTTTGGAACACAGCAATGTGGGGTTTGATGATAAAGGTATGGTACGCTTTACCGAGTAAGCGACTGGTCAGTGCTTTCAGACCTGTTTTTCCACTCCAGTTGTTGGGGTTGGGTTTATCATTATTGCCTGCATTGGTAGGGGTTAACTCTTCAAGGACATTGAGTTCATTCACCCATCCTTGAGCAGCCAAAGTCGTTTCTCCTTCTTGACGATTAAAATTCTGTAGGGTTTCTAGGTAAGCTTTCTGGTGATAGGCATTGCTTTGTTCTGTCATCAGCACTCCATTGAAAGACACATTCATTTGATTAAAGAGAGAATGTCCAAAATTGTTGACACAATAGACATACTTGGTATCATTACCGTCTGAAGCCCCTGTTTCATCATCGGAAAGTCGTCCTGTCCCAGGGGTGTTCATACGCACTTTGATTTCTAGCTTGGTTTCATTCAAATCATAATAATCATCCCCGGCCGGTACAGTAAAAAGAATAGGGCGTGTTCCAGTATTGGCAGGTTTGAAAGGAATCCACCGTTTGGCTTCATACCTATAGTCAATGTTGGGAATGTCAAACAGATTCAGTGACATGTTGACAGACTGATAGCTTAACGGCGTTTGCGCCGTCTATTTATACGTTTCCGTCCTTTGTTTTTCCAAGGGTAAATGACTGGATGCACTTTTCCTCCTCTTTGTTTTCTTATTCTTCTTGCCATCCATGGTTCTATTTCATACGGATTAGTAAATCGCCAGGGGTTGGGAGGCTGTCTAAAAATAGTGCCTCCCCGTTGATAAGGTGAATGGTAACGACCCACAGGTCGTTGATGTTTTATGCGAGATTGTGATTTCTGTCCTTGTCTCATGGTTTACACGCCTAAAATGTCTTTCACATGTTGTCGTTTCTTTTTATAGGTTTGTTTGGCTTTTCTTTTCACAGCCAGGCCAATAGCGGCGGGTATTTTATGTCTGAGTCCTCTTTTTAACACTTCTCCTGACCCTTTTAAGGCTTCGGAAGCTGACGCCCCTTTTTCATAAGCATGTAAACCATGCCCAATCGAGCGTACTACACTGGGTCCCGCTAATTTCACCAAATCTTGCATAAACCCTTTCCCATACATAGTGGGGGTATGATAGCGTGTCAGTGATCCTCCTAACATGTTGTTTGTTGTAATGGTGATGTTTCCATAAGACAGGGTCTCTTTTATACTTGTTGAAAACCAAGGGTAATGATGGTTTTGCCGGGGGATAAGACCAACAAGGACCCATCTGGTGTAGCCAATGACACTTCAATGCTTTCTATGTGTTGATTTCGAACTCGAATCCATTCACGATGGTAAGGTTCTATGGTCGCTCTCCCTTCTCCTTTTCGTTCTAATTCCACTTTTCTTAACAGGGAATGACGTTGTGATCCTACAATGGTAGATTCTACAGCATCGCAATAAATCATGACGGCTTGTTTTACGGTTCCCACATGCGTATTAAACAGGACATTCAGATTTTGAAAATGCCAATCCACAGTACGCGTGAGCTACAGATACGATTGACCATTCTCTTGTTTGACTTTGAATAGCGAGCTTCCTCCTAAATCTGCTGGACTAATGCTCACAAAATGCTCTCCTAGCCATTGGTACTTATCATTGCTTTTGACGGGTGGAGTGGATGTGGCATAAGTGGTTGTGGGTAAGACAAAGTCTAAATTGGGTCCTAATTGGTATTGGTTGTTTTTGTCTTTGAACAATAAACCAAACTTTTCCGCAAAATCCACATGGATCCCTACAGAGGAAAGGGGGTAAATGTTTAGCTGTCTGTCACGAGCAAACGCATCTTCACGGGATACTTTTTTCAACACGAGGGTGTTTTCGTTCCATTCAAAGGTGGGTTTCCAAGTAGATTTCAGGGAAACAGTGCCTGTATTACCTTTGGTTGTTTTCCAAGTGTCAAAGGATGACTTGACATCTTCCATGATGGTTTGTTCCATATGGGTCATAATATTCTGCCATAATTGATGACCTGAATAGACAGGATACGAACTACCCATGACATCTTTCAAAGTCACAGTTTTGTCTTTGGGCTCAAAGTTAATAAACCAATCACTGTCCACAGCATGACGCTTGGTCAAGGTGTAGCGATAGTTGAGTATCTTGGTGTCACTATTACTGTGAATGACCGCAGAACTATGTCCTACATCGGGAACAGACACACTCCACAAACTGGCTTGCCAGGTATTGCCTTCTAAATTGAGTCGCACCGGTAAACGTACTTTAAAATTATTATTTTGGTTTTGGGGATGTTCGTCCGTGGGATCGCTGATCAAGGTTAATCGAAAACTCTTCATAACACTTGCAAATCTTTTTTCCACACCCAAGAGTTATATTTTTTCGGCCAACCCTTCCAAGACACAAAGACTTGTTTTCCTTTGCGTTTTAAAACTTGATCAATACGAAATAATGAATCGTCTGCGACATTGACCTTTTGCAGATCTGGTTCGTAAAACGTTCCTTTTATAGGAGACCCGTCCCATTCCGTGAGTTTATACGTTACCACTGGTTTTGTCGTATAGATTTGTTTCACTAAAAACACTTCTTCGGTCCACCCAGGCAAATACCCTTTTTTAAAAGGACGAAATTTTTTATTGAGTCTTACTTTATCACCTACTTGACATTGCGGTTTTTTCACTTTGTTGTCTTTTTTCGTATCATATAAACGATACCAAATTTCGGTTTCGTTGGACTCGTTGACATTGACAGGTTTTTCTTGAATACTACGATGATAGGAATGATTATATGCTTTCACTAAAGCAGGCAACACATCAATATACTTGAGCGTATTATGCGCAGTAAAATAGCGAAACATGTTCGTTTTCAAAGTTCGATTCCAACGTTCCACTACGGAACCGTGAGGATCTCCATGCGTAGAAAAATGATTCACACCCTGTTTTTTAAAAAAGGATTGCACTTTAACATTATAAAATTCACCGCCAGAATCCATTTGTACTTTTTGAGGTAAACGATCTCCTAATCTTGCCCATAGTCTTTGTAAGGCTTCTACCATCGCTGTTGCGCTTTTACTCTTTAACGGCTCTACCCAGGCAAATTTTGAGAGCACATCAATCACCGTCAGTAAATATTTGTACCCTTTGTTGTATTTGGCTAGTTTTTGCATGTCTACCAAGTCCATCACAAATTGTTCGTTGATGTTAAACACCAGGGTGGGTAATGTTTTAAACCGCCGACGTCTTGGTTTGTGCAGAGTGTAACTGAGTACTTGTTGCAGTTCCTTCTTTGCTTTGGACACGGGAATCTTGTGTGCTTTGGCAAATTTGGCAACACCTCCCAGTGATCCAGGCTCGGTAGGATCGGCATACGAAGCAGATAATTTTGTTTCCATAGTACGATAGATACTGTCCTGCTAAATACCAAAATGAATACATGTTCTTTGAATAGTGCTTCTTTAAATAGCAAAACACGGTTACTCTTTCAGAAGGAAAGTGTCAATGCAACCAAGTGATGTACACAGCATAATGTCCCCAGGATGTATAATTATGATTTATCATCCATTGAAACAGACTGATAGGTTGACAATTGTCTTGAAAGAAGGCAGAGTCTTCACAAATATGTTGGCAAATCCACACAGTACTTCTATACTGCAGATTTCCCATGACGGAATGACTGCTTTTAAAACAAATCACCCACTTTATACCCTAACCCTAATCCCAAAGGACTAGGGTTTAACCCTAACCTTATTAGCATTTTAACCCTAACCCTAACCCAAACCCAAATCCCAAGGGGCTAGGGTTTAACCCTAACCCTAACAAGAAAACAACCACAAACAAATCCTTTTCAACACTTTTATTTAAAGAGTAACTCAAAAGATACCAGTTCCAAATGTTCTAAATGTTTCATAGGAATAAGGAAGCAATCCACATTTTCTTCTCTCTGCATTGTTTGCATCACATTCTTGCAAAAATCTCTTTTCTTTTTCTTGTTTTTGCTTGTCTGTTTCTTCTGGTGCATATACATTCACCAATTGAGCAAAAAAACGTTCCTCCACGGGTGTTAAAGGCAATCCCTCCTTCTTTCTCTTGCGGGAATAGGACATCAAACTGCACACTTTTTCGGGCAAATAACCAAAAGACCAGTCCTCATACACTGCTTTGGCGATGGCTACTTCGTTCTTTTCATACTTTTCAGCTCCGGGGGGAGGTTTCCACTCATTATGTTTGCTTGCTATGCAGGCATTTAAGAACTTTTCATCCGCAGGTGAGAGAGAATGGCCTTTGCTTTTTTGTTTTGTTAGATACTCAGCTACATTTGCATCCGCTGGAGGAAGATGATGCCATCCTTTCACACGAGAATGAAACTGATGGTTAGCAATACTCACAACCTCCTTCCATTGCTCTCGTTTCTTGAGTTCCTTGGCTATCTCTGGACTCGACTGAAAGGTGCTTGGCAGAGGAGTGCTCTTCCAAGGAAACTTTGTTTGCGCTTTTCTTTGTTCTTCTTGCCTTTTGGCTGATTCAGCAAACTGTTTGGCTGATTCAGCAAACCATGTAAGTTGCTGATTCTGCTCTGTTTGAGTTTCGGCATCTTGTTTGCTGTACCAACCATTGCGTTGTTTCCACGTCTCAACATTCGCTTCTGCTTGTTTCATCCATTCGGCTCTGCTCAGGTTTGTCGCATACTTGAGTTTATGGATGGGTCTCTTATCGATAAACAGTGGTGTGTGAATCCACTGAAAATATTTGCAGCGAGTCTCAGCTAAAGCGGGTGTTCCACAGGTTAAAAAGACTTTGTTCAGGTTTCTGGCGGTCTTACTAAGACGAAGGATAGGAATTCGCGAGCAATGACATTTCAATTCTCCCCATTTGGTTTTTACTTCTGCATGCATGTCTTTCTTTAAGGCATCATACACTTTCAATTTGTCCAATTCTTTTCCATAAAATCTTGGGCAGAGTTTCTTTTCGTCAAAAATAGAAAGCAAAAATTGAGTGTTTAAAGGACCGTCAGGACCGCCAAAATCTACGTTCATCATTTCAAGGTCTTCTTCTCTACTCATTTCACAAGCCATGGTAGCAGAGTTTGTGATTTGACCAGAGATTGCCCCAATTTTATAAGACTCCTAAGGTCCCTAGGGTATCGGGCAAGATCGGGCAAGAATCCCCCAGGGTGTTAGACAAATAAACACACGCTTGACTGAGATCACAATGTTTAATTTTAAACAACAAACTTTTTACAACAACAAGAACAAAGTGTTTTTAGGGAAATTTAAATCCTCCTGCCTCTACTTTTGGTCGTTTCTGTAATCTTTCTTGTACCATCTCATGCATTCGTTTCTTGAGAGCGGAGGGTGTAAAAGCTTTAGGGACCTTCACAGGTTTAGGTGCTTGGTGAATCCACTGAAAGTAATTACACCTGGCTTCTCTGGTCTTAGGACAGCTTAGGAACACTTTGTTTGGATTTCTTGGTGTTTGACTCAGCTTCAGTCTAGGCACTAATCCACAATGACAGCTCAAGGTTCCCCATTGCTCGTAGATTTTGGGATGAATGCTGTTACAAATGGTATCCAACACTGTCTGCTTGCTGTCTGCGTTGCCAAAATACACGGGACATGTAGAACAAATGGCAAGGCCTTTTTCAGGCAGGACAAAGTTGGTATGTAAAGGCTTGCTCGCATCCAACAGATATTCTTGCAAAGAAACTTCATCTAAATTAGGCACATCGAATTCCCCTTCTATAGGCCACCATTCCACTTGTCGACCATCTGGTAACACAGCGACTCCTTCTTCCATGATATGTACGGGATCTAGGTCAGGCTGTGTTTCCATAGAACTCGGACCATTGAACAGATCTCGGCAGGCCTGCTGCATTTCCTCATAGGAAGGAAGTTGTTCATTGACAATCATTTGAGGTTCTGGGTCCAGGTATTTCTGCAACCTAAATTTATCGTCTGTAGTGTAATGGGGTGCTGTCCATTCTTTTGTAAGAGGTTCTGCATTCTCAATCATTTGAGGTTCTGGAGTTTTCAGAACTGATTGAACCACTTCTTCTCCCGTCTTATTTTTGGCTTTTCTGGATTTCTTTTCTTTCTTGGGAGGAACAGAGTTATCCATGTCAAACGTCGGTTCTTGCAGATAACACATACAGCAAAATCACATCAAACACACAAATTTATACTTACTTAAAATACCTTAGGGAATTGGACATGTCTGGGCAATGACGTCACTCCTGTCACGAACTCGCACTAATCACACCCTTGAGACTTGAGCATGTTGAGGCAGACTATAAAAGAGATAAATTACCTCATTTCATTATTTAACAACATGACTCAGCCAAATGACAACTCGTTTTATGTGACGCTGACTAGTCAAAAAACACTGGAATTTCCAGACAATTTACCCACACAATTTCAATACCGTTTGCCTCAAAGCTTATGGTTACCGGGCAAATGGAAAGTGGGTTTGGCAAGTGTGTTTTTACCTGGCGTTTCCAATCCCATTCCCCATGTTGTCACATCCCATGTCAGTTCCTCTCTGACGAAACATCATGACACAAATCCTACCAAACCTTTCGGTATTCGCTCGATTCACAACCTGTACAAAGGGAGCGATACCAATATTTTATTTCAACAATATGCCAAAGCTTTCAAATCTAGTCAATCTCAAGAATTTTTGTCCCAACTTAAAACAGCAGATTTGCAAGATGCCTCCAATGGATTTGATTTTATGTCCAAAGTTTTTTGGTGGATGGAGCAGGATTTAAACAAAAAATTACCCACAGGGTATGAATTTGCAGATAGTAATGATAATTGGAGAATAGATGTTTCTGCTCAAGATAATTACACGAGTTGGTTGCTTCGGCATTACAATGTTGAAAGTACCAACAGAAAAAGTGTGCCTTATTTAGCCATTAATTTGATCTTGGCTAAACAAATGGGTTGGGTTGTAGAAACAACTACCAATGTGTTTGCAGTGGGACCGAATTTACTCATGGAGCTTCCATACGGTACTACTAGTGTAAAACCAGATCCCGCGACCTGTCTCAATGCAAAATTTACTTTTACTCAACCCATTCATGTCGTAGACGGATTGTTGTATCTTTGCTCCACGTTTAGTTGGCGCTTTGTAAATTTAAATGAAGCCTTTGACAAAGCAATTCATAAACCCTATGAAATGCCAAAAACAGTGTTCAATGTGTTCAAACCCTGGATGACTAACCTTTCCTTATGGAATATGGAACTTGGACTCGCCTTGAACGATTACTTTATCGACTTGCCTGTGTCTCCCCATTATTGGAAACCCAGAACTCTGAGTGTGACTTTGTTAAGAGGAGTAAAAATTGTGGATATGGTATCTCACGGAGATTACTCAGGGGAACTGGGAATTGATATGAGCTCCATAACTCGCAACAAACCTTATACGGTGGCATTAGAGTGGTACCAAAAGGATGAGTGGTTGTTTAACCGTTCTAAATTTTCAGTGGAAGGACTGGGTTTACAAGTTCATCATTTGCGGGTTGAAAAACATACTCATGAGCAAAACAAAACCCATTTGATTTATTACCACACCTTAACTATTCAATTCACCAAAACTTCAAGTAGCAATGTCACATTAAGCATCAAGTTTGAAATAGGGTTTCCACTGCCTGCAAAATATTCAGTTGCTTTGAAAGACAACACTTTTTTAGTGCTGTATGGTGTGGATGGACATGTAGAACAGGTACCCGATGTGTATGACGATCACCCGGTCATTCCTTCTTCTCACACAACCACCAAAACAACGACTACCAGTACGGGGGACAAGAAAGCTTCCACACATCCTAATTCTCATGGAACAGCCAATTTACGCCCTCTGTTTTTGTCATGCAATTTAACCAAAAGCATTGATGGAAAAAGAACCATCATGAAATCTGTCGCATATAATAACGAAAAAACGCTGATTGAATGTAACCCCATTCAATTTTATTCCATGAGGAGTTATTTGGTGGACATTTTAGAAGTAACTGTGACAGAATGGAATAACATTATTCCCGACTTCAATCAGGATAGTCCAGTCATTGTCACTTTACTGTTCAAGAAAAAGCAAACAGAGACTCAACGCAAATACATTAAGTTGGAAGAATCAGTGGACCATGACGAGCTCATATAAGCATGCACGGGTGACACAGTTCATTCATTATGTGTGAACTCGAGTGGATCAACATCGCTAGTAAATCACTAGCTTATTGCGCTCAGTTGTTGCAACAGTTCAAACAGCTTAAGGAAAAGTTTGAGAAAATCCAAGAAGAAGCGGCTAGACTGAAAACTTTGGTTCAAAAACAAGAACAGCTGATACAAGATCTCACCGAAAGACATGGGGGCTACGACACCGTCTACTAAAATGGAACAGCTGTTAAAAAAAGTACAGCCGTGTAAATTTGCTTCCTACAAAGAATTTATACGAGCCTTGATGATTGATGCATTAGCCAACACCGACATGAACTTTGATCAATTGAATTACAACTTGTATGAGCTGAACCGTGAAATATTTCATCAAGTGAACAAAGAAACCACAGCCTTTTACAAGTTCTTGGCAAACAAACGACCTGATATAATATCCGATGGCTCCTCAGAATAAAAGCAATCACTATGAAGCCATCAAGCAGTTTAGACGACATTTTACAGCATATGGATCCTTCACTACTACAGGGATACAAAAAGTTTATGCATGAAGTGATTATCAGGGCATCTGTTATCACAATCTTACTATGGAACAATGAACCGTTATTTATTGGACTTGAACCAGCATCTTTCCTACTATGAGATGCATGTGCCACCAAAGATCAAGTCCTTTGGGATTTGAACATGTCCGGGCAATGACGTCAATGGTCTTCTATAAAACTCACGTTGATTCTACTCGTCAACCATACTACGATGGCTTTCACTGTCATCTCTGGTGGCACCAATGGTGTGGATTTAGAGGCAGAAAAGTTAGCAAGATACTATGGTTTACCAGTACATGTCCTCATACCTCCTTGCCATCCGAGAAAAGCCTCCATACTACCCTTAACTCATCAACAATTAGCTGAAGCGATTCCTCTCACAACGCAAGTGGCTAATCGTCTCAACAAACAGTTAACCAACCCGATCAGTTTACAGTATATACACCGAAATTATCATGTGGTGAAACAAGCAGACATGGTGCTGGCATTTACTTGTTTTCAACCCCAAAGAAAAGTTTGCATGGGCGGAACAGGCTGGGCAGTAGAAATGAGTAAAGTCCTCAAGAAAGTTTTGTATGTGTATGATGTGGAGCGAAACATGTGGCTATGGTATAATTCTCACCAAGATTTGTTTTACGCCTGTGATCAGATGTCAGAAGAACAGTACGCTTTACCCACACTAGTGAAGGAAACTGCCATCATTGGAATGAGAAATATTTACGATTACCCTGAGGCTCTTTTAGAATTGCAAGAGACTTTTAAACGTAGTTTACATTTACCAAAACAAGAAGACAAGGATGTCAAGGAACTTTGTAACCCATTTGCTCGTTTAACTTTTCCAGTTCTTCTTTAAACGTGAAACAAATTCTGTAACAATAAAATCACACTATAATAAACATTGTTAAACTGACTACTTTGTTGTGTAGTAAATCAACTTGGAAAGGGGCTGATAGTACAGTGGTTTAGTATCCCTGCTTGTCACGCAGGTGACCCGGGTTCGATTCCCGGTCAGCTCGTTCTTTCTTAATCTTGCGATGCTAGCAAGGTTGGGAAAGACTTTTTTTCTTTACTTATAACCCTAACAAACATTTAAGACTAGTTTAAAAACGTTTTAGAACGTTTTTACACAAGATTCGATACTGCGCATGCGTAGTGCGCAAGGACAAAAATTCTGTCCCACATGTGTAAGTCGTGACTTTCATCTACCTATATAAGTTCACCTTTACATATTCATAAGTCACTAAGTTCCGAACACTCTCCGCCGCCATCTTGAATTTTTGATGAGTCTTAAACAATAGCCTGTCAATCAAATCTGAGAACAATAGCCCAAAACAATAGCGCGGCGGCGGCATCCTTTGAGTGGCCCAGTGCCGTCTACCACTACTAATTAGGCTCCTGGCAGGTCCACACCAGCCCTTAGGTTGCCACAAACCGACCCGCCTTGACAAAAATTATATGTATGTATGTATGTATGTATGTACGCATCACTATAGAAAATAAACCGATCAATTGCGTTTCCAGTTCATCTTGTTTAGGAGTCAAACTTGATAACAAGCTTAATTGGTCTCCTCACATCAAAATGGTTAATTGGAACTTCCATGCAAAGATTTCTAAGCTAAAACAGATGAAGACCTTCAACTGATCCACTTTGGAAAATTTTTACTTCAAAGGTAACTTGCCAAGTGTTACGTATTGTATATCTTTGTGGAGATCTTTCAACTTGCCAGACGGATTTACAACATCAACATATGTATCCCAAAGCATGAAGTTCTCAGCATGGCAAAATGGTGTAAAAGAGAAGTTAAGATTTGATGTTAAATGTTCTAAATCCAAAGCATTGCATGATTTTTTCACTCATCGTACTAGCATTGCTTGGAATTGCTTTTGTAGTCAGCTGAAGTCCAAGTCCAGGCTAGCATTAAGAAATTCTCTAAATACATTGACCATATTAATTTCGCCACAAACTCTACTGCAACCAGTAATAGCAGTGACGAATTTATGTATTATTGATTTGTAGTTTTTTACTAGTTACTGTACTTTGATTGGTCATCCTCTTATCTGCTAATGCATTGTCTAAGTAAACTTAATTGTTATCAATATATTTATTTTTACTTATCTATTTACTAATGTATTCTTTGTATTTATAAATATTTACAGTAGGATAGATTTATCGATATTTATTCATTTAGTGTTAAGTAGATGGCAGGTCCACATCAGCATTAGCAGCCATTTATTCCGTAGTTACTAAAACATGGAACGACCTAAAACCACCTACAACCACCTCAAAAAATTCAACAACCATCTACAACCACCTCAAAAACATCTACAACCACTCGCAAACAATCTAAAACCATCTAACACAGGGTATAAATGTCTGAAATAGTTTCACACAAGTGTATGTAGTCCCGCAGAATCCTTTAGTCTAGTGTGAACGTGTCTCACTTGTAGAGCCTGATTTTATACAGCTATTAACCCGTTTACAGTAGTTGCAAGAATTAGAAAACAATATATAATGATATTTGATAATTCTTTTCAGCAAAATGAATCAAAACGTTCTTACCAGTAACGTCCCTTGGCGGGGAGGGAAGACCCGAATATGTGATCCAAATTTTTCGTTCCGTTTTAGCTCGTAAAGTTCCAGCTACTCCAGCCTGTGCCAGGCTCTCAGATAGTATAGTGGGGACGTATTTACAACGAGCAAAGCGAAAATAAGAAGCGCGCATATCCCATCACTCCCAAAAAGAGGGCCGGGGTGAAAGTTGGGTTCCAAAACATAATAAAGGTATATAAAAATCCAGGTAAATTGCTTTAAATACAATCATTCACTATTAAAATTTTTCAACCCATTTTTAATAATTTCGGCTCGTCTTAACTTGTTTTCTTCTGAATCCATTGCATTATAGATTTTTTAAAATAACACTTTTAACAATGATTACACCTAGTCTACTACACCTAGTCTCCGTTTCCTGTGTCATGACGCAAGGGAGTTTAGCCTTGCGTGATGACACAGGAAACGGGTGTGAAAGAGACTAGGATTCATCTAAAGGAGTCACCTGGAATGTACAAACATGTTTGGCGGATGAGATGCTAAAAAAAATAACTTGTTCTTAGGAATGTAATCCGCCACATCAGAACAAAACAGCAGTGAAGCAGACTCTGAGAGAGAGAGAGAAACCCTACCTTGTGCCATTGCGTAAACAAATGAAACGTGAACCAAAACGTCTCACTGGTAACCAGGGTAGAAAAAGCCAAATCAAGTCAGTCTTTCGACTACGAGTTTGTTATTTTATTTTATTATTTTTTGTGACTTGATAGTTCTTTTTGTACAGTTCTTTAAGTCTTTTAATATACTTAGCATTATCTCGCATTTCATTTCGTGACATATGTCAATGGTTGATGATACAAGGGACCAGGGAGAGTAAGATTTTAGGGGGAAGTGGATGTTTTGTTCGATTCTCGTATTTCATGTTCGTGACATGTTGTCGTCTCGCCTTAATTCAGACATTTATACCTTGTTTTAGATGGTTTTAGATTGTTTGCAGGTGGTTGTAGATGTTTTTGAGGTGGTTGTAGGTGGTTTTAAGTGGTTGTAGATGGTTTTAGGTCGTTCCATGTTTTAGTAACTACGCCATTTATTCACCCTGCTTTATTAAATGAAGGATGTGATGTATCTATGTATGTATGTATGCATGCATGCATGCATGTATGTACTAAAGCCCGTACGTTCCAATCCTAAAAGGAGGGAGTTAGAGGTAGTGGTGAATTACCATCGGATCCCCCCAAAAAACTTTCCCGTAGAGAAAAACCTATCGAAGAAGCGTATGAGATAATGTGAACTGAAGTGTCAAAATTTGCATATTGACCACATTCAGGTTAAAAAATACAAACACCCTCTTGAAGAAAGCGAAACATTGCTCCATCATCCATGCCCGCAAAAACAAGAAAACTAAAAAATCCGAGATCGGCTAGTAGACGGTTGCCCGGGAACCACTGCCCACTATGCAGGGATAAATTAATCAGTATTAAAGTTGGCGCCATTGTAAATGGTTTAAATGAACATATATAGGCTTGCTTTAACTGTTCTACAGAATTATCTTCGATAGTGTTGCAATTAGCTTTGAATTATTACAGTAGAGTCTTAAACTACATGTAACTAACGTTATTATTATTATAAACGAAACCCCTGTCGATTAAAACTTCCTCAAAAATTTTGTGCTGCACGGTATTGAAGATATCAGGGGGAAATTTAAAGAAGTACCTTTGGGTGTTTATTCAGTAATTGGCGCGATTGTCGAGAACAGGTTCATTTGATCGGCTTAACTTTTCTGATTACCAGTGTGATCGGATAGAAATGTAAAATGCCAGAACTCTAGTAGTGCCTCTTAAAGCCTGGTTTTCATTAGCAACGCAAGCATAAACGCAAGCACAAGCGCAAGCATAATGCTCCGTTTTCACACAACGCAAGCGAACTCAAGCATAAGCGCAAGCACAAGAAAAAGGAAAAATTTTGATCCTTGTCCTTGCGCTTATGGTTGCATTATGCTTGCGTCGCTAGTGAAAACCAGGCTTAAAAGAATTCGAAAGAACTGAATAAAAATAGAACCAAAAGGACGAGACAGCAGAAAGCAAATCGCGATTTTTAAGAAGATTACCACATTCTTTAATTTAAAAGACATGTTTCAATGTTACGAACATCATCATAAGTTCCAGACTATCTGGAAAACCGTTAGGACTATATAACAACTAGGCGAAACATACATAATTAATTATGATTAAGTGAGAACAACTGATTACATATTTGAGTGAGTTACAAAGTGTTTGAAAGAATATAGCCTAAAGCGTAAGTGTCAGTGTCAGTAGCAGCCAAAAGGTTTTCTACGCCACCTCCTTTTTTAGTTATGCTTTCTTCCACTTCTTCATCTCCTCTACAGATAGGGTGTGGACAGCACTTCGACTCTTCCAAGACAAAACGCTGTTCGCTGTGAGCCATACTAGCGTTGCATGAAAACTCCCTTGCTATATTTGATAAACTTACTACACTTGGTACGCTTGCTAGGCTCGCTATGCTTGCTACGCTCGCTACGCTTGCTACACTTGCTACGCATGCTACGTTTGCTACGCTCGCTACCCTTGCTACGCTCGCTACGCTTGCTACACATGCTACGCTTGCTACACTTGCTACGCTTGCTACGCTCGCTACGCTTGCTACACTTGCTACGCATGCTACGCTCGCTACGCTTGCTACAGTTGCTACGCTCGCTACGCTTGCTACGCATGCTATGCTTGCTACGCTCGCTACGCTTGCTACTCTTGCTACGCATGCTACGCATGCTATGCTTGCTATGCATGCTACGCTTGCTACGTTTGCTACGCTTGCTACGCTTGCTACGCTTGCTAGGCTCGCTACGCTCGCTATGCTTGCTACGCTTGCTACGCATGCTACGCTTGCTACACTTGCTACGCATGCTACGCTTGGTATGCATGCTACGCTTGCTACACTTGCTACGCTCGCTACGCTTCCTACCTTGCTACGCTCGCTACACTTGCTACGCTGGCTACGCTGGCTACGCTGGCTACGCTGGCTACGCTGCCTCGCTTGCTAGGCTCGCTACGCTTGCTAGGCTCGCTACGCTTGCTACGCTCGCTACGTTAGCTACGCTTGCTACGTTTGCTACGCTCGCTACACTTGCTACCCTGGCTACGCTGGCTACGCTTGCTAGGCTCGCTACGCTTGCTACGCTCGCTACCCTTGCTACGCTTGCTACGCTCGCTACGCTTGCTACGCTCGCTACGCTTGCTACGCTCGCTACGTTTGCTACGCTTGCTACATTTGCTACGCTCGCTACACTTGCTACGCTGGCTACGCTGGCTACGCTCGCTACGCTGGCTAGGCTCGCTACGCTTGCTACCCTCGCTACGCTTGCTACGCTCGCTACGTTTGCTACGCTTGCTACGCTTGCTACGCTCGCTACACTTGCTACGCTTGCTACGCTCGCTACACTTGCTACGCTCGCTACACTTGCTACGCTCGCTACGCTTGCTACGCTTACTATGCATGCTACGCATGCTACGCTTGCTACGCATGCTACGCTTGCTACGCTCGCTACCCTCGCTACGCTCACTATCCTCTACCCTTGATACGCTTGCTTAAGTAAGTACACTTGTTACATTTACTGCGCTTGCTGCGCTTGCTAAACTACGTACACGTGCTACATTTGCTACGCTTGCCACGCTTAGTTGACTTGTTACACTAAACACGCTTGCCACATTTGCTACACTTAGTTGTCTACTCATAACCTTTTTTACACCTATTGCAGACCAGTAGACCAGTATACAACAATTAGTAATATGTATTATAATTGCATGTCGTGTCACTTGGTTTGATATTTCGAAAGTTTGCAATTCCTAATATAAAACTATTGATCTCTTACAGATTGCACTTGTCATACCACAGAAATAGTTGAAATAACAGTTGAAGTGACTGGTTTTTTGGTGCTCCTACATGCCCAAATTAAGAAAAACCGAGATTTTCAATCAGCCAATCATAGAGCCGCTTCAGCGAGGTACTGTTTGACTCTCAAAATTTGATATCTCCTTTTGCCACGCCTATGTCCTTTTCACACCTTCTGCTATTATCGTCAGTTTTCTTTTTTTTGATTAGGTCAAGATGAGTTCAAATGATAATATTACTGAGATACTAAGTAGGTTTTCTAGCTCTGCTTCGCAGCTTGCTGATCTAATAGGTCGTTCATCATCTGACAATGGTGTATCTAATGCATTAGAAAATGCAAGGAGCTCTCTAAATTCTCTTCAGTTGGACACGAGGCTGGCCAACGACGTCTCCCGTTCGTTTCGTTCGAATCCTGGTACTTCAAGTGGCTCCTCAACTAGTCGAGCAACCCTACCATCTGTTACCAGGCAGCAGAGGTCCTCTTCTTCTCACCGCTTTGCTCCTTACAGACAAAGCGGTAAAAGAGGAGCAGGATGTGAACCAAAATGGTTTGACGTGATGCTCAGGGTCGTCGATCACGTCCCGGAACTGTTTGAAGGAACTAAGAGCATCTCCAACTACCAAGGACAGGCCATACTAGAAACGGCGTTTTTTTTAACCGAGGATCAGACAGAAGATTTAGTAAGGGAAAAGATAATGGGTGTCATCCGTCGGCAGTTTCAAGATTTTGATGGGCAGTTTCCTTATGCAGCGCGGAGAAATGGAAACTTTCTCACTTTAGCGGCCGACCAAAATCTTGATGCACGGGGAGAACGGACCTTAAAAGGGAATGGTTCCGTTTATGTCGTGCTGGATTCTCCCGCAACACCAACTGACGAGGTAAGCCACAACCCGTAAATGAAAAAAACAGATAAGTGCTTGTTGTAAACTAATTTCGATGACGCTTATTACTTAACTGGAGGCGAGTAGCGTAACGATTTTTAAACCGCAATTATTTTAAAGCCAGAATAGAGGGCTTAAGGTTTATAGCCATAGGGAGGGTATATCTAAGTGATATCAATTTTGCGTCAACCTTTGTCACCTTAACCTGCATAGACTGAATAAAAAAATATATCGACTATCCGGAAGAACTTAATTATTATGGTCGAACAGATAAGAGGTAATACTTGAAAAAGTGGATCTTTGGGGTTTTGCGGATTAAGTCCTTGGTCCTATAAAAAATACTACTCTTTTCTTAACTTAATAACTTTGTGCTTTGACTAGGACGAACCTGAGGAGGAACACATCGTAACTCCGCAGATGCACTTAAGTCCTGTGGAATTCGAAGAAAGGGGGAGACAGGTAATATCCAATGTGCCTTTTTCTTATTCCTTTATTCGTTACGTGACTTAGAACCTCTCACAGTGTTTCCTGATGAAACAAGACGAAGACATATTGCGTGGGTGTGGTAAGGGGGGGCAGTATCTCATATTTCGGCTGCACATGCATGTATATGTGCGGCTAAAAGGATACGGACTTAGAGAAAGACAGTCCTCGAATAGGGAACATGACAGGTTTTACTTCATTTGCATGCTTTTATTTAATAGTAATTTCCCCGCTCATCTTTTAAGAGCGGACGTGTGTATGTGTGTATGTATGTATGTATGTAAGTCTGTATGTATGCATTATTATCATTATTAATCTTATTATTATTTTCATTAACATCATCATCATCATCATCAAGTGCAGGTACACGGAAAGTTTTATCGTTTTTTTGGGGAAAAAGAACTTTTGATCATTCATAGATATCATCTTATTGTTGAAATGTAGATAGCTTTCAAAATTAATGTTTCACTTTATTATTCCTTATTTTATCATCCAAATCCGTACAACTAATTTTGATAATTAATTACTTTTTTTTTCGTTTTATTTGATACAGCCACTGTTTGTAGGGTGAAAGGGGGAGCTATACAATAAATTGTGTATTTGAGTATATATTATTTGTTATCTTTCTTAGTTTTTTTCTTTCTTTCTTTCTTTTTTTTTTTGCAGTTTCGGCGTACTCTCTTAAACGAAGACAATTCTGTCGTCGCCGATTCCAGGGGTGCTATTTCCAATTTCCGGGCTGAGGAGGCCACGAGTAAAGTAAGCCGTGACAGGTTATTTTTCTCCCTCCTTCAGTCTCCGTTATCCAGCATTCACTGTCCACAAAAAGAAAAGTGACCATTTATGAGGGCCTCCCAGGGATTTTAGGGAACAAGGGAACATCGCCATTTACTTTTAGGGAACAAGGGATATTTCAAAATAACTTTTAGGGAACAAGAGAACTGTTGAGGGATATTCGGGAACAAGGGAACATTGACCATCATTGACTTTCGACCATTTTCTAACTTTTGGAGAGATTTCCATTAACTGTTTATGAGGACATTTCCGACGTTTCTGTAATTTCACGCATTTCCGACGACTAAGCCTGGTGACTAATCTTCACAAGTGAACTGGTGACGACTGAAGACGAGTTTAGAACGCGTGGGAACCTTGGGAGAGACTCCGTTGGGTGGACCGCCATTTTTATGGTAATTTTCTCTTCGGTGTTCCATGTCTAGAAACGCTAACCATTTATTAATAAATGGCAACCGAAACAGAAGGAATTCAAGCTCAATCTGCGGATATATCAGACACAATGGTAATGGTACCGGCTACCGGTGCAATTTATCACAATGGAAATGAAAAGCCCACAGAAAGATGGTGTTTTGAACTCGGTATGAGGACTGTTTCAGGTAAAGATTTTACGTCAGTTTTAAGCCGCTTGCAGAAAGGATTTGGCATCAAGGAAAAAACTTAAGAAAATACCTACGAAGGAACAACAAGACACCGCGCTCTAGTTCAAAGACTTACTTATGTTAAGAAAAACTAAATGGACTGTGTGAGCGCTAAGAGAATTATCTTGACTGACGCACGGCATATTTCTCCAAACTTGGTGTAGCTTTAGTTTTTAAGCCACAGTGTACAACTCATATCTGAAGATCGCACTATCCGTGGAAATTCAAAATCCTGCAAACCACACTATAGAGCTGGGCCCAGAGTCCTATTGACATGGCAGGAAATAATCACATTCACGGACAAAGAAACTTGCATGCATGCATGTAGTTATTCAGATACAGTCATTTCGGAGAAAACCAAAAAAACTAGAATCTTTATTCAGCCGTAATAAACAGAGGTCAAAGGATAACTGCATCTGAAATCAAATCCTATCAGGGACACCTACCGAAGCATAAACCACAGGAAATGATTACTCAGTATGTATGTAACAAACCTGCTTCATGACCTCTAAATATAAGATTTAGTGCGGCAAAAACAAGATTTACTCAGTCAAATTTTAGAATGCTACACCTCTTGCACTGTGTAGTGCTAGTAACCTTCGCGCGAGAGAAAATAGAAAGAGAACCTTTGTTCAAGCAGACTCTCAAGGTCACGTTTCATATTATCACGAGCTTATGAGTCGTGTTTGACCTGTCAACGCTTATTTCTTAATATGCTTTTTGGAAAATTCAGAGAAATACATTGAGATAGATAGCATTATTTGTATCTTGACCTACAAACATAATCAAGATGTTTTGGAACTTAAGGAGGAAGAGCTGATCCTACTTCAGGATGAAATTCAATAGACAAGTGATGTCCTCACTCTTACAGAGGCGACAGAAATTTCTGTTGATGAACCAGAGGTGATGCGGCATTCATCAAGGAGACGAAAGAGGCGTTTTGCTGAGGATTATCTCTACTATGACTAACGAGGTAAAACTTACGAAAATACTGACCATCGAAAACTGAAATATGATTGAAATTCTGGGGAACATTAATTAATATTTCTGGGAATCAAGGGAACATACCACAGAATTTCTGGGAACAGGGGAACTTGATGAAAGTGAATTTCAGGGAACATCTTAATTTATTTTTGGGGAACAAGGGAAAAACTCCAATTTTTTCTAGGGCACAAGGGAACATGTACCCCCCCTGCGAGGCCCTCATTTATTCTGAAATGCGATGTGACATCACTCCTCTTGTATGGATAGGGTGCTGGCACATGTAGGCTAATTTTGAACAATCGCGAACAATGCGGTACCTCTCTTACTTTCAATTTTTTTGGGGGGATACAGGTTTTCCGTGGTCATCTCGAGACGGGAGAGCGACAACTGAAAAAGTCAAGTTTAAAAGAAACAGGTGACGTATGTGAACGCAAAACGTTACTCACAGGACCATCGTTTAATCCCACGTTAACACAGAAAATTCTTGACGCGCTTTAAGAACTTTCGCTACAATAATGATGCTCACGACGATAAGGATGTAAACAAAGTTTATTGAAGCGAAGCGATCAGACGTTAACAATGCTGAAAAGAAGCGATGCGAAGAGAAGCGATGATCAGGCGGTGTAAACGAAGAAAACGATATACAAAGCGGTTTCGAAAACTAAGAAATAAATACAGCGAAAACTATAGTTAGATTAACTAGAAACTACCTTAAAACTACGAAAACAAACTTTGGATATACGATGCAAAAAAGGCTATATAAAACGTAACATATCATGCACAGAGTGAAAAGACTTACTTCTGTGTCCGCTTTAGGGATTTCACAGCGTTGACGTTGAGCCTTACTTTGATCTTAACACTATGACACGTTGACTAGAACTGAAAAAGTTTCTTGAGCACGTTCGACAATACTAACTAATACAAAGGATAATAGACTTCTTTGTTTGTAAATCATACGTAAGCAGGTACATCCGCGGCGAAAACCACAAATACTATAAGATAATAACGCAAACGAAACTAAAAGGGGTTCGAAAGGAAATACGAAAAAACCAGAAAATATTTGGCAGTAACATTCCCGGTCCCTTAAACACTACAAGTTGTTTAACACTATATAAATAAAAAACTAAGCAAACAGCGTAACTAAAACATAAATCAGTTTGTAGCTTAAACATAACCATGCATTAAATGTTCAAATAATGTTCATTCCTTTAATGTCTGTGTGAGCTTGTCAGCAACCTCTTCTGTGTCTTGAATAGCATCCATCCGTTCCTCTGCGGTCAGCATAAGGATTAGCTTGTTAACGGGTCTATGCAGCTCCGTTGTATGCGTTCTAAGGACGACACTTCTGACGAGACCTTTAGAATCTGGTTCTACTCTGGTTACCACGCCCATAGGCCAAACATTTTGAGGTGCGTTTTCATCTCTAACTAGAACGACGTCGTCGACCTTCAGGTTGCGCTTGACTTTGTTCCACTTGGCCCTCTCCTGAAGCGTTGGTAAGTACTCCCATTTCCATCGCGACCAAAACAGGTTGCAGAGGTACTGAACACGATGCCATCGTCGGCGCATGTAGATGTCATTGCGTTGAAACTTGCCAGGCGGTGGCACGACAATGCTTGTCTTCATTGTTAGGATCTGGTTTGGTGATAGAGGGTAGGGGTCCTTAACATCGCTGGAAATAACAGTCAGAGGTCTTGAGTTGATGATAGATTCAACTTCACGCATAAAGGTCTGCAAGGATTCATCATCTAAACGACTTCCGTGTTCACGTAGCAGGGTATCAAGAATTCGACGCGTTGTCCGTATTTGTCTTTCCCAGACTCCGCCCATATGACTTGCAGCAGGGGGATTGAATTTCCAGTCGATGTTTTGCTGGCGAAGTTTTTCTGTAATTTCTTTCTGATCCATCTCGTTGATAGCCTCACGAAGCTCTCGTCTTGCACCAACAAAATTGGTGCCGTTGTCGCTTCTTATTTCGCGTACCTGACCGCGACGGGCGATGAAGCGGCGAAGTGCGTGAAGGAAGGAGTCTGTATCGAGGGTGTGGGCGACTTCAATATGAACAGCTCTGCTTACAAGGCATGTAAACAGTGCCCCATATCTTTTGCGTTCCTTGCAACCTTCTTTCGTTACATACGGTCCAAAATAGTCCACTCCGACATAAGTGAAGGGGGGTGCCGGGGTCAATCGGTCCTCGGGCAGATCAGCCATTTTCTTGTCTTGAGGGGTGGACTTAATTCTTCGGCATATCACACACGAGGAAATCAGCTGACGAACTGCGGAGTTAGCTTTAATAATCCAGTACCGTTCGCTTAGTTTTGAGAGGACATGTCCGCGTCCTGCGTGGCCGAGTTGCTCGTGTGTGTGACGGATGATCAGCGTTGTCACGTGACTCTTCCGAGGCAAAATAACGGGATGTTTGGATTCTTCTGGTATGTCAGCGTGATTCAACCGGCCACCGACTCGTAGCAGACCTCTATCGACAAACGGGTCGAGGCGATAAAAGGGGCTAGTCTTTGTTACCTCGTTCTTTCTCTTCTGAAGGAGTGTCTGTCCATGACTAGGCTCGTCACAGCTTGCTTGGTCGAGGCTCTTCAACTCGTTATAAAAGCTTTGGAGCTGTGAGAAACGAATTATTGACCGCTCTGCTTCTTCTAACTCCTGCACTGTAAGTGATGAGCAATCTATGTTCGGCTTGCTAGCTTTAACGTTAACGGCGGCGGAGGGGCCATGCTGTTCGTTGATTCTCTTAAGCCTTCTGTCTTGTAGAATGGTTTTTACTCTCAAGAATACTGCAACGACTTTCTTTAAGCGATACCAATCGGAGAAATGTTGGAATAGCTTTGTTATGGCGGATGCAGGTGATAGGTCTGTGGTTGTCGTTACACAGGCATTTACTTGTCTCTTGATTTCTGGATCTTCGTTGGAAATTTCGCCAAGTGACGACGGTTGCGTAGGCCAATCCTTTTCGGGCTGCCACAGAAACCTTGGTCCTCTCAGCCAACGTTGTTGTTCGCTCAGTGCTTGAGCATCTAATCCACGAGAGGCATCATCGGCAGGATTCTCCTTTGTATCTACGTATTTCCATTGACTTGGATCTGAAAGGTTACAGATCGTTTGTACTCGATTAGCAACGAAAACTTGAAATCGTTTCTGCTCGTTGCTGATATAACGCAGCACGGTGACTGAGTCAGTGTGATATTCGACAGTGTCAAAGGCTTCGTCTAGTTCCTTCTTAAGGATCTCTCCAAGGCGAACGGAGACGGTGGTGGCAGTCAGTTCCAGGCGTGGAATTGTCACTGCTTTGATTGGCGCGAGGCGAGCTTTTCCCATCAGGAAAGAGCAGTGTATGTGATTTTCGTTGTCACAAAGACGTAGGTATGCCACTGAGCCATAGCCTACGGAACTTGCGTCAGAAAATATGTGCACTTGTCTGGACTTCACTTCTCCAAAGTCTATTGGCTTCACGCAACGAGCGACAAGTATGCGTTCGAGCATGGGCAACTCTCTTCTCCAATTTTCCCAACGGTTTCGGTAGGGTTCAGGGAGTTCGTCGTCCCATCCTAGCTTTTCGTCTTTGCAAAGGTCTTGGAGCAACTTCTTAGCTTTCAATGTGAATGGAGCGGCAAATCCTAGGGGATCGTAGATTGATGATACGATTGAAAGTATTCCTCTTCTCGTTAGAGGTTTATCTTTGATAGTAATACGAAATCTGAAGATGTCGGACTCGACGCACCACTGTACACCAAGAGCACGTTCAATGGGCAGCTCATCGTAATTCAGGTCTAACGTTTTCACATCTTTGGAACGTTCTTCCTCAGGAATGGACTCGAGGACACTCCGTCGGTTGCAGATGAACTTAGTGAGGCGAAATCCGCCTTTTGCGCATACTTGACGCAAACCTTCGATCTGTTCCTTAGCTTTAACTTCGGTGCTAACAGAACGGAGGCAGTCGTCCACGTAGGAGTTTCGGCGCAAGGTACTTGCAACAGCACTTCCGTATTGTTCTTCATTATCGTTTGCTGTCTTTCGCAGCGCGTAATTAGCGCAGCTCGGTGAGGAAACAGCTCCGAAGGGGTGAACGGTCATTCGGTACTCCTCGAGTTGAGCCATCAGGTCTCCATTTGGCCACCATAGGAAACGTAAGATTTCACGCTGCTCTTCGGGAACAAATACTTGATAGAGCATGGCTTCGATATCACCCATAAAAGCCACTGACTCTTGTCTAAAACGAGTTAGGACGCCAACTAGTTAATTTGTGAGATCGGGCCCTTGAAGTAGTTGGTCATTGAGGGACGTTCCAGCAAACTTGGCGCTACAATCGAAAACCACTCTGATCTTGTCAGGCTTTTTAGGATGATACACACCATGATGGGGAATGTACCACGCCTTACCAGGATCTGTCTTTAAGATTTCATTAGAGACCTTCTCTGCGTAACCTTTACTGATTATTTCGTTGATGAAGGCTACATAGTCGTTCCGGTATTGGTGGTTCTGGATCATTTTCTTTCTTTGCCAGAGCGCTCGTTTGACGGCTTGTTGTCGGTTGCTCGGTAGATCCACTTCAGATTGCCGGAATGGAAGAGGGATTTCATAGTGGCCTTCTGTGAGCCGGATACCTTTGGTTACTTTCGTAAGAAATCTTCTATCATCTTGAGAGTGACAAAGTTCTTCTGGAAGGTTGTTCGAGGCGTTTTCACTGAAGTCGAGCTCGAACATCTTTAGCAGTGATTTTACCTTTCAATTTCTCTGACGGTTATTCTGTTTACGGTTACTTTGTTAGTAAACGGCTCGGAGGTCAAATGTAGTGGACCGCTGACCATCCAGCCATGCTTCAGCTGTAATGCAAAAGGACCCTCGCCGTCGTTTGGAACCACACTGAGTGGGATCAGCGCGTTTGGACAGTTACTTCCGATTAAAAGTCCGATTTCTAATTCAGGATCATAAACTGGAATTTCGGAGGCAATCTCCTTTAGGTGCTCAATACGGCTGAGATTTCTGGAGTGGGAATCTGTTCGGTGTCGGCAGGAATCTCTTGTCTTGTGTAGGCTCTTGGAAGCTCAACCAGATTCTTGCCGTTCAAGTCAGTTACAACAAGATCTTTGACAATGGCGCTGTCTACAAGGCTCTGGCCATGCATAGTTCCTAATTGAATCTTCGTAACGGTACTTGTTGCCGCAAGGCGCGTCCTGAGACGTTCGGTGATAAAGCATCCTGCGCTTCCATTATCATAGAATGCGTACGTCTTCACTGCTTTGTTGGTGCCTTTCTGTGTCACTACCACAGGAAGAATGGTCTGCAGCAGGATATCGTTTTCAAGATTAGACTCTTGGGGGATGTCCACACGTGCATTGTTCACCTTCAGCGGTTTATCGTTGCCAGACGTTTCTCTGTTAACGGCGCCACTTTCTTTGTTGAGGGAGAAGCCTTCTATATGGAGTAGAGTGGGGTGTGGCCTTTTGCATTTCTTACATGTTCTCTTTTTGTGCAATTCTTCGAGAGATGATTCTTGCCGTAACAAGCATAACAGAGCGCTTTCTCCGATAAGAAGGACTTCCTTTGTTCCACGGACTTTTTCTTGTAGGCATCACAATCTTCCAGGTCATGTGACTTTTCGCACAGAGGACATCTTCGTACGTTGACGTTTTGGTTTGCTGACCCGGTCCCATGTGAAGACGGGGGCTTGGGGACGGTATCCAAGCCAGTGGCGAAACTATCAACTTTAGGCTTGAAGGGTAGAGACCCTTTGTTGCTCTGTGGAGGGCCGTTTGTCTGTTTGTCTTGCCTTGTTAAGCGCTTCTTTGCCATAAACTGGATCATTTGCAGACTCGGCAGCATATTCTAAGAATTCTACTAGTTCTGTAAAGCCTGCAACCTTGCCGTCTTTGCGTCTCGTTTTCACTACGTTTTCGCGCCACTTTGTTTGTAGAGCGAAGGGGAGCTTCTGAACTACCGCCTGCATGTTTGGAGGATGGCTTAGGACGGCCAAGTGTGAGATGGTTTTCATAGCACAATTACACTTGTTAAGGAAAATATAGAAGCTCTTCAGAGCAGGCCCATCGTCGTACTTGAGGGTTGGCCACTTGGTTAGCCTTTTCATGTACGCTGTGGAGACTTTGTACGGATCACCATATTCCTTTTGAAGAAGGCGTCGAGCTTCCTTATAGCCTTCGTCCGGTTCAATATGGAGACATCCGCTTATCAGTTCTTTGGGTTCTCCTACGAGATGCTGGTCAACGTAGTAGAGCCTGTCTGCGCTGTTGGTTACTCTTGACTGAACGCGCGCATCGAACGCCATCAGAAAGGTT
The DNA here is from genome assembly GCA_964035525.1 of Porites cylindrica. NCBI lineage: Eukaryota > Metazoa > Cnidaria > Anthozoa > Scleractinia > Poritidae > Porites > Porites cylindrica. The sequence continues at coordinate 24,456,025 of OZ037777.1, read as the reverse complement.
TTGAACTCCATAGGGTCCCCTTTGAACTTTTGTACTTCAGGCTCTGGAAGGGCAATTGCAGTTGCTAACTGATTCTGGGAGGCTACCATTCCCTGTATTTGTTCGTGCTGAATTTTAAAAACTTCCTTTAGCATTTCGTTCTCCATATTGGTTAGACATGTGACATCTTTCTTTGTTTCAGCGGAAAAGGCACGGTAATAAGACTCAGGTTTTTCTGAATTGAGCGGTGAGAGTTCTCCTTTTTCGCGTTCTGTTTTGATACTGGTGGAGCGAATCGGAAAATTGCCAGGTATCGACGGCTGTTCGTGTTTACGTCCAGTAGCGGGTGTTGGTAACGCAAGAAAAGAATCATGTGTTCCTTCATCTACTTCTGGTAATTTCAGATTTTGTTCCCTTTCCAATTCTTCAAACGCCCGTTCTCTGGCTTTGGCTATTTCGAGGTCGATTTGTAATTGTTCTTCAGCGGCTTGCAGTTTGATTTTTTCTTTTAGCAAGGAGCGTTCTGCCATTAATTCGGCGACTTTCTTTCATACGGGCGGACTGCAAAGAGCGTGACGACCTTGAGGAACGTGATGAGCGTGACTTAACCGACCGCTTATCTGATAATCTTTCTAAATGGTCGCTTATTCTTGCTTCGCACTCAAGGATCCGATTAGTAACTTCCTTGCGGTACTCGAAAATGTCACTTTCCTTGTCATTAAAATAACGAGAGGCGATCTCCGTTTCTTCCGGTGTGGCTAATTCATCATAATAAAGATTATGGGGGTCATGGAATTGTTGACATAAACTGTCCAATTGATTGAGATCAGCTTTGACAACATCTAGGTTTATCCGGTCGGTCATTAACTTGTTCATGTCGGTTCGTTTGCGGGAAACCGCAGTTAATGCGTTTGTTCGTCGTTGTTTCAGTCGGGGAATTTTTTCTTCTTCGCCTTTTTCCGTTAATTTTCTGACCCTTTGAGATTCTTCAATATCGGTATCGAAGTTTTTGGCGTTGTCGTTTCCCTTTTCGTTTTTGAGAGTTTCCAAATTTTCTTCTACGATGTCTTCAAGAATGTGATGGGTGAGTTCTGATTTGTCATCGCTGTTTCTGAGCGTGACGTCAACACTTTCACTCACTGTTCCTTTGTTTGACCACGTGGCTTCATTCGTTGCCATTTTGGACGTTTTCGATTGTAATTCAGACGAGCCAAGCGTTTGAACGTTGTGTTGTACGGCACGCACTGAATCCACAAATCAATATAGCATTTTCGAAACGAATGTGAGCGCAAAACGTTACTGACAGGATGATCGTTTAATCCCACGTTAAGACAGAAAATTCTTGACGCGCTTTAAGAACTTTCGCTACAATAATGATGCTCACGACGATAAGGATGTAAACAAAGTTTATTGAAGCGAAGCGATGAGACGTTAACAATGCTGAAAAGAAGCGATGCGAAGAGAAGCGATGATCAGGCGGTGTAAACGAAGAAAACGATATACAAAGCGGTTTCGAAAACTAAGAAATAAATACAGTGAAAACTATAGTTAGATTAACTAGAAACTACCTTAAAACTATGAAAACAAACTTTGGATATACGATGCAAAAAAGGCTATATAAAACGTAATATATCATGCACAGAGTGAAAAGACTTACTTCTGTGTCCGCTTTAGGGATTTCACAGCGTTGACGTTGAGCCTTACTTTGATCTTAACACTATGACACGTTGACTAGAACTGAAAAAGTTTCTTGAGCACGTTCGACAATACTAACTAATACAAAGGATAATAGACTTCTTTGTTTGTAAATCATACGTAAGCAGGTACATCCGCGGCGAAAACCACAAATACTATAAAATAATAACGCAAACGAAACTAAAAGGAGTTTGAAAGGAAATATGAAAAAACCAGAAAATATTTGGCAGTAACAACGTACATTTCATAAAATATTCCATTTTTTATTGCATGCCAGCTGCCCATGATGGGCTTCTGCGCATGGGTATTGGACTAGTGTGATAGATAGAACAAGCCATTCAACAACCCAAATACATTTCAAAATACGTTCATCTGTTTGAGAAGCCTGTTTGGTTAATTTGAACTTGCCCTGCACGAAACTGTGCTCGAAGCTGTCAGCTACCCTGATAAGACAGGTCCGAAGTTCGAGGATAGACAAGATTACTTATACTACTCTAGCCGTACTTTCATTAAGACCGAATTTTCAGAAGGCCTTTTATAAAACTAATTGCAATGTCTTAGGTTAAAAAGGTGAAAGAAACGTCCTTCCAAAACCATGGGTAAACGTTTTGGAAAACTCCGCTCCTCTTACACGAACAATACGGTTATCCCAGAATGTATATATTCTACATGTTGCTCTTTTCATTTTAGCCTTTCTCGAGCTATCAAAATTCATGAATAAAGGCAAATCTGACCGAACAAAAGTCACTACGTGCTGCCCCAATAGAACTTTGATTTCCTTCTTAATACAACTGAAAGAGTTGGCCCTTTAATGGGAAAAAAAACGTTACCTATTTTATTTATAGGATTAATGAACCCAGGAGGGCGTAGAGGTGGCTTAGTGTCAGTTTTGTGTGTATTGCAATGGATCCACCCAATCATGAGCCTTGTGGAGAAAGGGGGCAGCGAATTTATTAATAAACTTCAACAGGTAAAATCCGTTTTTCCGATGTTTTAATAAAGGTAGAACGTTTTGTAAAGTAGGATTTATAAGTTTAAGCTACTGATGACTGAGTTTTGTCTTCTGTCTGCAAATATGTTTCAGAAAAGTAAATCTGGAGTTACTGGGTATGAACGACGCTAATAAAATTGTACTCTTTTTGTCTTTTTTATATATATCAGTGCTTTGCAGTTAGAGGTAGTGCAGATGTAAGATTAAGGGGAGTGATAGATTCCATTCTTTCGGGGATGGAAATAAAAACCGGGAAGGATAATATAATGGAAGGAAATGCAATATTGGACAGTTTGTTGCGTTGCATCGCAGAAAATGAAGTGGTAAGTAAATGCAGACTTATAGTTGAAATTAAAAACTGGTAAACGTGCAGCGAGCAACCATAAGGTTGCTGAACGCCTTACGGTATTAAATCAACTGAGTAAATCCCATTTAATTCGTTTGGTTTATACTATAGACAGCTGGAATCCTTGGCAAATTACTAGCGGGCAAAAGGTCTACTCGCACAACGCTCAACAGTTCACAGTCAGAGGAAATCACCCTAGAGGAAGACATTGAGGATTCTTGCCGTATCCTTTCAAACCTGAAATCTTCTTTTACTGTAACAGCCTCATTCTCCAAAGATAACTCTACTGTATTGAGATTTATATCCTTGACTTTTTGTTAGCGACTATGACGCTCACTATAAAGATTCGGTCATGTTCTGCCAGCTCCGCAAGCATGGATTATCGTTTGCGCGATGTTCTGAATGAACATTTAAAAAGTAACGGTCCCCTACTGTTTTCGGATTGGAAGCAGACATGGAAAGATAAATATTCCAATCAACACACAGGAGGTCAGGAGACAGCAACCTACATATTTCACTGCTTGCTTGCAGTTAGCGTATACCAGCTATTCCATTTCAATTCAATATTGCCGGTCTCTTTTCGACAATTTATCGATAGTAGTCGATGTTTGATTCATAGGGCAGCGCATCTTCCTTTCCTTCCCTTCTTTTTTTCTCGCTTTTCTTTTCTTTTCTTTAACGTTAGTGTTGTTGATACTCGCGTAGTTGGCTTGTTTGTGGTTTGCCCAGGAGTAAACAAGCTATCTACGCGAATGTCAGTGATGCGATGGAATGACTCTGCACAATCTGGGATGTCAAAAAAAAATGATCTGCTCACAGGGTACGTGTCAATCGTTACTTTCTGTGATGATAACAGTTACTCGTGATTATCTTGTTCCTACATGTTGAATTGAACTTAATTTTTCTTGCAGCAACAGCCGAGGAAGCGAATTTGTGTGCCATTAGCTGTCAACTGTGGACAGATTGTCCCGATTGCCTTATTGTAGGTCTCGACAGGACCTCAAAACGCGGGAAAATGGTAAGGTTTCAGACATAGGCAGTATATTACTCGAGCCCAACTACTTTACCGTTAACTCTTTTCTTTCTTTGCAATCAAATTCAGCTACCGTAAAATTCCGAAAATAAGCCCCAGAGCTTATATTTTTCAAAGGCTCTTTTTGGAGGGGCTTATCTATGGAGGGAAATTTGTGTTTCGAAATCGATTGGGCTAGCGTTATAGTTGGAATTAAATTTACCGTTTTTGCTTTGTTTTACTCTGTATTTGAGGGCAATTTTCAAGTAGAAGCCCCCCCAGGGGGGGGGGGCGGGGAGCGTATATTTAGAGGCGTGATCTAACAGAGGGTTTTTTGCCGCCGTACCGGTTTGGGGGGTTTATATTTGGAGGGGCTCACTTTCGGAATTTTACGGTATTTTTATGATTTCTTGATTAAAGAACACTAAAACAGTTTTGGTGGACGCCGACATCCCAGTCGAGGACCTATTAAAGCCCGAGAACGAAACTCTCCATTCTATAGATAGCACTTCTGGAGAAGGCTATAAATTGTTTGCCCTTGTCATAACAGCAGAGGATGGAAGATTTTACTCCTGTGTAAAACCAGAGGCATCCGCGGATACATGGTAAGCACTGTCATTGAGGATTGTATCAATTGATTGTTCTCTCTCTGCCTTTTTTTTAAATCGTTTATAAACGTATTCAACTAGGCGGGTCATCCTTCTAGCCGAGCTATTTTCCCGCTTCTTGTCAATGTTAATGGTTCGCCAAGTTTTGCAAGAAATTCTATAAAAGGTTCGCTAGCCATGGGGAGCCTAGCCGACCTTGGGAGGACAAGTGACTCTTCTTGTTCTCTTGCGGATATAAGGAAACTAGCCGGCTCTGACATTTTTGGCACGTGTTATAAAGTGAAGTAACGGTCAACTATGCCTTTATTTTTATAGGGCTGTGTACGATGGCTTAAAAGTTAAAGAGTATGTTATGACCAATGGTTTATTGCGCACCTTATCCGGAGGACAGGACCACGATCTTTATAATATCCTTTAAATACAGACTAGACTAACCTAGACAAATTATTGGCTGAAAGTGTCAAAACGTCGCGAGATCCGCAGCCCTTTCAAATGTTGTAATGAAAAGAAATCATTGTAGCTTGTGCTGTTAACGTGTTCTTTATTTCACTTACTCTACATGACATTAAGAGGTAGATTTTCCTTGACTGTTCATACCTATTGCCGTCTATACCATTTCTTGGAGTAATATTCGAAAGCCGATCGCTCCATCTCCAAATAAGCAGGAAGAAGCACTTCTCGGCTAAGGATAATCAAAACCTTACAGAATTAAAGGCTATTCCAAAATAGAATCGCCTACAGGTTAATACTTGTTGCAAACGAACTTTTGCCCTTTCTAGTAAACATATTAATTAGACCACCATCTGATTTTTTAAACTCTACTTGCAGTGTTGGAAGTGAAGAAGATTGCGTGATCATCAAAGATGTCGGTACGTAAAAGTCCTCACTGCGCATTCAGCAACATGTAATGATTCGCGTGATCATATTTTTTGTAATCTTAACCCGTCGGTATATAGCCGCTAATGCCTTGAATATGAAGAATAGATACATCTGAGATTGAACGTAGTAGCAAAAATTGGCTAGCCAATTTTTTTTTTTTTTTCGCAATTTTAGCAAGAAAATGATTCACAAGAAAATTTTTTGGGACACTTACTGAAAACATATCACAAAAATTAGAAGAATAACAAAGTTTACAACATTCTAGACTAAAAAGAGAAAAGTCAAAGAAGAGCCCAAGAAGGCCGCAAATCTGCGAAAGTTTCATGACATACACACACTCAGTACGTACATACATACATCTATCTATTGTTGCCCCCTAACAAGGGCGTTTTAAAACCAATATTACAAGTAAAAAAGGAATAAAAATCGTAAATAAATATAATAACTGTATAATAATTACTTAATATGTTAACATGATTCGCTTAAGTATTCTCCAAAAAGCACTGAAAGTGTTTAAGATACTTAACGTCCTCATGTGCTCAGCTCAGCTATTTATAGGCAAAACGACGCTGACAAGTTGCCAAGCAACAACAGCAAACATTTAGGTTGTAAATTGCAAAAGTAATGTAACGTAATCTGTAATACTTCGTTCACACTTTCCAGTGCGACATGAAGAGGTTTTACATCGCATGGAAAAGGCCATGAAGGATTTTATTGGGCTGGAAACTCTGAAACAGCAGTTCCTAAGATTTACAAGAACACAGCTTCAGAACGACAGAAGAAAAAGGCTTGGGCGACAAATACAGCAGGACACACCTTTACACCTAGTTTTCGCTGGTAATCCTGGTACAGGAAAGACACCATTTGCAAGGCGTGTAGCAGGTGAGAATTCCAAAGTTTCATAACAGAAATAACCTATGGGAAAAAAGGTTACAATAAAGGGCTGATTTTAGATTTTTTTTTACCTTTGAGTTTTAAAGCGATGCCATTCCCACGGCTTGTACAGTTTCCGCAACACTTAATTTATAAGTGCCCTAAATCAACCTGGACAATGTCATATCTTATCATATTCTAGCCCCATTGTAATTATAGGGTGAATTTCTATCCATTAACGAAGTCTAGAGTTTCTTGTCTGAGCAAAGACAGGCTGTGCATTGTTAATAAAAGAATAGCTGACATCATCTCGGAAAATAGGAGAAAGTTTATGGATGCCCCTCCAGGTAGTCGGGCATGGTGGAAAGGAGTTGATGAATTGTCGCAGCGGCGTCGTGCATCCTGCAAAGTAAACCTGGATAACAGCTGTCTGATGGACTTGAATGATTACTTCGCTAGGCTCTGCTCAGATGATATGTACATAGAACCAACCCCTGTCACAATCAGCAGTGGGATGGAGATCCCGGTAATTTCCGAACGGCAGGTCTGGAATTTACTTAGCGTTCTCAAAAGAACTGCGACTGGACCCGACCAGATTCCTTACTGGGTTTGGAAAGAGCATGCTGAGATTTTCACGCCTCTTATCACCAAAATCTGGAATCTCTCAATCTCTACTCAGTGTTTGCCATCATCGTGGAAGCGTGCGATCATCACCCCCCTCCCCAAAGTGGATGTTCCTAAAGCACATGGTGATTATTGCGGCATTAATATAACTCCTGTTATAGCGAGGGCTTTTGAGAAAATTGTGTACCACTGCTATGCCCGCGAGACAATTGAAAGCCACCTCAGCACCTCACAGTTCGCCTACAGAAAAGGTGGAAACTGTACCGATGCTCTCTTGTCAATTCAACATAGGACCAACAGCTACCTGGA
>OZ037777.1:24421209-24438709 GCA_964035525.1 Porites cylindrica | reverse complement strand
AACCAATAATCCATTGGCAACCTGATGACATGTTATATTATCACAATTAGAATTTTGCATTGGGGCCCATGATAGGTCACAGTAGCTAAAACTAAATGGGCCGCAAAGTATTAAAAATATGAGACATTGAAAAATGTTGTGGTCGATCATATAACAACTGATCGATTTTAGTCACAACGAGATGAAAATACGCAGAACTGATCGATCATGTAACAACTGATTTATTTTAGTCACAACTGAATGAAAATACGCACAACTGATCGATCCTATAACAACTGATCGATTTTAGTCACTACTGGATGAAAATACGCCCTACTGATCGATTATATAACAACTGATCGATTTTAGTCACAACTGAATGAAAATACGCACAACTGATCGATCATATAAGAACTGATCGATTTTAGTCACAACTGGATGAAAATACGCACTACTGATCGATCATATAACAACTGATCGATTTTAGTCACAACTGAATGAAAATACGCACAACTGATCGATCATATAACAACTGATGTATTTTAGTCACAACTGAATTAAAATACGCACTAGTGATCGATCATACAACAACCGATCGATTTTAGTCACAACTGGATGAAAATACGCACAACTGATCTATTTTTATAGTCACAACTGGATGAAAATACGCACTACTGATCGATCATATAGCAACTGATCGATTTTAGTCACAACTGAATGAAAATACGCACAACTGATCGATCATATAACAACTGATCGATTTTAGTCACAACTGGATGAAAATACGTACAACTGATCGATCATATCACAACTGATCTATTTTAGTCACAACTGGATGAAAATACGCACAACTGATCAAACATATCACAACTGATCTATTTTACTCACAACTGGATGAAAATACGCACTACTGATCGATCATATAACAACTGGTCGATGTTAGTCACAACTTAATGAAAATACGCACAACTATTCGATCGATCATATCACAACTGATCTATTTTACTCACAACTGGATGAAAATGCGCACTACTGATCGATCATATAACAACTGATCGATTTTAGTCACAACTGGATGAAAATACGCACAACTGATCTATTTTACTCACAACTGGATGAAAATACGCACTACTGATCGATCATATAACAACTGATCGATGTAAGTCACAACTTAGTGAAAATACGCACTACTGATCGATCATATAACAACTGGTCGATGTTAGTCACAACTTAATGAAAATACGCACAACTATTCGATCGATCATATCACAACTGATCTATTTTACTCACAACTGGATGAAAATACGCACTACTGATCGATCATATAACAACTGATCGATTTTAGTCACAACTGGATGAAAATACGTACAACTGATCGATCATATAACAACTGATCGATTTTAGTCACAACTGGATGAAAATACGCACAACTGATCTATTTTACTCACAACTGGATGAAAATACGCACTACTGATCGATCATATAACAACTGATCGATGTAAGTCACAACTTAGTGAAAATACGCACTACTGATCGATCATATAACAACTGATCGATTTTAGTCACAACTGGATGAAAATACGCACAACTGATCGATCATATCACAACTGATCTATTTTAGTCACAACTGGATGAAAATACAAATGCTGGTGGACAAACAAAGCGAGCTAATGAGCGATCTTTTATTTACGGTCCACCAGCATGGCGGCAATGACGTAACGTGAAAACCACCTATTGGGCATTTTTCATTTATACATAAAATAAATTTTAGTCTAATTTTCTCAATCAATTTTTTTACCATCACACTTTGTTTGATGGCCTAATAGAAAATACTGCCAGCCTCAACAAACAGAATGGCGCTACACAAGAAATTATTATCGAACGTACCCGCGAAAAGCGTAACAGAATTATTAAAATTTTTTGCGCGCCATTTATGGTGGTGGATTCCTACCAATTCCTACAGATTCCTACATTGACATCACATTTTCCTACGAGGATAAAAGACATGGTTACCAAGTGAGTCATTAGAGACCTTAAGATACCCCGATATCGGTGTACGGGTACGGGTAGTGTACCCGTACACGTAAAATGTTCATATGCGTGACTATTTCGATTAAGATACCCGAAGAATTAACGCGCAGGGATTGGTAAGGATTGTTTACACAGATGGTGGCTGCGGCGGCAAGGTTGGCTCTTTTTCCTCTGAAATAAGTTGACTGAATTGTTTAATAAAGTCTATCAAATGTATCCAAAATTCTTCTTTACGAATGTTCTTTCTTTAGAAAGCATGCTAATGATATGCTTCTTCTTCATTCGTTGGACACTGAGGATCGATGAGGACATCGAAATTCTTCTTGTGGATGCTTTGAGCAAAATTCCGTCTAGTGTTGAGTTGGGTTTTAAAATTGACCTTGAAAGTTTGGACGAGCAAACTTGCATTGACTTGTTTAGGTAACAGTGACTTGGAACTACAGTCGTCAAAACAAAGGTAGGGTATGTATTCGCACTCTCCAAACCTTCCAACTTTTCTACTCAGGTTTAGCGAACACGATCTTAGAGTGCTGCACGATGCTCTTTCAATACCTGCTGTGTACAAGTGTGGAAGTCGAACAGTGGCTGGTGGCTTGGAAGCACTGCTTATCCTGCTACGAAGATTGACATATCCCAACCGTTTGTGTGATTTGTGTCAGTTGTTTGGACAACGTCGACAGCTTTGTTGTTATAATCTGACATAATCTTGATTCAGGCAAGACGCTGCAAAATATCTATTGCCTGTGAACCAATATGGCTGAAATTTGGCCAACTTACTTTCAGATAAACTTTCTACAAAAAGGGTTTCTGAGAATTTGGAGTTCTTTGTTCGGTGTTGGTTATTTTTTTCGCAGGTTGCGCTAACGATTTGTTAATCCTAACTTTATCTGTTTATACACTGTATCAAAAGAAGAAACCACTGGACAAAAGTCTGAGACACAGTTTATTAGCCAAACATGTGAAGAAGCAAATGCGATCTTAATAGACCTTTTCAGCTTCTATGCTAAACTGCAACATATACATCATGTAACTGCTTATGTTAAGCAGTTCTACTGTATTTAAATTTGTTTTTTCTTTCCTACGAGACAGATCTTTGCATGATATTGGAGACATTGAAATCCCGAGATGAGATTTGCAATGTTTTATCGGATCCAATTCCTTCTGCAACACAAATAGTACAAGATGGAGAAAAAAATTGTCTTGCATTGCACCAAGGCTGTGTGGCCATTCAAGATTGCTCAACACCTTGTCAAGGACCAGTTGCACCAAGCAATCTGGTTAACTTAGTGTCAAAAATCTCTCAGCAAATTGAGGATTACCATCCAGGAAGTGACGTTGGCCCTGCACTTCATGCAGGAAGGCAAGTGGCCTATTGGTCTTCTGTTTTCATTTCAATGGTGGCCAATAGTGCCAGCACCATTCCTTCTTCTACAAGCAGTCTAGCTACTTCACCAACCCCAGCTTCAGCCAGCATCAGTTCTTTAAGCTGTCCAGCTACTTTACCAACCCCAGCGTTAGCCAACATCAGTTCCTCAAGCAGTAAGTAAATAATGATTCGTTCTCCAAAAAACCCTAGCAATGGAGCAGTTATACGCTTCTGGGTTATATGCTCATGCTGGTGACACCTAAAATAGAACATACTTACTCCATGGTGAAATTTCCAAAATTGGAAAAAAAAAACTCTTCGTTTTTACACAAAACTGGCAGTGTTGACCGCATCTCCAACATCTTGGGAAATATTTATATCTCACGTGATCTTCCTCCTCGGAGTAGGACTGCTTTTCCTCAAGTACCAGTGAAGGCACGTGAGGATTTTAAGCTTCCCTGATGATTCCCTCCTTCTACTGCGTTTTTGTCCGCAAAGAGATAAGGGTCAGGAGTTCCTTTGTGGGGATCTCCCCTGATCTCCAGTTACCTACAGGCAATGAAGTAAGTATTAAAATGTGTATGTACACCTAATGTACACGTCAGAAACAAGGGAAGCTCTTGATCATGCTCACATCAATTATCACTCTGCAAATTGTCCAATACCTCATGAAGGGTAAAGAAACTCTAACCGGCAGCAACTGCGGCAGCAACTGCGGCAGCAACAAACAAGCAAATATAACACAGACACATAAAAATGTAAGCTGTAGGTCACAAGGTCTCTTGAAATTAATAAGTAGGTTGTTCACATGGCTTTTCCTAGGCTTCAATGATTTTACAGCTTCCTGTCTCTGTCCAGTTAGGTCAATAATTTTTGTCTTACTGTGTGCCGTGTTGCAATTTTGGGAAATGTATTGTAGCATTATGTCTTTCAACCACGCACTACCAGCAGATATATTAGAGAAAATTGCAAGCAACTTCAGAATACCCAGCAACTTTGAGCTTTTAGATTTAAGACCATGGTCCACGATCCACAGGTGTTTACTGGGGTTCAGACAAGGATAAAAGTGTGCTGTTAACGTGATCCATAGTCCCAAACTCGTCGAGTTGATGTTGATGTAAGTGTGGCAATGAAATGCTACCGTGGTCTTCAGTCGCAAAGTCTTGGTTTAATCAGTTACTAATTTGTTCCGCGGTCCTGCAGTGGTTGTGTGCTGTTGATTTGCACATGGCTCAAAGAAAGAGAAATACTCTACATGTGCATTTATAGTGCACTTGTCCTGCCTTTATGACTTAAAGAATGAGAAATAGCATGTGCATGTATGCGCAGATTCGATGAGGATTTACAACTGGCTGAGTATTTTGGGGTTTAGCCCAATTTTGCTTTGGAGGATTTCTTTTGGGTTTCGCTGCAAGTCTGACGGACTTTGTTTTTATTGTTTAACTTCCTGCAACTTTAAATAGGTACTAACCCTCGACCTGGACAAAGCTATGACACCTGATGACAGTTATCCGCGTTGACACGCAAGTCATTTCTTTTTTTTTTTGCTCACTTGGGGGAAAAGTGAACCATGGAAAGCCTTCAAGGTTTCAACCAAACTGTCCCTAAGGGCCTGTTTACATGGAGGTGGGGGACCCTAGGTAGGTGACGTAACCCACTTAGGTGGGGTTAAATATTAACCCTCCTTTACATGCAATCTTACAAACCCCGTCATCCCGGGGTGCACTTTCTCAAGATTATTGTTTGGTCGCTAAGCACGTAAACAATAAAAATGCTGGCAAATCATGCATTTTGGCGATTAATGCTCCTCTACACTCACTTGCTGCTCTTGTTGCAACCCTCAGTGCTGTGGCTTTGTACTGCTACCTTTCATAATTATGCAAAGCCACCACCAAAGTGAATTTTGTGAGAATTTGATGTATCACGAATACGACGCCGGCTAGGCAGGTTACCCCACCTTGAAACGTTTACATGCCAAAATTTGACCCTGGCTGGGAGGGTTAGCTTGGAAGGCCACCCCACTTATCATGTAAATGCAATTAACTTAAAATGAGAGGTTATATGGAAAGGCGGGTTACCCCAACTAAGCGGGTTACTTCACTTACCTGGGGTCACCCACCTCCATGTAAACAGGCCCTAAATAAAGCAAACATAAAAATAATCAGTTACCTAGCCTTGCAGGTGTTTTTTCTTCAAATGCTGCCTTGGTCTCTGGGTTGCTGGTCAGCACCATTCTGCCCAGAATCACTGAGACTCCTTCCAGCACTGGATCACCACGAACTTTATGATGAGAGCGCAAACTGCTCTGGCAACCGAAGGAATATATTGCCAGATCAAGGAGATTGGAAAAGAGAGGAGGTACACGTTTTACCTTTGAAGCGATCGTTTGCGTTGACGCACTACATGTGGATGAGGAAGAAGCCATTTTGCAATGAAGAATTGCCACTGTGACGGGATCAATCAAGCATTTCGCGCATACGCAGTGTGGTTGCAGTGTGGTTAATAATTTCCAGGGCCTTCTCCCCAGAGACCTGAAGTAACACGCGATCGATCGTCACTCGTCACGGCTGTTTCCTCGCTCAGATCATGCCTTCTTCAAATTTATTGTCATTTCTCAGACCTCTGTACGATATAGCTGTCTGGTAGTTCATTTTAATTTTGGGGTTCAAGGTCGAGAGACGGAGAATTGCAAGGTTAAAATTCATCTGGAAAATGCACCAAGTTGTTGCAAATTTCGTGTGCAAGCTGTTGGAGGCGAGACCCTTTGACCATTTGAAAGCAAGAATGGAAGAAGCAGAAGTTAAGACGGCAACAGAGGGATGGAAACCAGGGGATAGACTGACAAAGAGAATGATCAAGTTGTGCCAGGATCAATGGTGGAGAAAAGATCCAGCACACCCTAAGGAAAACTGCGCCTTCTCCGTCAACGAGCCTTGCACTATGCCCTGGTTTAACAACATGCCAGTCTGTTTCAATTGCGGTGTTCTTTGCCCAGAGTGCGGTACAGAACTTGGAGAAGACATTCCACCAGAATTGTCCACTGCCCTTGCCCTTCTGCACTTTGGGGCAGTATGTGAAGAATCGAGCGAGGAGGATGGATCGACTGAACCAAGGGAAGTGACATCACGAATGACCTTGAGATCGTCTCGCAAAGAATAAGTTCTCTGCTGCTGGGGCTACCTTGGAGAGCAGCGCCTCTGGACTATGTACATAGTTACATTTTTTCCAAATTTTACCATTACTGACAGTTCAGACTCGTTTCAGCACTTGTCTCCTGTTCTCATATTATTTGTTTGTTCATTATTGTTATCGTTGTTATAAGGGTCTGTTAAGTAGCCATCTGAGGTTAATGTGAAAATTTATGCAGATCAAGAAATCCTTTTTTTCCATGGGGGAGTGGGGAGGGGGGGTTGGAGGGGGGAGATGTGGCGATAGATGATTTCACCATCCTCATCTTCATCATTATCACTGTCATTTATAGATGGGTAAACAACAGGCTAATAGACAAATTTGTGAAAAATGATGCACAAACTAAGGAGAAAATGTTTGCAACTATGTTTCTGTACTAAAGAGAAATCAAAATGCCCAATATTGTAAATTTGCAGCACGTTCCAAAATTACTAGTTTATCTACAGAACGTTTTCTTGCACCACACGAAAAGGGAAAGGTTAATTTGAAGTAGTGGTGACAGCAGAAATGAAGGACAGGTCTCTTTTTCAAATATTCTGGACATACGTCATTCCCGGAATCAATCTCTTCCCTCCAACTCCCAGAGGCATGAGCATGGGAAGGAAATATTGACCCCAAAACAATGGGCTACAGATGTATATTGGGCAGACGCCCGGTGGACCCTCCATATGGTCTGCATAAATTATGACACTATGATGTGGTACCTTTTAGAATTATTAATACCTAATATTATTATACACATATGTCATATACAAGGAAAAATTCTTTGATTGCAATTACCCAGTGCAAATTCTTTGGTGAAAGACAAATAATATTTGTACATTTCTTCACAGAAGCCACTCAAAGACCTTTCTACAGGTCAAAACCATAGTAAGATTCCTGATTACTTGTTTGCTAGTTAATTTCGGGTGCTTACAACTAGTCCGAACATACTTACTTAAACCATGACCCAATAACATCGCCATGTTTTAAGAGAAACAATTTATGAATAGGTGCTAGTAAGTGTGTAAATTTTATTCAGATCTACTGCATCCTGAGTAAAAAAGAAGTTAATGATAGTAAATTACTGAGAGCAGAACTGTGGACATGCCTTGCCCAATTCACCTCCTTTCTACCACATTCATGATAAAAGAGAATAGCAAATGGTGGCAATTGTTTTGGATATTCCAAATGCCTACATCACAGAATAATGGAGAAAACAACCAATTTTAAGTATGTATTTTGCATACTTTGCAATTATTGAGCTACCAGTGGTGACTCAGGAACAGTCAGCATTAAATGGGAAGAACTCAAAAACAATTTTTTAATACATATATAGATTTAGCCAGGGCTAAAAGCTGGTTAATAATACTTTTACACCAAAAAAAAATGAAATCGTGTAATGCTAAATGGCGACGGCGATGAAAATGGAATCAAGATCAATAGATCTAATTAGCAAACAAATTTACACGTGCATGAGCACACTTTTTTTTCTAATTAGCCAAAAAAACAAATTTGCACGTGCAGCACACACACTTTTTTCAAATTAGAGGGTTGGCAAACCTGAAAATTCTAGGGCCTGATTGTATGACATACCGGGGTAAATAATTCGCAATGCACGTTTTTGCAGTCTCTCCAGGTCCTCGCTGAGGTAACCCGGGAGGGCGCGATGGAACACGGGACATGCATATTCGAGAATAGAACAAATGCATGTGATGTAAAAAAGTATTAACTCCACAGGCATAACCTGTGATCTCTTTAGTTGTCTCAAGAAGTACAACCGACAGGAGGCCTTCTTCACTAGTTCTAATACATGAACGTTCCATTTTAAGTCATTGCTAATGTTCAGGCCAAGCAATTTAGCACTGGTCACCTCCTCAAGGGGCTTTCCGTTAAGCAATATAGGATTAAAGGTCAAATTGTTGTTCGTAAAGCTGATCCTTAGCTCTTTGCATTTAGCTTCGTTTAACTGAAAACCCTTGATGCTTGACTGTCGCGAGAGATCATCAACTACTTGTTGGAGGTTGCTCTCACAACCCTTCTCAACTGTCTCTGAGATTGAAGTGTCGTCGACATACTTTCACATGTCAGCCGGCGTATCTAAGTCATTAATCATGACCAAGAATAGCCATGGGCCCAGTTTGGTCCCCTGGGGAACACCGGCTGAAACAGAGCGCCACACAGAGTAACAATCATGTGACAGTTTAACTCGTTTTCGATCCATGAGGAAGTCCACAATCCAGCACAGAATACGCCTTGGGATATCATATGGAGATAACTTCCGTACCAAGACGTTGTGATTGATTAAGTCGAAGGCTTTCCGGAAATCAAACAGCACGACTGTAGCTGTAGCCCTCTTAAAACTTGACATTTTCTTTCAAAAAACCCTCACTGGCAACTAAATGACAAATAAGTAGATCGAAGATGAACTATAAGGTGAAAAAACAAACAGAGAAAACAAACATGTTGAACTTATCAACAGAACAAAGCAAACACCCTCAGAGTAACGCCATATGGCCCACGGCTACTTAAGCCCTCTTATAGCTTGCCAGTTTCAGTGTATTAGTGTTAGAGTTACAGTTCGATACAGTTGTTATCATCGTTGTTGTTTTTGAGAGGCCTGTTTTAGCTATAAAGGGTGGTAAAGAGCGAACCTCAGCCCACACATATAACCGTTTTCATTATTGATTGATTTAAAAGTTCAAGTTAGCGTACATTAGAACCCGGGATTTGAACAAATAGCTACAACTTACTTAATAAGATGAAATATTTATTCATTAGGTGATTCTGGAAATTAAACATGTAATGATTATATATAGTAAATGTATGTGTTATTTCTCTTTTTTCGATGAGGAGAATGCTGATCAAACCCTTGGCTTAAATACTGTGAAGACAAAAGAGATGTTTCGATTGCTGCACGAAAAAGAAAATAATAATACTAATAATTAATTACTATTTAACTAATAATAATTAACTAATTTCATGAGAAAGGTGCGCAGTTTTCTTGACATATCTGGGAAGAGCTGGGAAGAGTAGGCGTTGTCAGCAGTAGGTTACGAGTCTTCTTTCCCTTCTTGGTTTCCTCATTCGTATAGGGCACTATTTCAGAACAAGGCCAGTTATGTAAAGAATTTGAGAGCATTTTTTCATCATCTACCAACTAAACCCCCGCCGTTGGTATTTAGCGAAGCAAGAAGACTATCGTGACCAAAATTACTTATATTTACCCCGTTTGACACAGCAATGTTCGTATTTAGTGAAACAAAACTGCTATCATGTCCAAAGTGTTAGGAGCTGCAGAAGAACAGTTACCACTTTTTTGGGGGGTCAAAGATTGTTTTGTTTCGTCGAATACCAATTGTTTCGTTTCGTTTCATTTTGTCAATTACCAATTGTTTCGTTTTGTTTCATCGATTACCAATTGTTTCATTTCGTTTCGTTTCGTCGAATACCATAAGCCAGAAATCTTATATAGCATATATCAAAGAATTTATATTTTTATGATTGTTTTTCTAAGAAAACACTGATTGTTGTGTCCATTTTTTGGCTTGTCTCGTTTAACAGAAAACACTCCAAACTGTGCAAGCAAAGTGCAATGTTGGCATTAGGAAATTTGACTTTTTTCTCTCAAGCCCCTGAGCCAGTGAGGATCTTTGTTTCCTTATTATAGTAACATGGATACTGTTGCAACAGAAAAGCCCGGGGGGTGGGGGGGGGGGGGCAGTTTTCCCTATTCATTCAGTTACCCCTTCATAACTAAGACATAAACCAGCCTTTAAACAACATGACATGACTTAGGGCCTGTTTATATGAGCTGGGCCAGCCCGCTTTCCCCAGGCACCCCTGTTTGCCACGATGACAATACAAGGCTGTTTATATGAGCCACCCAAGCCAGGTTTGCCAAGCCAGCCAGCCTTACTGGGGTAACAAAAAGTCTGTCCACTGGTCCACTAGCAGAGTTCATGAATGAATCGATCAAAAATGCAAATATCCTTCTCGGTGGAAAATGGGGCAAGTAAGGCCTCTTTTCAAGAAAAATGATGAATCGAGTGAAGAGAATTATTGACCCGTTACTGTTTTACCAACCCTAAATAATGTTTTTGAGAAACTTCTTGCTTCTCAACTAGACCAGTTCTATTCTGAAATATTATCTGACTACATCTCAGCTTATAGGAGACACTGTAGCTGTGAAACCTCGCTAATGAGGTTAACAGAAGATTGGAGGTGTAGTCTGGATAATAAACAAATTGTTGCAGTGATATCAATGGATTTATCTAAGGCTTTTGACACGATACCGCATGGACTCTTGCTGGCCAAGCTGAAAGCTTATGGTGTTAACAGTAGAAGTTGTAGCTTCTTAAAGATTACTTACACGGTAGGATGCAGCGGGTGAAAGTAGGTGATACAAGTTCTGATTGGCAAGAAGTCGGGCGAGGAGTACCTCAAGGCAGTGTTCTGTATGTAAAAAGGTAAACAATCAGTTTAGCGTCATGACAAGGTTTGGCAAACTGATGTCTACTGAAACCATGCTCCGTCTTTATAAGGCATTTATACTTCATCACTTTTATTATTGCTCTATGGTGTGGCAGTTGTCTAGTAAACAAGATTCTGATAAATTGGACCTTTTAAACAAACGTATTCTTCGAATTATTTTCAAGGATTTTAACTCTGAGTACAATAATTTACTTAAAAAGGCAGGAACTGCAAACCTCAAGGGCAAGCGTTTACAAAACACGATTCTCACTATTCTTAAATGTCTTCATTTTTCTGATTATCCAAGATATCATGGCCAAAAATTCCGGACGTGGCGCCCGCGAAACGGCAGCGGCTATCTCATATCTCCGAAACAAACACGGCGATTAGGTTTACAAAGAAATGTATGGAGCGAAAAAATATAATTGAGGATAGAATAATTTCTGGCGTACCTGTAACATTTCCCAAGTTGGAATCCGTTAGAAGAAACAACCGTGATCCCATGTTGTGAATGTCAAATCTACACCAAACCGTTAACACCGTCCTTTTTTAGTGCGATTTTAGCGCTACTCCCGCTCTCTTTAGCCTTCTATTTTACGCGGAAAATTCCAGAAGTAGCAGTCTTCCATTGCAGCTGGCCATGTTTCCGTGGGATGGATTAATTTTGCCAAGTTCATTCCTCAAAGTCCAAATCATGTTCCACAAACACAGCGACTTTCAGGTCGATTGATAACGATTAACAGCGTCCTTTCTGGCGATGAAAACACACAGTAACACAAATATAAAACTGCAAAAGCAGAATCACTCAACCGTGAAGTTGCGAAAATGAGCTCATGGTAGCTCGATTTTTTACGCGAAAAACTCACTTCTTCATGGCGTTCGCCAGCTTCGTTGGGTCGCCATTTTGATATCAAAATAAAGCTTTAAACCAGGCCTTCAGACTCCGTTGAGAAATGGGGAGAGTGGTTAAACAATCAGGTTGGTCAGCGTTGTAAAGAGCGGGAATTTTGCGCGCGTACGTTTACGTTCTAGTTTTGGATTTCGTTACCAAAAAAAAAAAAAAAAATGTCGGACCGGTTAGAAGGTTAATATATAGATTTAGCCAGGGCTAAAAGCGAGGCTCCCATTAGTAAATTTATAATTTAAATTAAACAATAAACTTGTATTCGAATTCCACAATTCAGTTAACTTTAGAGCACATTTATGTGACTTTTGAGGGAAAGGCTACCTGATTTTAGAGAAAAATAATTTGCAAACAGCCCAAGAGTGAACCAAATCTTACATCGAGTTGATAGCCTCATATGTACACTCAAAAACTGGTAATCATCTTTTATCACATTTAAGAGCCGTAATGGCTATTGATCACCGTAGACCAATTAGGCTTAGAAAAAAAACCAGGCCAACGTTTTGGCGTTCGACAAGTTTACTTTGCAAAATCTTGCCAACAAATCTGGGTGCGTGTAAACCAACCTTTTATACCATGGACAGAAAGCAGTATTTCACAATACAAATTGCTCTCATTCAATATTCATAAACTGTTAAAAAAATTTTCCAAAATCACCTATACGGCCATCCGGTTCTCACTTTTGTAGTGCGAGCTGTAGCGAGTGTTTGAATGAACATTAACAGAGTTACGCTCCAAGATAATAAAGAATTTATCATGTTTATTTTTTATTTGATGGTTTAACGCGCGGCATTTTGAGAACTCCTGCAAGCGATGTTCACTGAACGACTGAAAACAATCGGCATAGCGATTAAAATTGCAAGAGAGACTACTAACAATCAATAAAAGAAATATAATTCGGTGAAACAGAAACAGAGACAACAATTTTCATTCAGGAAGACAAGTATTAAAGTGTCCCTAAATATCCTGAATCTTCAAGCTTCAAGCTTAAGTTTGCTGAAGTTTATGTTTTAAGCCAGCTTCCCGGTGTTTGTTTTTTCAAAGACGAACTCGAGGCAAGAAAATCGCTCAAAGCTTTCTTTTCCGGCTAGAATTATAACTAAAGATTCTTTGGAACATTTTCTTTCTATTTGCGGTGAGAAACTGTCTAAAGGCTTTTTAAAGTTCTGTAAGATTATATCAAACCAGATACTCGGTGAGATCGTTGTCTCAAATCTTACAAACGCGCATAAACTAAATTCCCCCATAAACTACGCTCCACTTCATTAAATTAGATACAAAAAACAAACATGAAATACAATAATTTCTCTGGCTTACCATTCGAGATGCAGCTCCTGAAAGTTATCAGGTAAAGCCAGTATCGCTTCAGACTTTGTAATCCTCTTACGCATCAAGCAAGGTGAAAACGAAAACGATGCCATCCGAAATCGGATTTCCGACTTTGACAAGCGACGTTTTCTCAACCAAAAACCCAATAAACAAACTAGCCATGAGTAACAGAAGACTCCTGATAGCAGCTGAATTTCATTTTGTACATCCAGTGGAAAAAGACAGTTAAAAACATCACAAGTTGACACAAAACTCTGTCAGCTTCAGCTGTTAAAGTAAACAAGATTCAAGATGCTGCATAAATTTTGCGCATGAACTCACCTTTCAAATTTTGACCAATCAGAGCATAAAAATTGGACGTAGAGCGTGACCAACGCGTGACCATTGTGAGAAAAAACAAAAGCAACTGTCTTCCCTGCCTGTAACAGCTGGCTGAATTTTCACGTCCGAGGTCAGTTTGCAATCAAAATTTTAATTGTGCAGCACATAAACACAACATATTTCATATGAATTTAGAAAAAAAATTGAACTTGAGCCTGCGATCACTTGAAAACTAGTTTACTTGTCAGCGGATAACTTCAAAAAATACTTGACCTCGACGGGTCGACACCTGAGCCCGCGATACGGTCAAGTGATACTGGTCAGCGGGTACTCTGTTTTGACAGCTGTCAATTGATCAAAACATTGATGTCCAATATGTGTGCATTATCAGTTTTCCTGTGCTCCCAAACTAGTAAAAGTATGAGATTGAACGTACGCGTTGTTCGCGATCTAGTAAAACAGTTAACTGGTCAGCGGACAGCTTCCAAATAAATCATGTCACCTCTATGAGTTGACACATGAGCCCGCGATATGGTCATGGGATACTGGTCAGTGGCTATCCTGTTTGGACAGCTGTCAATTGACCATATTGTTAATGTCCTATATTAAAGATGTGGACTTGCCAAGACACGCCTGAGACACCCCTCCCTTCCTTTTGATAATCTCCCCTACCCCCACCCATACAATCTGTAGACGCGTACGTACGTACGTACGTACGTACGCTCGGTCAATCACGTGACAACCAAACGAAAAGAGGTTGACCATATTCCATGGGTATGGGGCTCTGTCCCACGCGCGCTTCGCGCGCGCGGGAGCCCCGCTATGATCTCAGTAAGTTCAAACAAAACATTTCTTTATCAACTGAACATTGCCTGAATTACGTGAAACAAGATTGTATTGATGGAGATAACATTGCTTTTACGGTTAACATTCCGAACGACCACCTTAGAAGTTGGCGTGACCTTCGAGAGGAGGGGGGCTTGTTGTGTCAATTCTCCTACGTGGAAATTTTGAATGCCACGATTGACGAATACGGCGTTAAAATTAAGGAAGACTGCACAAGAATTGATGGTTTACTACAAAGAAGCAGCGGCACTGTCAAAAGCAACTGCCGGAAGCTCCAGGGTCGTGCCAGACTTCAGTATCTGAGTAACATTAGAAAAATTGCTATTCGTCAAGATGAATTAATTAACGTGGGACTCATAGAAGAAGAACTAAATATAACCAAAGAAAATGCAAGAGGGTTACTAAAAGAAAATGAGCAGCTGCAAAAGCGTTGCGAAGAACTATACACGGAACTTCAAAGTGCACTTCAGACCAAGAAGGAGGTTGAAAACAAACTGGATGATGTTGAAAATAACTATGAAACAATTTTAAGCAAAAACAAGGACCTGAGAGAATATATTGACAGAATGCCAATAGTAAAGAACAGTGGCAAAGTGGTTTCTGAAGTTGGAGAAAGGCAGCAACGAAGAAAACTAAAAGAGCTAAAAACTCAAGTGGAACGAACTTTGTGGTTTGCAGAAACCTATGGCTTAAGTCTAGATTCAGTAAGCCTTACTGACCAGAAGGAAGTCACCCACACCTTAACATTTAGCAGGAATGACAAGAAACAATTCAAAGATCTCCCTGAAGAGGAAAAGGATAAAATAAAACAAATCCTTTTCATCCAGGACAAATTTTCCATAGGGGACGCAGCCTACCATGAACTGACCATGACACAGACAGGGGAGGCACTGCCCAGGTCATACTTAATAAGGCAGTGCAAAGAGTCATTGAATGGACTTATTCACATTGAGCGGACACCAGGGAAAGCGGAAGGTGCCCAACTAAATTTCTGGGATGAGCTCTGTAGCACAATCCATGAACATGTAAGTACTAAAAGTTTTTTTTAAGTTTTAAATGATTACTAAAAATAACTATAATAAATGTAACTATAATAACTACTAATCATTTCTTTTCTAATTCACAAAGATGAGGAAACATGCTACAACAGATGAAATGGACCAGCCTCTAAAATATAAAGTAAAGCTGAGTGGGGATGGTGCCAAAATGACACGGCTTACAGGCTTTGTTGTTATGTCATTCTCACTTCTGGATGATGAAGATGCTGTAATGTCTTCAAAAGGTTAGTTCAAAACACTTGAAAAGAGAAATATATATATATTTATCATCAAATTCTCATAAATTTATGTTACTTTTTTTCTAGTTTGTTAATTAAGTCAAAATATACATGACAAAAAATTATTGTGCATATGCATCAATTGGACACTGGTTATTTTTAATTTACATGTGTACACCAGGGAATCACACTGTGGCAGTAATTAAAGGAAAAGAATCCTATGAACTTCTGCGAACATCATGTGCCAGGATCTTTGCTGATGTGAACAGGATTGTGAAAGATGGAAAAATAGAGGTGGATGGAAAAGAGATAGCAATTGAAATGCACCTTGGAGGAGACTACAAGGTAACCTTTTTTGGAGGTAGGGGATAACCTGTTAGCCCACCTTCCATTACCCATGCCTCCAATGTTTAACTTGTCTTATGATAAAAATGTATGTTATATTTTTTCCAGTTTCTGTTACTTGTACTAGGATTGAAGGGAGCAACATCAGATTATGCCTGCATCTGGTGTACAATTCACAAAAATGTAAGGTAAAAAATAACTATCAATGTAATAATATTAAAATAATGATTATAGTTTTCTTCCACATAACTGACAGACTTCTATTAACCAAATTACAGGCATGACATGACCAAGCCCATGAACCACTAGTGGGAGAATGGTAAAAGAACAATAGACGAGATGAAGAGATGTTCTCTAAAGCAACAGTTTTGCTGTGAGCACCCACCTCTGCTAGACATTCCTTTAGAGAATGTTGTGCTGGATGAGCTCCATTTGATGCTGAGGGTTACAGGTGAGATATAAATATGCTTATCATTCAACTAAGCACTGCCATTAGGACTCAACTCTATCTTTCTTTTATTATTAAACAGATAAGCTAACAAAGAATCTTGTGACAGAGGCAATAAGCAGGGACAAAAAAAACAACTTGAATAAGGCCCCTCGTGATCAAACAACAACCCATCTTGATAGCCTTGTAAAAGCCATTTGTAGCTGTGGTGTATCCTTCAGTGTCTGGGAAAAACAGAATGCCGATGGGAAAGGGAGTGGACTCTACGACTTCACTAGTCTGATGGGCACAGACAAAAAGTTACTACTGGAAAAGCTATCAGCCAAGCTGGATGGCATCATTAGCCGAGCCACAAGTACCACAGTAATAAAGCTCTGGCAGGTATATTTGTGAACATCAAATGTAATATTTGAAGTCGGCATATTTTTTAGAAAGATAATACATCAAATATAAAATTAAAATCATTCTGTTAACCAGGAGTAAAACTGTATATTTTCTTAAAAGATTGACAATGCATAACGTTTCATTTACTTAGGACTTTAATGACATCTACAAAAAAGACCTTCATATAAAGAATCCCACAGATGAAGATATCGACAACTATTTTGCCAAGGTAGATATATATGGTGTTTTGTACCACCTATGGCATAGAATTAATTGTTTCTCCAATTTAACTGATTGTTTGTTTTCTATAGGTTACAGCTTGGGTGAATCTTTTTCAATCTCTTGGTGGGAAGTTGGAGGGGTATGGTAAAGCCAAAGTAACACCATACATTCACTGTATGGTTTACCATATCCCCTACTTCATGGCAAAGCACAAGGGCATGAAAAAATTCTCTGGACAAGGTATACAATTTTGAACTGTTTTAAATAAAATGAAACCCAAATCATTGCCAACTACATCTATACCATCACTATACCATCCCTTTCTCCCAGTTATAATGATTTTTCTTAAAATGTATATTGTAGGTGTTGAGAAGCTAAATGATGAGTGCCGCAGGATCCACTTGCAAC
>OZ037777.1:24406209-24416209 GCA_964035525.1 Porites cylindrica | reverse complement strand
GAAATCCTTTCAGGTGATCCTGAACTCCAGAACTAGGTAAAATTCTTTACCATGATCTACTCTAACTTGGTCAAATAATCCATGTCATAACAGGGTTTCTCTACAAAAAAGAGCAAATATTAAAACATATTCTTATTTAATAGCACCTTGTTAAACTATAGCAAACCATTCTAAGGGGAAAACTAAGGAAAGTAAGGAAATGCGAACCTGAGAACTTAACTGTTGATGATTATATTGTTTTTCAAAGACATCACATCACCTTTCTGGCAGTTATAAACGACCTGTAGCCATCCACTGCTATTACCTCCGTCATGCTATATTGAATAAGGTTCTCGTTCTGGTCTAGGTGAAGTCTGTTGCCGAAATATTCAGCATAATAAGGAATAGGATTTAAGTGTCGGGTAAACGATGTCTGTTGCTCACGGTGTTGCTAGGGATTGGCCCGCTTTAGTGCCTGCCCTACTTTGTTCACCCCTTGGCACAAGCCTGTGGAATGCCTTATATGCCCAGTCATCATCTTTGTGCCGTATGTAGCACCAACCTTTCAAAAATATTGAACATTTTGTTTTATTAGGAAACAGAGAAAATGTGCTAAGGAAAGAAATATATGGAAGTGAATTTAGGCGTAACAAGGAATGAATGAGTACTAAAATCGTCAAATGCCAGCTCTCGTCAAAAAATTAGTCCTCTATGCATTGACAGGCCTTGAATTTTAAGTCATCACAAGACACTATTCAGTTTGTTTTTTCCTCCATAAAGCAACGGTCCCCTAAAGCTAATGAAAGCCCTTCTTTCCGATATTCAGGAATGCCACGACTGTAATTCAAAGTATAATGAGGCTGCTGATGGGTGACTAGTAAAACAATTTACTGTGAGAGATATGCTTCGAGATTTAACCCAATTTAGTTTTATCAACTTTTAGCGGAGCTCCACGCGCGCGCAAAGCGCGGGCGCGTGGGCGGAGCCCCATAGCTAAGTAAATCTACCTATCCCAGAAAATTTGGTTATCACGTGACCGTACACCGAACGAACGAACGAACGACCGTCCGTCCGCACCACAGGCATACCAATGTTTACTGTCACACTTTCTAGCTAGTTTGGGAGCCTAGGAGAAAAGTGATTGCACATCAATGATGTGATCAATTGACAGCTGTCAAAACAGGGTATCCGCTGACCAGTATCACCTGGTCGTATCGCGGGCTCAGGTGTCGACCCATCGAGGTTGAGTATTTTTTGCAGTTATTCGCTGACAAATTACTAGTTTTCAAATGATCGCAAGCTCAAGTTTGTTTTTTTAAGCATTTATATGAAATATGTCGTGTTTATGTCACTATGGCCCAGCACTATTAAGATTTTGATTTCAAACTTACCTCGGACACGAAAATTCAGCCAGTTATTTAAAAACACAGGCGGAGAAGACCTTTTGTTATCATGGACACGCGTTAGTCACGCTCTACGTCCAATTTTTATGCTCTGATTGGTCAAAATTTGACAGGTGAGTTCATGCGAAAAATTAATGCATCATCTTGAAACTTGTTTACTTTGACAGCTGAAGCTGACAGAGTTTTGTGTCAACTTCAGGGTCAACTTGTGATGTTTTTTAATGTCTTTCTCCACTGGATCTACAAAATGTAATACAGCTGCTATCAAGAGTCTTCTGTTATTCTTGGCTGGTTGGTTTATTGGGTTTTTGGTTGAAAAATGCAGCATCTTGAAACTTGTTTACTTTGACAGCTGAAGCTGTCAAAGCTTCATGAAGCTTCATGGCTGGTTTGTTTACTGAATTTTTGGTTGAAAAATGCGCCGCTTGTCAAAGTCAGAAATCCGATTTCGGATGACATCGTTTTCATTTTTCATCTTGCTGTATGCGGGTTGAAAAGTCCCTCAAGCGGCTTTCAGGAGCTGCATCTAGAATGGTAAGCCTGAGTAATTATTGTGTTTGTTTTTTTATATCTAATTTCATGAAGTCGAGCGCAGTTTATGAGGCTAGTTTAGGCACGTTTGTATTAAGATCTGAGACAATGATCTGACCTAGTATGAGATTTGATATAAGCTTACAGAACTTTAAAAAACCTTTAGTCAATATTTTCTCTCCGCAAATAGAAAGAAAAAATGTTCCGAAGAGTATTTAGTTATAATTTTGGCTGTAGAAAGAAAGCTTTGAGCGATTTTCTTGTCTCGAGCTCATCTTTGAAAACAGTAAACACCGGGAAGCCGGCTAAAAGCTTTAAGCTTCAGCTTAAGGACTTAGGATTTTTAGAGACGCTTAAATACTTGTCTTCGTGAATGAAAATTTTTGTCTCTGTAAATGTTTCACCGAATTATATTCCTTTTATTGATCGTTAGTAGTCTCTTGCAATTTTAATCACTTTGCTGTTTGTTTTTAGTCGTTCATAAACATCGCTTGCAGGAGTACTCAAAATGCCGCGCGTATCGAATGCTTTTGAAATTACACATCGTTTTAAAACCATTAAATAAAAAATAAACACAATAAATTTTTTATTATGTTGAAGCGTAACTCTTTTAATGTTTACTGAAAATTTTGCGCTTGTCAAAAGTGAGAACCGGCTGGCTGTATAGGGGTTTTTTGAAATTTTTTGAACGGTTTTGCTAAAAGCCCACGTGTGCTTCGATGGTTCTGAATATTTGTCTTGAAAAATTGTGAAATACTGCATTTTGTCTGAGGTCTGTATGATAAAAACAGCGCCTCATATTACTGTTTCACCTCAGATGTGATGTATAAAAAGTATGAAATGTTGGTTTACACGCACCCAGATTTGTTGGCAAGATTTTGTTAAGTAAACTTGTCGAACGTCAAAAATTCAGCCTGGTTTGTTTTCCAAGAATTCGTTTTCCAGGCCTAATCTACTGTGATCAAGAGCCATCATGGCCCTTATATGTGATCGAAGATGATTGCTATTTTTTGGGTGTACATATAAGGCTATCAACTCGATGCAAGATTTTTTCACTCTAAAATCACTTAGCCCTAGCTTTCCCTAAAAAGTCACATATGTGCCCTTAAGTTAACCTATTTGTAGATTACAGGTTTATTGTTTGATCTAAATTATAAATTTATTAATGGGAGCTTCGCTTTTAGCCCTGGCTAAATCTATATATTATAGTATAACAGCAAGGTACCAAACACGTAACCACACTATCAACATCAAAACAAGTCAAATGTGAATCCTGACACCGTATGCCATTTGTTGCACAAAACTGCTGGACACTTCTCTCAGAAAATCAATTCAATCCACCATGCTGTTCTCTTAAAATATCAATCACTTCTCTGTGTTTCCCTTGCTCTTCAACAAGCTCCTTCACATAACTAGCAGTGACTACCTTTTCCATCCCCACCATTTTGAAGGACCCGCCAAGACATGTGCATCATGCATACTATGGTTACAAAAACTGCTGACCAAAAACTACCTTACTAGGTGCCTGGTAGACTTGCCCCATCAACCTCCCCGTCACCACCCCTGCCCCCGCTTCCTGCAAACTAGCCCTCCGGACCTATGTGAAAGATGGTATTTTTTTGGTATTTTTTCCAGATAAAATGGAAAACAGTCGTAGAATTTCGTTTTTCGTATTTTGGTATTAGTTTGTTAGTAAAACGAAAAACGGAAAAAAGATGGCTTTCGTTTTTCGTTTTTTCTTAGGCTAGAATTAAACTGAACGTCATTTCTACAATTTTGGTAAATTTTGAAGATTTTGACGTTTTTCTTACGCATATAGATAGGGATAGGTGATCTTCACTAACAATTCAATAAAACAATGTTTTACGTAAATAAAGGTTCTGCTTCGAAAGATTTTTAAACTGGAAAAGGAAAATAAGAATTTGACTTGGCTTTTTCTGTTTTTGAATATAGAATAGAAAAAACTATGGAGTGGACCAACTGTGCATGGACCGGAATAGTGCAGGGGACAAAAGTACCTTGTTCCAGCTCAAATGGAGATAGAACAGAAAAGATCTACATGAATGAGAAGGTAAACAAGTCTTATGACGGATCTCAATCATTCTTCAGTACAGTCGTAGATGGGTATGTTGTTTATGTGACAGAGTATTTTTTAATGAAGACTCCAAATGGAAATCCAATCCAAAATGTCCAAGGTGCAGATGGTTCTTGGCTGATTGAAAAAGTTGGAGAAATTATGGATAAATTTGTTCTTTACCAATTCCAGCCAGAACAAATCCTGTTAGAAGATGCAGTAAGAAATGAAGATCATCAGAGATGCAGATTCAGGTATCCTGGCTGTGATAAAGTTTATGTGCAAGAAAAAAGGCGGGATAACCATTCAAGACCAGTCTCCAGAGGGAAGCCCACCAAATCCAAGAGATGAGAATGGCATATTTAACTACCCACACAACGTTCCCAAGACATTCTCCATTCAAAGAAAATTCTGGCTTGAAATTTCGGAAATTCCATGTGCCCCATTAAACCGTACATTCTGGTTGCACAAACCTGACCCAAACGACCACACTCTTGGTTATTGTTCCTGTCAACAGGATACAAAAGGGCGGTACTGAGGACAACAATTTTGGCAAATGGAAGGGGACATTTCGGTCCAACCTACCAAGGTAAGTGGACTGGTCAAAGTGGAACACCCTCAAAGCTGGTCCCGAGTATTCCAATTGGACCAAACCGATATTTTCTGTTCCATTTGATGTACCAACACACAATAGAACCCTCACAACATGGAAAACGTTTGTCCTTGATAATACTTAAATGTGATTTTTATGTCCTTTTAAATAGTTTTATTGCCAAGCTTGGATGTAAACAATTATTTTTTTCTAACAAGTGTTATGATAATGTGCCACACAATCGTTTGAAAGACATGAATTTATTCTGCTCCAACCACATTCTGCCCATTCCACTTAAATACAATCAGTGACACTTGACCTGGGTCACTTTGTCATGGTTCTTCCCTTCTCTTCTCCCAGTGTTGTTAAGCAATAATTTTTTGAGCGCTGTGGATCCAATTTTGCAACCAACATTGAAAGAAAGAAAGGAAGTTCGACCATAGCATCTGCGTGTTAATGATGTCATCGACCCAAGTTGTAATGTCTGCTATTGTCGCACATTATAGTCAATTACAGAGGAATGCCCGGAAGTTCTCCAAACTGTAATCAAATTGGGAAAGAAAACAAAATGGACCCTAGCCCTATCTTTACTACATATGTTCAGACTGTATAGGCATTTTCCTTGTAATCTGCCGTCACAATGCTCTTGGCTCTTCTGCTCACCATGTATAGTTGGGATTGCAATGCAGATTTCCAATACAGTTCAGTGTCAGTGGTGTAAAGGAAAACCAGCACTGTTTCAGATCCCATAGTGAAATCCAATAATGCATTGATGTAGATTTAGTTGATATATCAAGAAAGTTTCGTTTTATTCACTGACAATATTACTGGGCCGTTTATTCTGCCATTGAACTTTCCTTTGAAGAAGCAGCTTTTATCTCTTCTTTGCTAAATACAGTTAACATGGAAGGCAGTGACCTTACAGCCTTTGTTGAGGGGAGTACCATGACATGATCTTTTCTGTTTTCTACAAATAAAAAGGAGACTTCCACCTCTTTTTTCCTTGTGTGGGCTGTTGCCCTCTTCAGTGAGAAAAAAATCTCCAGATGTATATGGCATACAATTTCGGCGTAGTGTGGGTTCCTTATGCTTATCCTCATTGCTAACCTGGTAAGTATTTCTCAAGCCACAGCCTGGATTCAGCCTCGAACACGGATGCACAGTTAATCCCGGTATTCAACAAAAACTTCAAAGGATCCAAAGGTGGATTACAGGCATCGAACGATGGTTTTAAAAAGTTGGGAACATTTTCTTTACAAAATTCCAAATTGCAGCCAGGTTGAAGGGTATAAAAAGCAGACAAGCAGATTTCAATGATTGCCCATGTCTGGCTCAGAATTTTCGCTTGCGCACACCCCGACAGAGTCCTCTATTTGGTCCAAGTGATCGCTTTCTACATTGGACGCTATTTTGGATTGTCTTGAATTAATTGAATTAGCAAGTAGTTTCTTTATTGAAGTATTCTGTACATTGTTATAATTTGTAAGTTAATGATAACTTGTTGAAACAGAGAGGATGGCCAATGGAAGTTTGCACCTGGAAGCCAGCTGAAAATCTTACCCCGGATTTGCTAAGGTTAATTTAATGGGATTGTAATCTTACTTTTTCACTCATTGCTATGCATAGAAAAACTCACTCATTCGCGGCCCTTACTTGTTCATTCATTTTTTTTATGCATTGCAACTCGTGAATGAAAATCGTTTGCGTGCACTTTCCATGGAATAATTACTTGCAGTTTAGTTTTTATTTCATCAAGAGTGGCATCTCCTACATTTCATGTTTCTTTCATAATCTGGTAGAGTTGGTTCTTGATGGCAAAGATGGGAATGCTTCATGTTACTTTCATTAATGCCCCTGGACTATTACCCCTCTTCTGGTACTGTCATTGAGTTCGCTGTAGGAAGCCACAAATTCAAAGTCATTTTCTACACCGTTTCAGAAGGGTCACACATGAAAATTTAAAAGCGTTGCTGCGGAGACTGGTGTCGAAGACAACCATGGTGGACGTGTTTCAATCGCTCTGTTAAAATTGCTCCGCCATGGTCCCGAATATGACCATTTCTCACAAAATAATAATTCAGTAATGCCTAAAAACAAACCAAAAATATCCTGCGAAGCTCTCAAAGAAAGAAAAATGAAGCATACACGCGACGGAAGCTCACAAACAGACGAGGATGTCTTCGAGGACGACAGCCATGGCTGCCCAAAATGCAAGTCAACAAATGCTCGTCCCGCTGAAATTGATGAGAAGCTTGAAAGACTATTAAAGTTAACAGATGAATTTGAAACCTACAAGAGCCAAGTTAAATCCCTCGAAGATGAACAGAAAAGCGTACAAGAAAGCCTTGGAAGTTCTCGGACTGAGATAAAAGAGATGCAAGGTTTACAAGATTATATCGCTGAACAACAGAAGACCACTAAAGTTTCATACTGACTTAAAGATCCTTAAAGACGATGAGGTAAGTATTCAGTTCGATAGAGTGCACAGGGTATCAGCTCGTCGAGTATCATCTGGCTCTCCAAATTCCAAGCCACAACCGATTATTGTCAAGCTTTCCAGCCTCCACGACAAAGAGTTTATTAAATCTTTCATCAAAAACCTTAGGAAAGGCCGCAATCTTGGAATTTCCGACGACTTTCCAAAGGAGGTAGAAGAAATGAGGAAAAAGCTGTACCCAGTACTAAAAGCCGCCAAGCAAGAAAAGCATACTGCATTTTTCAAAGTAAGAAAGGCTAATCATAGATGGGTCGCTTTACCGCGGCCCAGAGGCAATTGCTTTCCTTGTCTACGGACATTTAATGAACATATAAATTAGCTCAGAACTTTTATGTTATTATTCATGGCCATATTTTTGGGGCCAGTAGTGCACTTTACCAACGAAATTAGCTCGATGTGCAGTCAGTCAACACCGCTCAAATTCAGAGGTAAGTCATGGAGTTTTTGTTTTCTTTTTTGTTTCGTCTTAATTTTTGCGCAGTCAATATTGCTTCCCTTCCCTAAAGGGGAAAGCGATCCAGGCAATATAAATTATACTTTTGTCTATGGATTGTGCCACACGGGCAAGGAAAACTATTTCATTTTATAATTGAGCAATAAATATGTCACATAAGCTTTTGATACTGAATGTAAGACGGTTAAACAGTTCTAGAAAAAGAAGACAGGTTTTTCGATGGCTGCACCTGCAACGATCGGACATTATTTTCCTCTAGGAAACTTATACTTCAGCAGAAACTATAAAACGATGGGAAGCCGAGTGGGGTGGGAAACTTGCAGCTAGCCACGGTACAACTCACAGTAAAGGAGTAATGATCCTGTTTAAACCAAATCTCAATGTCATTATTAACAAAACCTTAGCCGATAAAAATGGAAGATAGATCCTCGCAGCAACATTAGTTCATGAAACAAAGATAGTCTTTGTGAATATTTATGCACCAAATGATCCTTCTCAACAAATTCTTTTGCTAAGGGATCTGTCTAGCTCTGTGTTATCTGCATATGCAAATTAAAACCTTGTGTTAGGTGGCTATTTCAACTGCATTATGAATGCCACCGACAAGAAAGGTGGCAGGCCTTTTGACTCCAAAAATTCAGCAGTAACTGAGTTTGAGTCGACAATTAGGGTTCAAAGCTTTGTGGACGCATTTCCCGTTGTAAACTTGCACAATATCGGTTTCACTTGAAGCAACCCGTCAATGAAGATACAAAGCAGACTTGACTATTTTTTCATCCCAAAATTTTTGCAAAAGTTAATTCAAGCCCAACATCTTTTCAGATCATTCTGCTTTTATTCTCACCACCTGTTTTGATGAAGAAATCACACCTCGTGGTCCAGGATGTTGGAGGTTTAATAGTCTGTGAACAGGCCTTTGGTCAAGTGGGGAACTGGGGAGAGGGAAAAGCGAAAAGGCCTGTGGACAAACATTTGGGGCCGCCGTTCCACGGCACCTGCTGTGCATCAGATCCTGATGCAAGCTCCCATTGGCGAGAACACTGACTGTTGACAGGTCTGATTGACATCGGCTTTTCAGTCAGCACGTAGCATGCGATTTGAGTAAACAGCTCTTCTCCATAAAATATCCCGTCTCGATTTGAGTAAACAGCTCTTTTCCATGTTTAATGTGGTGTCTTCTCGATTGACCAATGAGCTGTTCGAAAGAGCGTTGGGTGATTCACTGAAGGATTTCTCTCGCATTCCATGGCTCAAGGAAGAACAAAAGCGCTGCTTACGATCCACGGCAGACAAAAAGGACGTTTTTGGAATTCTTCCCACAGGATTCGGCAAAAGTCTGGTATTTCAATTGCTACAAACTTTGGTATCAGCTCGGGCGACGAACGATCAAAATGTGATCTGCTTTCAAGCACGTCTGATGTCGACATTGACGTTGTTTATGGTAGTCCGGAGAGTTGGTGTTCTCCCGAATGGTCAAAAGCACTAAAAAATGGCTTCCTCTGGAAACAAACTGTTTGTTTAATCATGGATAAAGCACATGCTGTTTCTGGTTGTTAAGTCACTTAATGTCTTTTATCTTTGGTACTCCCTTTGTTTGCATGCACTGAAAACGTGTTGTCTTGCTCCTTCGGTCTTAGGAAATTAAACAACGCATGTCATTAATGCAAATCTTGGAATTCACGATTATTTCACCCACCTTGCTATTTACCTAAGAAAGTTCTGTTGGAAAGCTTTAAAGAACCAGGCATATGATAATTTCATGATAAGGTAACACCGGAAAAAAATGGCCCTGAATTCTAAAGTTTGGCGGTTAGTAAAATATACAGTAAAATATGAATAATTCCCCAGATCTGTTTGATTACACATTGTAATATTATTAAGACTCATGATGTACATGTTATTTTCAATACATGTACTTCTGAATTTTTTTAATTTCCTGCTTTATTTCGGTAAACTTTCTTACAATTTATTATTTTACCACAACAAACATTAGAACTTAAAGAGGCCTTATTATTTTATTCGCAGGGGTGAGGTGTCTGTTAGCAGCAGGGGAAACAGACAGCCATTCAGAGAAGCCTTTGCTAGAGTGAAAGGGATGCGGTCATTTCTACCTGGTGGCCCTGTTCTTGCCCTAACTGCCTCTGTGAAAGTTAAAGATCGATCTTGCTTGTGGAAATCGTGTGGAATGGTGAATCCCGTAATTGTTGATGTGGCAGCTAAAAAGGAAAATATTTGCCTTGAATTCTTAAGGATAACAGTGGAAAAAGAGCCCCTAAAAAAATCTAAAGTGGATTGCCAGTATGATTGAGAAACAGAGGGAAGGAACACCCGAAACAATTATATTTTGCAAAACGTTCAATGATATTGCCAGTGTTGTGAGTTATCTGCTGATGAACTTACGTCAGAATGCATTTGTAGAGATGGAAGGTGAAAGGCTGCCATTGCTTGGAGTTTATCATGCAAAAACTTG
>OZ037777.1:24381209-24393709 GCA_964035525.1 Porites cylindrica | reverse complement strand
TCTCCTTGGAATAAATTCATATGAACATTTAAGTCTACATTTGCGTTAGAAGGATTTGCTGGTTTCGCTGTGGATCGTCTTGGATTTTCGTCGATTGTGCCATGAATTTATCCGTTCTTTGATTGATTGGTGTTATCGATAATTTGTTTCTTCGCTTGTGGATCGATTGTAGAGTAAGATGGACTTACGTGGGTTGAAAACCAAAACTGTCGACGTCGATGGAGCCGTTCACGAGAGAATTCTTCGCTTAAAGCGTAGTAGGTCCGGTTCAAAGGCGGCCGTCACCAGAAGACAGCGCGAATTACTTGAGCTAATGAAGAGCTCTGACAATGTTGATCAGGTTAGAGCGAAGTTTCTTGATTTAGAAGTAGCTATGAGACATTTTAACGAAGCACATGATAAATATCACGCTGAGTTGACTGATGAAAGTGCAATTCGGGACTCGATCGAGTATTTTGAATCAGTGAAACGTATGGGAACTGCGGTGTTTCAGTCATTTGATGTCTGGTTGCAATCTGCTCAGTTTAAGCTCCAAGAAGAATTAGATCTTGCCATCAGTCTTCATCCGGAAGACTCTATCAGTAATATTAGTTCTACGAAATCGAAGTCTGCTGCAAGTTCTAGGAGGCGCAAGTCTAAATTTAGCGCTAGTTCCAGTCTCACAGTCAAGCACCGCTTCAAGTGCAGGGCTGAGAGCCTCTGCTAAGAAAGCTGCCTTGTCAGTGGAAGTAGCTGCATTGAAGACACGGCAGGACATTCAGTTAGAAGAACTCTTGTTGAAGCAGAAGAAAGAGAATTTTGAGTTGGAAACTAAGTTAGCAAAGGCCGACGCTGAAGAAAGGGTGTACAGTTATTGTGAGGAGCGACGTCTGTCAACACTGTCAAGTCAGTTACTGACTTTACATGCAACCAAGAAGGAGAGCACCGTGGATAAGCCTGAGGGCCAAGAAAGTCATACACTGACACTAGCAGGTCAATTTGCAACCTCCACTCCAGGTCAAGTCGAAGAGAAGGAAACTGTGGAAGCTCCAGTTCATCAGACAGAGGAAAATCAAGAGGTTAAATGCAGTCCACTAAACCCAGACGCCCCTGTATGGAAAGGTTACGGATGCTCACCCTCTGCGATTAATGGTGAAAGTGCTGAAGGTGGATTATTGGAACAACACCTAGATCTAAGTGACAAGAATGTCAGTCACGTGATTGAAGTCCAGAAGATGCAACAACAACAAAATCAACAGCTTCAGGAATTGCTGAAACAGCACCAGCTTCAAACATTAGCCATGACATTGCCACAGCCTGAAATCTCTGTGATTTCGGGTGATCCTGTTGAGTACTCTGACTTCGTGCGAGCCTTTGAAAATTTAATAGAGTCAAAGACAAGCAGCCCGAACTCACGTTTGTACTATCTCGTTCAATATACATCAGGAGAAGTGAAGGAGTTAATGCAAAGCTGTTTATCGATGGATCCCAAAGAAGGCTACAAGACTGCAAGAGCACTCCTTAAGGATAGATATGGTCAAAGCTACAAAATAGCAACTGCCCTCATTGATCGAGTAACGAAAACTCCTCAGATTAAGTCAGATGATGGTCCTGCTTTGCAAAGGTACTCGGTTGTACTTACAAGTTGTAAGAACTCTCTCAAGGAAATTGGATACCTAAACAAAATTGAAAACCCTGACACTCTCCAAAGGATCATTGGAAGGTTGCCACTTTGGCTAAGACAGAGATGGAGAGAAAAGGCTGATTACATCAATGAAGAGCTGAAAAGAGAGGTCACTATCGGAGATGTTGCAGAATTTGTTGAAGCAAAGGCTAGAATAGCCAACCATCCAGTGTTTGGGGACATCCACTCGAATGATGACAAGAACAACGCTGTAGGCATTGGTTCCAAAAGAAGGTACAGAACACCATCAAAGGAGCACAAAGGTTCTGCTTTCACGACACAAGGAACCACCCCGGAAAGTACTACTGACCCACCTAAGGACAACACTGAACGTGCGCCTGACAAGTCGAACGTCAAGTGCCCATTGTGTAAGGAGAGTCATTGGCTGTCACGCTGCCAG
Source organism: Porites cylindrica (assembly GCA_964035525.1). Taxonomy (NCBI): domain Eukaryota; kingdom Metazoa; phylum Cnidaria; class Anthozoa; order Scleractinia; family Poritidae; genus Porites; species Porites cylindrica. Next base: position 24,391,646 of record OZ037777.1, on the reverse strand, counting down.
CTTTTCAGAGGAAAGTCGGTTGATGAGCGAATTAGTTTTGTGCGTAGTAGAGGACTGTGTGATAATTGTCTTGTTGCGGGACACATGGCGATGTCGTGCCCCAAGAAAAGCTTCTGCCAGATTGTCGGATGTAAGATAGGTCATCGGAAACATTCTACGTTCTTACACCCAAAGAATGACAAACCAGTCAAAGCACCAACTCCATCAGTATCTGAGACCCAGTCGAGCAACACAGAGAATGAGAAACGGAAAACACTTCCTAAGAACTTGAACTTTCCGAAAGAAGTTGTTGTCAGGTGCCAGGCAAAGGGCTGGATGGACGAACAGCTCGTGCAGGACTGGTTACGGACCGTTTGGAGCAAAGTTGGTGGCCTCAGCTGGCGAAAGTCGATGCTTGTCTGGGATTCATTCAGAGCCCACTTATCCAAACCAGTTCGCAGTACCTTGAGGTCCATCAATACAGAGTAAGTTGTGATTCCTGGTGGCATGACCAGCATGCTTCAGCCTTTGGATGTGTCCATTAACAAGCCCTTCAAGGACCGCATGCGGGCAAAGTGACGCCTGGGACGACATACCACCAGAGATGATCGCCAAGTTGTTTCGCAAATGCTGTATCACCAACGCATTGGATGGCACAGAAGACGAACAAATCTGGGAAGAGGAGTCGGACTCAGATCCATTTGAAGATCTTGATGAAGTAGATGGTGACGACCAGCTGTATTATGCTGATCACTTCGAACAACAACTTGCATTGACCCTGAATGCTTTGAGAACATTTCTGGTGAAAGCGATGGCGAGGACTTTTATGGTTTCTAAGCAACTACAACAGTTGTTGAACATTGAACACTGGTCGATAGAATGAACTTTAACAGTATATTAATGCTCATGTAAATAGTTTTTGCTTTTCTCGTGAAAATGATACCGAACCGTGCTGTACACGATTTCGCTTTGAACAAAGATTGATGGGCCGTACTTTCAAACATTGTACAATGTAAATAGTTTTTTGCTTAAACAAGGAATTTCGTTTTCTAATATCAAGATATCTGTACCTGTTACTTGTAAATATATTATTCAGTTTTGTAAAATACAGTCTTCACAAGTCCAGCATTTGTTTACTTGTGTCCTTCTCTGGTGTCCAGACTTCCCTCGTCAAATAAACGCGTGGTTACTAAGCAATCGTCTTGTAGCATTCTCCAGCGCTTTATTTTCGTTCCATCGTTCCATTTTCATTTCAACTGTGGGCTTTAGCAATGAAGAGAACTGTTGTCTTTCGCAGGAAATGGGGAAATTGATTAAAGAGAACCTTTTAAAAGGTATTTTCAGAGTTGATTAACTTATTTAAAATGTCACTGCAAATACACAACATTAAATTTCCTCAAGTTTATTTGTGAACATTTTGATGCGCGAACAAACGATCACCTTTTTTACAAAAGCGCATTTTTGTTTTTTTTTTTTCAAAATCATGCTTGAAAGTTGGGGGTGTGGCTTATACACGAGTGCGGCTTATACACGAGTTTTTACGGTACTCACTTGTTCCCTCGATGGAAGCTTGGTAAAAACTACTCCAAGTTCTTCTCTTTCAAAATTTACCTTGATCTTATAATTCGGTATGTGTCAATAAAAAGGATTCTTTGCTAATTAAAGGTGTGCAAATAGTTAGGGACAGACCATTAGAAAAGTTATGGGGGGTGGGGAATTTTTGAGCCGCAGGAATTTTTTTCGTTATCAAATTCCTTGTATGAATTTTTTTAGGCCGTGCATGAATTTTTTTCATTTAATTTTCCCTTGCGCAAATATTTTTTTTGTACTTCGCCCCCCCCCTACAATAATTTTTGTAATGGTCCGTCCCTTATGGGCGCTTTCCTTTTAGTCAAAATGTCCGGAATTTCCGGTTGGTCGGTAAATGGAACACGTTTTGTTGGTTGGTTCCACTGGAAAATTTCGAGAAAAAGTGGAAAATTTCAAAAGGTGGGCCCGTTTTCCTGGTTGGATTTTTTTGAATGGTTCCAGGTCCAAATTTGGCTTTAAATCGCCACAAGTCATTTCAAGTGTACTGTAGTCTAAAAACAGCACGAGAATAAGCTTAGATTACCACGTCAATAAAATTAACATGCCACAGGCATTTTAATTTTCTAAATTTTGTGGCCATATTAACGGGGTGAAATTATAAACCTAGGGATTCTTCTGTTTGGGATTTTAAAATGTGGCCATTGACCTTATAACGGATGACCACATTAACGTTTTTTTTGTATATGGAAATGTATGGCCGTTTTGCCGGGCCGGAAAAAGCTGGCTGTAATAACAAATTTCACGCGATGATTGTAAAATATCGCAAAACAAGAAATCTGCCTCCTGTAAATCAGTCACTCAGATACATTACACTCATAGCGTTTTTGACAAATCATGATCAAAAAAGCCACTAAAGTTTTGTAAACACAGATTATTGAATTAACTCCATGAGACCACGATATTTGACACAATTATCTTCAATTCAGGCCAATATAGTTATACAGAGATCATTAGTGAATTCAACAGTTTTCAGGTTCCGTTGACAAGGCTTGGGAGGGCAATAAAAATGTTTCAAGACTGCGAGCCCAGCTTTAAGCGCTATTTGAGAACCTGGCTGGATTGACGGCGTTCAAAAGACGAGAACAGCATACCGTGAAAAGTTTCACAATTGATGATGTTTTAAAGAGGTCGAGGGAGGAACCGACAAAGAGAAGTAAGGAAACTAGTGAATTTGTTGAAATCTTGTCGCGTCAAAATTTTTTAGACACTAAGTTAATTTTTGTTGTTTTAGTCGCAAAACCGACGTCATTAAGCAAAATTTGCCATGGTTGCCGACCCACTTTGCAAATAGAAAAAATGATTAGTAGTACAGGAAAGTATCCTGAATCCTTCTGTTAAGAGGTTTCACTTCAAAATTTGGAAGTTCAAGATTATTAGGCCCAGCTTTTCATGAGCCGAACGTATTACATTGAATTAATTTAGTACATGAAAAGTCCAAGGTCTGAATCAATAATGAATGCCTGTTTCAATTTGGATCAGCTCAGCCGTTCTTTCGCCTAGCCCGGCCGGGAATTTCGCCTTTGGAGTGACTTAGGAACGGCTTAGCTTCTAAACCCTGAACTTTTCAGGTACCGAACCTAATGTCCTAAAGCACAAAATGAGCACTTTTCTCCTTTTGATCTTAGATCAGCTGCAATTATTAAAGATCGGTGTCTGAATCAATTCAACTGTTCTAAATAATTTGGGTCGGCCTTAATTCGAATTAGGTTCAGCTCATGATAAGTTCCGCGTCTGAACTGGTGTAATCAAGACAGGCCCTTAGCAGGCATTGTAAATTTAGTCTAATGGGGCAAAAAGGCGGGATGGCGGCTTGAAAACAGTCTATAGGGCCACCAAGATTGAGGTCTAATGAACTGGAAATTTTACTGGACATTTCTTCTAAAGATTAGTCTGGCCTTGTGTTAAGTTACAGATACATCAAGTGTGGTTCTCAAATATAAGGATGGCCATTGTCACTGTATTTGAGAAACATTCGGGATTGGCGCTGCTTCTGTTAATATCATACTTTTAAAAGGATTTAAAGAAATGTCTTGATTATTGTGGCTGTTGCTCTTGGAAGTAGGTATAGTGAAACAATAAGTAAGGGTCTATTAACATGTAGGTGGGGGACTCCAGGTAAGAGAGTTAACCCGCTTAGGTGGGGGAACCTGCCTGTCCATATAATCTCTCATATTTTTAATTTAATCACGTTTGCATGATAGGTGGGGTGACCATATGTTACCTGACATACTTGAGGTTTCCCACCTCCATGATGTTAGAATTTTAATTTTTGCAGCATACATCTGGAGTGCTCCGATACCATCTCTGTTTTCTCTATATCAAGCCAATATGGATAATTTAGACACTGGTAAGTAAATCATAACTTTTTTGTGGGTCTCAGTGGGTTGGAGACTAGTTCACTTAAGCGAAGTAAGAACATGTGGACTCGAGAAATATCAGGCGAATGATCTGGTAGAAGCCTGTGGCGTGTGTTTAATTTTTGAAGCCCAGTCGGGTTTAAATAATGGTAATAGCACTGAGTGGAGTCGAATTTTGTGATTGACAAAATCAGACATAACGGGAGTCCCATTTGTTAAGCACGCTTATGATTTCAGTCTGAATTGTTACCAATAATATTACTATATGCCTTTTAGGACCAGGAAACACTTTCAAGCATGTTGTAGTGTAATATCCCCCAGGTATACGCTAGAAACCCGGAAAGAGATTATCAAGCATCCCTGCCTTTTTTTTAGATGTTGTAAGATCATATAGCCACTTAATATCACTCTGTATTGCATTTAGTACCTTTTGGCTACTTCCAAACTCTAAAATATGCAAAGTTTACAAAAGGTCTCTCAGTTCGCAACATTATCCTGATTTCATACCTTTCATGTTGTGCAGAAAACGTGATCCATGGAAAAGCAAATATTACTTATTCTTTGCCAACTATTCTGCCTCTTTACTCTGGTAAATTTTAAAGCAGACAAGGCATGAGTGAAAAAATAGAGGACAGATTCTTTCCTACAAAGTAAAAATGGTGTCTACTGTCTGTAAGTAGTGGCACCTGGTATGTACATATTGTATATTGTTTATACCATTAAGTCTTCGTCTACATTTGCTTTACCATTTCATCGTAGGATTGTTCCCTTGAGCAGCATTGCTGTTGCTGTTATATTTAACTAATACCAAATAATATAGTGGTTGATGTTGTTGTTGGTGGTGGTAATGGGGAGGGAAAATGGTTAGCAAGGGGATCTAATGTAGCAATCTTAATTATGCTATGATTCATACTGAAATTGACAGAAATACATCGCAGACAACAAGGGAAAATGAGAAAAAAATATCAAAAACAGTTTAGGTACTATAAAAATAGCTGACACTGTCATTATGGTTCCAATGACAAGAGAACAATGGCAACTGGCTGCATTTAGAATTTAAAATTTTATTATAATGATAATTATCTTCTACCCTTCCTACCTTCACCCCCTTCCCAAACCTGCTTTTGAAAAAGGGATTTTTTGTTACAAGCAGCACTCTGGTTAACACAACACCTTTTATTGAATAAAAGTAAAACAACAAACAATATCAGAGATATTTAACAATGAGAACTTAACTGTCTCTGATTCTTAAGTTAAACAATGTTTTTCTTAGCAACACGGCTTTTGTTATTACATGTTACTATTATTGACAGAGGTCATGATAAATATAAACTGAAATGAACTTTCTGCTGTGAGTCATTTTTCTCTGAGGTCAACAGGTATACCTAAAATAACCATTGTCATCACTTGCTGTAGAAACTGAATCAGAGGGGGTGGGGCTTGGAGTATATGACCTTACTCCCACTTGACCTGAAACTTCAGGGTCAGGTGAAATTACAGAATTATATCCCCTGGGACTTCCATACGTATTATTTTCATATGTCATAGCATGGCTATTGTAACCTACTGGGTGAGAAGGATGAAACTGATGCTGAGTTTGGCCGAACATGGCCATAGCAATCATCCTAATCCCAGAAGAAATTCCTTCTGCCATAACAGTCAATGAGTCAGTCATTTTTTGCATTGTACTTTGTAAAGACTTGTTTGATTCCTCAAGTGAGTCAATCATTTGCTTTTTCATGATGAGGTCTTCTTTTGCTGAATTCATTGAAATCTGATCACGCTTGGCTTAAGAAAGTGCCTTCTCCATCTGCTTTCTTTTATTATCCACTAACTGAGGAACTGCTGACAAAGACACTTGGGTATTTTTCTGTTCTCCTGTTTGCGTTTCTTTGCATGTGGAAGTTGAACCAGTTTGCTCAGATATAGATTCTGGTTCTGAAAATTTATGTTAAAAGGCGCTTCATAAAACAACTTATATTACAGAACTAACCATCTACCATTCAATGGATCTCCATTAAAAAATAATGATTCTAGCAAATTCGTCAGCAAAGAAATAATAATAATATCATTATAATAATTATCATACAACAATAACAAGTCATAAGTGATTCTTGTATTGTCTTGAATAGAGGACTGTTGTTGATGAATGACATTTAAAAAAAAAACCCTGCACAGTACTCATCTTTGCTTAATTAAAGGATATACTTATGACATGACTCCTGTGTTGAAACCATTACAGTCAAGGAAGGTCAAGTGTACCCCCACGATTCCATTAATGAATGGATTATTTGAAATTTGAATCCCTTAGTAGTTGTAGATTTCAGATTCATCTTCGCATTCCTACATAGTAATGACCAGTGAATTCACACGCTAGGTCGATTACCCTCGATATGGAATTTCTGGTGGCTCAGTTTTCTTGAATTTGATATAATGTGTTCATAGCAATTTTACCCATTGAAAGATTTTTCAATCTGACCAAATACAGGAAAGTTGTAGTCAAAAATTGAATACTCATTAAGTATGCAAGAATGCAGACATAAATTTGGTACTAGCTGCGGCAATGACTAACAGATTTATTTTTAAAATAATCAGTTTATTAATGGCTTCTTTGGGGATAACCTGACCTGCCTTGACTGTAATAACAAAATTTACTAATGAATTCTTGAATTCAAATTAAAAGTGGTTTACATGCACTGTAATGAAAGGGGAATCAACTGCGTGACGGTACTCAAAACCTTTCACTCTCTGCAAGGAAAGTCAACTTTTGGCCTGATTTCTTTTTGTTTGTTTGTTTTTTCTGATTGCTTTTTTCTACTCTCCTTTATTTAACTTATTGTAAAAGTCATTGCACAATTACAAAATCTTAACTCAGCTGTGGGGTTAACTCAAAGAATTCAGTTTATTTATTTACCTCCTCAGCACCTTTTAAATTTCAAGCTTTTTATTTCTCTCACGATGGCTCTTACACAAATAAAACTTGAACGGTGGAATATTGAAAAATCTGTTGCTGTTATTGCACTTTCCGTTACTTAGCAACAATTATTTTTAAAAAAATATCTGCTATAGTAAATTACAGTACCTTCACTCCTTTGGTTAGTTTCTTCATTGTCACTGGTTACTGTCAGACTATCACCATCAACACCTTCTGCCAGCATTACTGTAGCTGAAGAGCCACCCCAAATGTCACACAAGGTATCAAAATGTTCCTTCACTATCTTTGCACTTACACTTCTCGTTCCCTTATTGACGGCAGTTCTATAGTCCTGGTGAATAACTTTGATCTTTGACTTGATACGCTCATAAGCTCTGGAAATTTTGACTTTTTCGGCATTGCTGGGTTCAAAAACGGGCTTGCATCAGAACTGATTAGTATGTATGAGCTGGTGTATTGTTTCTGGTTTATTGTTGTCACAAGAGCGGCAACAGAAGGCTTAACAATGTCTACAAGGCTCGGTAAAGTTAAACGAACGAGGACTGAAACAGCGTCTTGCCTGACTTCGCAATACGAAGTAGGACAAAAATCAAACAAACATACAAACTTAACCTTACTTGAAGACTAATATTGTGATGCTGTGCTGCCTTTTATCAACTGTTCTCGCTGTAGTGAACGTTCGGCTACGTGATTTATCAAACTCAATCAGTTTGACTGAGTTCAGAAGTCGAACATCATCAAACTACAATTTTGTGAGTTTGATTAACGAACCAATCGAACTTAGTCAAAAAGTTTGATGCTTTTTTGATTGACGAAGCTGAAAGCTGACGTACGATATAAATTTTGACAAACGTGAAGCGTACTTGGATCGTAGGAAATCTGAGCAGTAAACACATACTGGGACAACACAGATTGTAATTTGCATCAGTGGAATGTTATACTTGACACATGTCAAGTAATTTGACACACCACTTGAAAGGCAGTCACAACTTTTGACGTGCTTCTTGAATTGATTCAAGTTCAGACTTCTCGATGGTGTTGAAACAACTTCAATAGTAGAAATGTTGGTAAAGACATGATTCTTAGATAACAACGGACATGAAACTGATCGCGCAATGAGAATTACATGAGACCCATGATCAGGTGCTTTTTTGAGAAGTGAAATACATATAGGTTAAAACGTCAAATGATCGCAACCTCATAGTTTATGCAAACACGCATAACTGTAGTTGCTGATTTTAATCTTTTATTGCTTGTTATCTCAGGAAACATCCATATGTTTCGACCTATAAAGCAGTAAAATAAGTTGAAAACTTTACTTTAACATGTATGTTTATGTGTTTTTCTTTGAACTATTCTAACTTTTTCATTTATTCTATCAAAGATGTTAGATATGCTCTTTGAACTACCCAAGGTTGAATTGAACAGATTTTTTTCTGGAGACATTTGTCAACAGATCTGCATGTTCTAATGCCAGACAGGGGCCAACAAAACAATACAATGCATTCAAGGATGCTCATGACAGTGAGACAACAGCTCACATTTCAGCATAGAAGGTTTCAGGAAATTATTTGTCTATCATTTGTTTTATTCATTTATGTGTTTTGATCACTGGGCTCTAATTAGCCTCAAGCCAGTCAATTATTTTATTAGTGATCAAAGAAAAAGAAAAAAGTGGTCAGTGCCAAGGCCATCTTGACGTGAAGACATTTAATGTTAGTTGATGTTTTTGTACTATAAATTAGTTAAAGGTTGTATTGTATAAATTTGTCATTAGTTATCATGTTTGAGAGGATTTCAGGATTCTTAAGTTCTATAGTATGAAGGCAATGAAAGGAACTTACGTTAGAGAGATTATTTTCGAGTGTCTGTTTATAATGACTTTCTGCAAAGTAATGACCACATTTCTCTTGTTCAGACTCTCAGCAGCTGCGAGCCATACCAGATGAATTAGTGTTATTACAATGAAGTGAACGAAAAAAACAATGATGGCTTTCTGGTGAAATTGAAACACTTTTAGAACAGTACGTGTTTCAGCACACTTCTGAGAAACTTCAGGAACTTAGTGTTGATGTCAGTCAACTAGATGAACTTGATCGAAATGGATACCCATGCAGGCAATGTGGCCAGAGGTTCAAGTAACCTCACTATTTTCATGGTGGGGTATTTCTTTTTCAACGCTTTAAATTTTAATAACTAACACTTTATATCTCTTTACATTATTTTTATATTGCCACTGTTGATGCTTGTACAATATTTATGTTCATAGTCATGAGAGACAAATGCACAACTTTGTGATTGAAGAACAGCCGGGGACAGCACTGGGGAAATGTACCAGTTTGGTAATTTCAGATGCAGAGGAAACTGTGGGAAAACATACAAAACCAAACAAGGTAGAAACAGGTATTTATAAGTGGCCTATTGTATTTCAACAGACATGAGAGACAAATACACCCTGACATGCCTACCTCAAGTTCTGAGGAGATGATAACTGAAAATGAGCAGAGTGAGGAGGAGACTTCAGAGGAGGACTACAAAAGGAACTACCACACCGCCTGACTCACATGTGGCTTATTCATCATGCTGTCCACTGATGCAGTAAAAGAAGGGGATCCAAGAAGACTACTGCATTCTGTTAAAATTGCTCTGCTATTTCTTTTCACATATGGTCGGGTGAAATATGCCTATGTGGTGCTTTTCTTTCTAGCCAAATTTTATGCAATACTCTCCCCTGGCATGGCATTTGAACTCATTCATAACAGATTTTTAATGCACTGGGAAAAACTGGGGGCAACATACCACTTGACTTAAGGATGGAACACCTCAGTAAATTACTGAAGACTGCTTTAAAACAGCTTGGTGCAAGTGTAAGTCAATGGGCTGCGCAGAGAATTGCCAGAGCTTTGACAGCACTAGAACATCTCATTGCCAATGTAGACAATGACTGCCTCTTTGCAAGCTAAAGTGGTTACCATAGTGCCAAGCGTTTAAGAGAGACAGTTCTACATGCAGAAACATTCTTTTCTGACTACTGGCATATGAAACGTCCTTCCCTCAGCACAAGCCAAAGAATGGGTATAGTACTTAGGAATGTTACGCAAGGAAACAACTTTTTCCTACTTTTTAGACTATGCTTGTTATTTAATATTTATAGCATATTTCCTTAAATCTTTCACCAAATCATTTGTGGGTGAACCATTAGTTACGAACATGAGCAAAATACAAAAACAGGCCTATACCATATGTGGAATCCTCAGGATTTAATAAATTTAGCACCAATGAAAACAAATTGTTAATACTGGTGCAGTGTTCAACCAGTTCAGCTATCAAGCCAAATGGGAGCTGGGGTCACTTTGTCCACTGACATAATGCTAGAATATATTTTTCTTAAGATACATAAGGTTTCTTCAAATGGAAAACAATATATTCATGCTACACTTTACCACATGACTGGACTGTTTGCATGAAAGGAGAATGATTATTGCACTAGGATCGCCCTAATATGTGGTTCATCCCCTCCACTGGTTTTACATGCATGCTAAATTGCCTCGTCTCAACTAGGATGGTACTTGCATT
>OZ037777.1:24368709-24373709 GCA_964035525.1 Porites cylindrica | reverse complement strand
GTGATTATATCACGCAGGAATTTCGAGTTAAACCGAAACACTCCCCCGCCACTTGAAAAGGAAAGTTACATTAAAAATACAAAATTTATTTCAAGTCCAGTTTCACGTAGAGTATTTCAATTTCAGAAAAATTAGTAGTAGTTCAGTTGTTTGTGTCTTTATCTTTTTCCTTTGGTATCAAAACAACCAATTTGTTTACTGCTCGTTCAACGGCAACGAAACCTCTGCCATGGTACTCGTTGACAGCTTCTCCTGGTTTTGGATTTTTGTATTGCACTTGAACTTTCCTCACTCTACCATCTCCTCCAGGAAAGGCTTTAAGCACAGTCCCAAGCTTCCATTGTCCTCTTATCTGATTTGCATCTTGGATAAGCACTACATCGCCTTCACGAAGATTTCGCTGTGCAGTGTGCCACTTTGGCTGAATAAGTAAACTTGGAAAGTAATCTCTGGTCCACTTCTTCGAGAAATAGCTCATGATACTTTGAACGAATTCAAATCTACGGCGGAAATCTGAAGTCTCTCGAAATGGTCCGCTTGGTACTCTTGATGTCGCTCTTCCTAGCAATAAATCATTGGGACAGAGGTACGTTCCATCATGAGGTGAGGTAGGGTGTCTTCCAATTGGTCTTTCATTCACAAGATTTGCCGCTTCAAAGCAAACAGTTTGCAGTTCGGAAAATGTCAAAACATGATCACTGATTGCTGCTGTTATTGCTCGTTTTATGGACTTGACCAATGCTTCAGAAACTCCGTTTTGCCATGGTGGATCAGCTGGCACAAAATCCCAATTGCATCCTTCCATCACGCCAAATGTTTTGAGTTCCTCTTGGTTCCAACCCTTAACTACATTTTTTAGTTCTTCGTTTGCGGCAACCAGTTGAGGACCATTGTCTGAATAAAGGTTGGAGGGAAAACCTCTAATTGATACGAATCTTCTGAGGACCATGAGAAATTTTTCAGTGCTGTAATCTGCGGCTAGATCTACGTGAACGGCACGGGTAGCCAAGCAGTTAAATATCACACCATATGTCTTCCCAATAGTTCTTTTCTTCACCTCGTCTTTAATTTTGAACAGACCAAAGAGATCAATAGCTGTGCAGCTCCATGCAGGTGATAGCTTCAGTCTTTCCACCGGTAACTTTCCCATAATCTGTTCGCCTAATCTCTTGTCTAATTTCTTGCATATCACGCAGTTGTATCGCATGGATTTCACCATTTTCAATAGTTTAATTATCCAGAACTTCGTGCGTATTTTACTGGACGTGGAGAGTACACCGAGATGTCCTTGTCTGTGAATATGTTCAGCATAGAGACGGGAAAATCTATGGTCATAGGGCAACAGGATTACTTCATTTTTATTGTGACTCATCTCAGTCCATCTTTCACCTCGTCCTCCAACCACGTATATTCCTTGCTCATTTTTTCTAGGGCATAGACGTTTGTATTTCCCTTTTTTAATGTCTGCGCGCATATTTCTTTGTGCTTCCATAATCCAGAAATGTTCCGCCTCTGTTATATCAAGAGGGATGAGTGGTTTTCCTGCATTTTTGAATGAAGGTTTTGGTGTTCTTTGGTACAGTAATAATACACGGGCTGTCACTCTTAATAGTTTGTCAAAATTTGAGTATCTTTTTATGTTAAGTCTCGAGGCAAGTGTGTCTGTATTATTAATTTGGCAGGTCTGCGTTATATTGTACGCTACTTTGACTTGGTCAGGAAGTTGTTCTTTGGTCAAAGCTTTGTTAATTGGCCATTCACTTTCGGGTAATTCAAGAAAATCGGGTCCCCTTTGCCAAATACTTTCTGAGTTTAGGTCATTTGGTTTTTTGCCGCGAGTTAGCCAGTCTGCGATGTTGGTTTTGCTTTCTGTCAAATACAAATCATCAGGGTTGGTGTTCTGTTGTATCTCCCCTACTCGGGTTGCTGCAAAGGTATTAAATCCATATGATTCCTTTTGAATCATGTTGTGTACTATTTGAGAGTCCACGATGTGATAACACTTCTGAAGCTTATATCTGCAATGTTGTTCTAGAAATGCTTTCAGTCTTGAGTTTAATACAGCTCCACAGAGTTCGATTCTGTCAATTGATAATCTTTTTACTGCCGCGAGTCGGTTTTTTGATAGTATAAGTCTGCATTTGAATTGTCCGTTGTTGAGCTTCCATCTGTAGTGTGGACATGCCCCATACGCATGGCTGGATCCGTTGCTAAAGATAATTAATATTGAATCATCTATCGCATTCTCTGGCATTAAACATCTTTTGAATTTAACGTCGTTCATCTCCAGTAGATCTTGGCAGAATTGTTTCCAGTCTCGAGTGTACTTGTCTGGAATAGGGTCGTCCCAGTTTAGCTTCTCTTCCATTCCCTATAACTGTCTCAGTAGAATCTTTGCTCTGACTGTGAAAGGTCCAGCTAATCCGAGAGGATCATAAATGCTGTTTACTTGGGATAAAATTATTCTTTTGGTAGGATTATCTGCATCGATTTCTCCCAGCTTATTTGCATTTGATTGGATACGGGACTTCTTCTTTCCCTTAGCACTGGTTCTTAACTGAACTTTATACTCGAAATCGCCTTTAATGGGGTTCCAAACAACTCCTAACCCTTTTTCTGTTTGTGATGACACGTCAGTAGGTATTGTCAAGGTCTTACAGGGTTCTTTACTATCATGGGTGAAGATCCAATCTTTCATTTTAAAACTTCCTTCGTTAAGCAAACTTTCAATATCTTGGGTGAGGTTCTTCGCTTGTTCTTTATCAGCCACACTCTCTATTACGTCGTCCACATAAGTGTTTTCTTCGATTACTTTCGCAGCTTTAGGATATTTGTGTTGTCCCATTTCAGCTGTTTTTCGTAATGCAACAGTGGGCATCGTACCTGATGGTTTATCGCCGAACTCATTGTATAAGGTACGTATCTGGTGGTCATTTAATGTTCATGTCTCTTCATAAAAATCTCTGAGTGTGTTGGTCAATTGTCTTTGTCTTTACTGTGTGGTACATTTTCTTTATGTCACCAATCAGTGCTATCTTATTTTCTCTGAATCTTATGAGTATTCCCAAGAGGTCGTTGAGAAGGTGCGGTCCTTTCGCCCACTAGTCGTTTAGGGCATATCCCAGGTAGCGTGCACTACTATTGAATACAATTCTTACGGGCGTCTATTTGGAATCTGGTTTCAAGACTTCATGGTGCGAGATATAGTGAATTGATCCTTTATATTCTTTTAACTCTTTAAGGGTTAGTTTTCTTGCGACCTCTCTATCAACCATATCTTCAATTTGTTTTTGATAGACTTCAGCGTGTGTGGCATTTTTCGCTAGTCTTTTTTCTGTCGATATCAACATTCCCATTGCCGCTTTTTGGTTATCAGGTAACTCTGACGGATCTCTGATCCACGGATTTATGCTGAAATCCACCTCTTCTCTTCCTTGTTGTATTCTAGTTTGTCCTCGATTAGTTTTAGTTCTTTTTCTTCCTTAATTGTGAGGTTTTACTTCCCAGTGAGCACTTTCCGCATTTACATTCACCACAGCGAGGTCTACATTCTATTCCAAGGTTTTCTATATTATAGAAATCTTCAATTCTGGCAAATGCGGTATTAACTTTTATTTGGTGGAGTTGGTGGCTTGTGGATTGCTCTCTTAAAGTCGGGTGTGTGCCACCAATGCATCTCCCAAAGCGATTTCTTAATAATACAAGATGTCCTGAGCTCTGTTCATTCTGGGGGTGATAGCTTGCATATTCGTAACTGATTAATACGTTGACTGTTCCTGATGGTCGTAATATGTCTTCTTTGGAGATGTTATTGAATAATGGGATTATTCCATCTATGTCCACACTTTGTATTTCAGAAGTAATTTTATCGATACCATATACATCGACTTGAACTTCTTGACCTTGTTTGTCAAATAGCAAAAGTTTGTATCTGTTAGATGTGATTCTTTCATTGTTGCTGGCTTCTTTAGTTACAGAGAGCTCCACTTTTGTTCCTTTTAAATGTTCAGCTTTTGCTTTGGTGTTTGTGATAAAACAGAGTGATGCTCCACTGTCCCAGAGAACGTTGGCCCATCCGTGCTTTGTAGGAATTTTTTGTAATTGTAATAGACAAGAATCAATCATGGAATTGCTGCATAAGCTAGCTGATCCAGAGGCATCCTCAGTTGGTTTATCAAGTTGATCATCTTGGTGAAGTGTCTTATGGTGCCATTTGGTGCACTCGTTTACGCCGCATCATTTTTTCTTTCTACATTTTAAGGATCTGTGTCCTTTTCGTAAACATGACCAACAAGCTCCATTTTCTTTCAATAGTTTCATTTTTTCTTCAATGGGTTTTGACAGATATAGTTTACAGTCGCTTGTCCAGTGATCTGCTTCTTTGTTTAGTAGACACTTACTGTAAGATTGATAAGTGTGTCCGCTGCTGCCTTCTTCTGTCTTTTTGCTTGTATTGGCATAGTGTACTGAGCCCTTTACTGTTGGTAACTCGTAGCTCTGCGATGTCGTATTCGATGGCTCTTTTCTGGCTGAGGAGAAAGCTAAGGAGACTTGGAAATTTGTTGGTTTTGTCTACTGTACTGTTGTCTGCGCTGACCAGTTTAGCCCATTCTTTTCTTATTTCAGGAGGCAGTTTTCTCTCGATTATGCTTACTGAGCTGGTTGTAGTGATCTCTCTTTCCAATCCAAGTTTCTTTAGATCGTTGTATCCGTCCTCTACTGCGTCAACAAGTTCTATGAATTTTTTATTCTCACCTTCTTTGATAGGTCTTACGCTCTGTATTGTACTGATAATAGCGTCAGCAACTTTAGCTGGGTCTCCATATTTCTCATCTAGTCGTTTCCAGATCTCCTGGATGTCGTCATCTATGCTTTTCACTGTGTCATTCGCTTCCTTTCCCAGGCAAGATCGTAGAATGTAGCACGCGCTTTCTTTATTCACCGTAGGCATGACTTGTTTCTGAAAGTCCTGCTTGAATTGAGGATATTGTCTTATTGTT
>OZ037777.1:24276209-24353709 GCA_964035525.1 Porites cylindrica | reverse complement strand
GAAAGCCACAACACTGAAGGTTGCAGCAAGAGCAGCAATTGAGCGTAGACGTGGTTTGCCAGCATTTTTCTTGTTTACATGGTTAGCGACCATTCATATAATCTTGAGCAACTGCACCCCATTATGGCGGGGTTGTAAGATTGCATGTAAAGGAGGGTTATTTTTTTACCCCACCTAAGCAGGTTACCTCACCTACCTGGGGTCTCCCACCTTTATGTTAACAGGCCCTAAGTCTCAGGAACCGTGAAACTGGTAATAAACGGTATACCTAACCCGGGACTAGCTGTGATACTACCGGCCATCTTCAAGAACGTCAGCATAGCAGCCAAAGAAGCCATTATATCGGTGTAAAACGAATATTAGATTGCGGTTGTTTCATGCGTCTTGTTTTGTGACTTTTTCTGTGTTCATTTTTGTCACCATCTCTAAATATCAATCATGTTCAAAACACCCCTACTAACAAAATATTTCGTAAAGCTCTTTAGAATGATATTCAGCAAAAAAACAAGGTGTGACCAGGAGCTGATTTCCAGGCTCCTGGTGTGGCAACATAGGCATAAGTGAATGCAAAGTTTTGCAGTATGTAATCTGTCAAAAATCTGTTTGAGTGGTCAAAGTTGGGGCTGATGGGCTTCTTTATCATGACCATGCCATTATTATAAGGGTCAGGCCATAATTATTGTTGACCCTTGCTTTTTTGGTATTTTATGTGATTTTCCACAGCATTATTTTGTGAAAAGTTGGTAACAGAATTGCTCTTGAGGAATTCATGATCGTAAGATTTCGTAACCACGGCGTATTCGCCTAATTGCATCAAACAAATTACATTCATTTTCATAAATGATGCATCATTGGTTGGCTAAAAGAGGCCTTGTTCCTGTAAATTTCAGCTCTTCTGAAGTTAGTTTGTTTGTAAATTGTAACGCACGTGCCGACCTTCCTTTTTTTTGAAAGATCGTATAGACCTACCATTAACACTCTGGTCTAAGGGCTCTGAAGTGAATGAGCCGCTTACAGGTGTATAGGCATGCAGGGACCTCATACACTTCTTTTTAAATGCAAATGTGCAAAAAATAAAGAGTGTTAAAAATTCCTGGAGAGGCATGTTTTACAACCTCGTCTCCAGGGCTTAATAAAAAGGTAGAAAAAGGTAAAGCGACCATATTTTACGTCAATAACTCGTGACAGTGATAAGTGATAAACTTGAGGTTGACGGTGCGCTCCTTTTACCCCCCTCTCTCCATTAATTCTCCGTTTTAAGGGTATTTAAAGCTAGTCAAAGCTACCAAGAAAAAAGAGAAGTTGAAATAAGGAGGTGTTGACACCGGGCTCGAACTCGGGACCTCTCGCCCCGAAGGCTGCACATTAACCAACTGTGCCACCCTTACTCCTCCTTTTCCCCCTGAGGACGAGGTTGACATGTTTTAATCATTATCTCAAGGACAGGGTTACCAACGAAGCAAATTATAATCTTATCTTAGCTGCACAATTACAAAGTGGGCGCGTTGTCAGTTACGGTTCATGAGGTTGTTCATGTGGCATGTCAAACTTTAACGATTCTATCGTTTAGGATGTGATACATTCGCGTTTTATGTTATTGTATGACATCTTTGAAAGCTGGCTTTGTGATCTGTTTAAGTTGATATGTAATGATATGATCACTGGCAAGTCTTAGCAGTGACACTGATAGCCGCACAGTCCGCCCAATGAACATGGTCACACTTACCGTGAGGAGACCGGGCACTAGTCAGTATTATGTACATGTAAAACTATTTTGAATAGTGTAACAACAACTAAACATTACCAAATTAAAAACTTAAACATTTGCAACAAATGTTTTTTAGCCAAATCAAACAAGAAGAGTACTCACCACAGGGCACCCAATCTGCTATTATAGGTGAAAGTTAACCCCCCCTTTCATCTGTAATTAGGACCATTTGTAACGGGCACCCCCTCCAGTATTAATCGGTAGGTACTAAGGAAGCTCTGTGCAAAATTTGACACTTTTGTCACGTCTGTAACGATCCGGCCTATATTTTGCACTAAGAGACCTGACTATTAGAAGTTTGAAACCTTTTGTCTTTTGTGCATGCAAGTATTGTCAGGGGATTGAGAAGAGGCGGCAACTGAATTTTCTATTTATTTCCCAGCTTTCCCAGATGACACAGCTAAACTTATTATATGCATTGCATATAATGCAATCCGACTGGCAGATGTACAAAGAAATCAGCTAGCTTCATCAGCCAAAGCAATGGGCATAAAAAATTCACCAAAAGAGAAGAATGGTTTGGTAAAAGTGGTTGCAGAAGCCCTTGTAAAAAAGAATTATGTCAGAATAAGAGGGAACCCAAAAAATGCTTCAAGGCGTGACATACAAAAGCTGAAGCCATTTTAATTGCATTCAAGTGTGGTTTAATTCCATCTAACTACAATACAAAATTAAAAAAGTTTGTTGTTTTCCTTTTTGTGCAACCTGGGCATTTGTAGCTTGTAATAATAATTTCATCATAAGTGTGCAGGGCAATGAAACAATTAAGGTGCAATGAAACAATTCAGGTGCAATAAAATGTTGTGTTTCTGAGTTTCTTCCTTTGTTTGTGATGTGCACATCACAAAATATATTGTGAATGTTAAGTTGATTCAACTGAACATTAACAAGCTTTTGTTATGTGCTCATCACAAACAATGGAAGAAACTCGGAAACACAACATTTTATTGCACCTTCTTCTATTGTCTCGCAGCTTTATTATTATAAAATATAAGCTACAAATGCCCAAAGATGTTTTGGGGTTTTTGGTTAATTTTCTTAACATAAAGATGATATTGTCACGACTTTTGTTACTTGTACCACAGTAGCAGAACTGATTATTGTACACATGTATCCTTTGTTAATTTATCATTAAAAGTTGAAAGTTTATAGCCTTTGATGATTATGGTTGGTTTTAATGGTGAACTGTTAGAAGTGTAACCTTAGCTTTGCGGAATTGGCGATTTCCATGATAACTATATCAAAAAAAAAATTCAGAGCAGTGGATTATTAAGAAGTTAATTAACTAACCACAAATCCACTTGGATGTTTTCAAATTTCTTTTGATGGGAATTAAAATATCACAAGTGAGAATGGAGATTTCTAATTCTCAATAACGGTTTTTACATTACCTTTCAAAATAATAATTTTATTCCAATCATTCATGTTAACAACAATATAAATAGACATTGATGGGTTTTCCTTCATCATGGCAAATGACAATTTCCCAATGACAGCTAGTACATTAAAGTAATCTGAACATAAAACAGTAAAAAACATTGTTATTTGAATTACCATTAATGTTAAGCTATTAATTCCCAATGATGGTTTATAAATTATCATTTATGGCAATTTGATTCCTACTATGGGTTTTCCTTCATGGGAAGTAGCAATTCCTCAATAACACTATTAAAATAACCTGAATGTTAAAACAATAAAAGATGATGTTATTATTTGAATTACCATCTATGGTTAAGCTATTTCCCAATAATGGTTGATAAATTACCATTTATAGTAATTTGATTCCTACCATGTATGGAATTAAAATGGCAATAAACATTGATGGGTTTTTCTTCATGGGAAGAGGCAATATCCCAATAATAGAACATTAAATAACCTGAATGTTAAAAGACTAACAAACATTATTGTTAATTTGAATTACCATCAATGTTTGAAAAGAATTTAACATCAATGATACATTACATAAAACCATCAGTGGTAAGTTGGCACTAACCATCAGTGGAATTTGTAATTAACATTTATGTGAATTTTCAAAGAAAAACATTAATGGTAAGTGTCCAACTTTAACATTTATGTTTTTTTTCCTTGGAATTGATGAAATCCCATTCGATTTTACATCAATGATTTTCTGCAATTTTTTCCTGTGGGAGGTAGTTTTCATCCGTGACACCGCAGCTTGTAAGTGTTATGGCTGCAATGGATCAGTTCGTAGAAAGCCATCAGAGGATCCACCACCAGCTCCTTATGACATATTCCTACGGAGGAGGGAATATAGAGTGTACAGAAAGAAAGGTTCAACAAAAATATGCATTGCCAAAACGAAAGAATTTGTTTATTACCACCCACTTAAGGCTTGTTTGCCAAAGGAAAGTAGCCATGGTGACCTTCTGGCGTCAGAGAACACTACAATCCGACTTCAAGTTAGCCATCGGGAGGTATTTTGGAGGGAGTTTGGATTCACCTTGTGAACTGTGTGGAAGTCGCATACCTGACGATGTGTACTCATTGTTTTATGAAGAATTATTCAATCGCTATGAATAATTTGGCTTTGTTTCGTTTGGATTAAACCCTTCTTTACATGAAGAATTATTCACTTGTTTTGAAATGAATAGTTCGATTGTTTGTGGCATTGTTGTTGTTCAGTAGGAAAGGACACTATGTTCAGTGTGTAGACTTCAATGTTCATATGAATTTATTCCAAGGAGATTCAGACCAAAGATTCGTTACAAGGATCTGGTTAGACTACGAAAAACAAAACGAGTGTGAATAAAAGGAAGAAAGATGAAAATACTTAGCGACAACATACTTACAGAATTTGAAGGCTCGAGGGAAACGTGAAAAGACTTTAGGCCGTGTAAACGAACAGAACTCGACTAGAACTTTACCTCAAGATTTTCGAGCGAGCACATGCGCCAGACCATAATATTACAACGACATATAAATGACGTAGTTCTTCTACCAGTCCCGCTCGGGCTAAAGACGGGAAAAACTTAACAGATACAAGAAGAACGTTTTGAAACCTACATTCCGGCCCCTAAAATCGTAGGCAATAGCAAAGGATTTTAAAGGAAACTTGACCGAAACAAAACGTTAAATCTAACAGTTCTCCAAACATATACAAAGTTCGGATCATAGTTCAGTTCAGCACTGCTTCATCTCCACTGACTCCAGGAGAACGATCTTATCGACAGGGCGATCATATTGCGAGGTTCTGGTCTTCACCGTTACACTCCTCACATGTTCATCAGTGCTGTTCTTGCGCACACTGATAATCCGACCAAGAGGCCAAGATGATCTCGGTACTCTATCGTCGACCACAAGTACTATGTCATCAACGGCGAAGTTCCTTGACGGATAAGTCCATTTCTGCCTCTCTTGCAACTGTGGCAAGTACTCTCTAATCCATCTCCGCCAAAACACGTCGGCTAAATATTGAACTTGGCGCCATCTTCTTCAGGAATAGCCATCCTCTTTCCTGAACACACCTGGGGGAAGTCTTGGGCCTGACCGTAGCAACAGCAAATGACTCGGCGTGAGAGCTTCAGAATCTGACGGGTCATCAGATGACTTCGTTATGGGACGCCCATTAACAATTGACTCCACTTCACACATGAGGGTAGTCAACCCTTCATCATCCAGCGGCTGTTCCTTCATAAGTGCAACGAGAATCTTTCTGACAGTTCTAATACAACGTTCCCACACGCCACCGAAATGGGACCCCGATGGTGGGTTAAACAGCCACTTGACATTTCTTTGCAAGAGGAACTCATGGATCTGACTCTTGTTCCAACCAGAGATAGCTTCTCGGAGTTCCTTGCACCCGCCAACAAAATTTGAACCGTTGTCCGACCTCATTACTTCAGGAACACCTCGCCTTGCGATAAAGCGGCGCATGGAGTTCAAGAACGAATCAGTGTCCATACTCTGGGCGACTTCCAAGTGTATGGCTCTGGTCGCCAAACACGTGTACAAGACTCCATAACGCTTAACTTGACTTCTAGCCCTCTTGACCCAAAACGGACCGAAACAATCAACGCCTACAAAACTGAACGGGGGTTTGTTAGGTGTGACTCTGTCAGCAGGAAGATCGGCCATCTTCTGAATTTTAAACGGAGCCTGTCTTCGCCTACAGCTAAAACAACGGTTTACAACTCTTCTCACCGCAACTCTTCCTTTGATAATCCAGTAACTCTTTCTGATCAAAGAGAGCACATATTCTTGACCAGAATGTCCAGAAAGCAAGTGATAATGCCTGACAATCAAATCTACAACATGATGTTTCTTAGGCAGTATTACAGGGTGTCTTTGTTCCTGTTCAATTGGTGCATGCCTCAATCTTCCTCCCACACACAGCAGGTCATCGCGCAGCTCAGGATCGAACTTGGCGATTGAACTTGATTTCTTGACGGAACCTGTTCTTCTGGCTCGGACTGATTTCTTGAGCTCAACTTTTGATTCTTTACCTTGCAGACACACCAACTCTTCTCTAAAGCATTGCCTTTGTACATACTTCAAGACTTCTATCTCAGCAGAGTGCATTTCTTCTACACTGATGGGACTGGGTATTTCAGAGACGAGTACTTTAGCTGTGCCTTCCTTCCGCCTGCGACACTCGCGCAGAAGATTAGAACGGTAACGCAAGATCCAAGCCATCAATTTCTTAAGCTTATACCACAAGGAACAGGACTGCACTACTCGGTTTAAGAAGTCAGCTTCAACTGTAGACGCTACTGAGAAAGTTTTCCTTTCCCGTTTCACCTCAGGATCATCTTCCTTTATTTCCACAGAAATTTCAGGTCGCTTAGGCCAGCGGTCCTCTGCTTCCCACCAAAAGGGAGGGCCATTAATCCAGCGGCTTTGGTGGATGATGTCTTCAGCTGAAAGCCCTCTGGACGCATCGTCAGCTGGGTTGGAATCTGTGTCAACATAGTTCCACTGATCTGGTCGCAATCCTTCATGGATTGTCGTAATTCTGTTCGCGACGAACGTCTGAAATCTCTTCTCTTTGTTCGTAATATAGCTCAACACGCACGTGCTGTCCGTCCAAAAGAACTCTTCTTCTAGTGCTACATCCAACTCATGTTGCATCATCTTGTTCAATCTGGTGGCAACCACAGCAGCTGAAAGCTCCAGACGAGGAATAGTAACTGACTTCTGGGGTGTTTGTCTCGACTTCCCCATCAAAAAGGCACAATGGACATTTCCAGCTTCATTGACGACTCAAAGATAAGTAACAGCACCATATCCTTCACCTGATGCGTCTGAGAAATTGTGAAGTTGGCTAGACACTATGCGGCCAAAGTTCTTGGGCCTTAAACAACGTTCAACAGCGAACTGTTCGAGTTTTGGAAGTTCCTGCAACCAATCTTGCCAACGCTTTAAATCTTCAAGGGGAATTCTATCATCCCAATCCAATCCCTTCCGGCACAGATCACGCAGAATTGCTTTCGCAGGCAGAATTAATGGTGCAACAAACCCTAGAGGGTCATAAATTGAGCTTATGACGGAAAGAATACCCCTCCTCGTTGGGGGTCGGTCCTTCACTGCAATCTTAAAACGGAAGGTATCTGACTGGACATCCCACAGAATGCCGAGGGCACGCTCAACAGGCAAGTTCTCGAGATCAAGCTCTTTGACCAAACTGGCTCTCTCGGATACTGGGACTGACTGGATGACATCGTAGGCATTTGAAACCCATTTCGTTAAGCAGAAACCTCCTTTGGCCAGCAACTGACGTAGCTGATCGACCAGTCGACTTGCTTGTTGGTTATCTTCCACAGACTTCAAGCAGTCATCAACATAGAAATTTCTTCTCACCGTCTGAATGGTGTCTTTATCAAAATGTTCCGCATTGTCTTCAGCCGTTTTCTGCAGTGCATAATTCGCACAACTGGGAGATGAAACTTCCCCGAAAAGGTGAACTAGCATTTGAAATTCTTCTGGTTCCTTGTCCATTTCACCACTCGGCCACCACAGGAAACGTAGGTACCTGCTATCCTCTATTGGTATGCGCACTTGATAAAACATCTTCTCAATGTCAGCCATGATGGCTATGGGCTGTTCTCTAAATCTTGTTAGGACTCCAATGAGCGAGTTGGTTAAATCAGGTCCTTGCAAAATCTGTTGATTGAGGGAGACATTCTGGAATTTTGTGGCACAGTCAAAGACCACCCGGACCTTGTCGGGCTTTTGTGGGTGAATGACGGGGTGATGAGGTAGATACCATGAGGGTGAATCCTCTCGCTGACCTTCAGGAACTTTCTGTGCATGTCCTTTGTCAAACAAGTCATCCATAAATAAAGAATACTTCCGGTGTAGTTGGGGATCCTTCAGCAGCCTCTTCTTCAGCAACCCAAGATGATGTTCAGCGACGATCTTGTTGTTGGGCAGATCTGGAGGGAAGACCTTCCAGGGAAGCGCAACCTCGTAATGACCACCGCAGAGCTCAGCAGAATCCTCCATTATGGCAAGGGCTCTCTTGTCATCTTGAGACAATCCTTTCTCAATGCTGAACTGCGAATCATTAAATTCCACTTCACAGAAACGTACAAACTGCTGGTCCAAGACAACATGAGACTGGATACAGTTTGAAGTACGGGCTGCCTTACTTGCCCTACTGAGTGGGCCATTGATGGTCCATCCTAGCAGTGTTCGCACGGCATAAGGACCACCATCTTCACTTCTCTGCACTTCATGAGGTTCAAGAAGTTCGGGCACATCACTACCTATGAGCAATTCGATGTCGGCATCAATGCAAGGTAAGTCAATATCTTTCAGGTAGAACCACCTTTCCACATCACTTTGAACCGGCATATCATCAACGGTGACTGGAAGCTTGACTCGTGAGAAAACATTTGACAGTTCAACGACATTACGTCCTTGCAGATCAGAAACTTCCAACTTGACCACTAGACTTTCACTCTTAACATTTTCACTATCCATGGTAGTTAAAGACAGCATCGATTTTCTACCTGTTGCACCTAGACGTTCTATCAACTTGTCAGTGCAAAATGTAGTGTTCGACCCTGGATCCAGAAACGCGTAGGTTTGAACCATCTTCTCCCTTCCCTCGGCTCTGACATTAACCGGAACTATGGCAAGTCCTGTAGCTGATGCTCCGGCCCCAGTCGCACTACACACTCCTTCACATGCTACCATTTCAGTGAAACAGCTTCGGGCTTGGCCATTCTGATTCTCATTCTCTGTGTTGCTCGACTGGGTCTCAGATACTGATGGAGTTGGTGCTTTGACTGGTTTGTCATTCTTTGGGTGTAAGAACGTAGAATGTTTCCGATGACCTATCTTACATCCGACAATCTGGCAGAAGCTTTTCTTGGGGCACGAAATCGCCATGTGTCCCGCAACAAGACAATTATCACACAGTCCTCTACTATGCACAAAACTAATTCGCTCATCAACCGACTTTCCTCTGAAAAGCTGGCAGCGTGACAGCCAATGACTCTCCTTACACAATGGGCACTTGACGTTCGACTTGTCAGGCGCACGTTCAGTGTTGTCCTTAGGTGGGTCAGTAGTACTTTCCGGGGTGGTTCCTTGTGTCGTGAAAGCAGAACCTTTGTGCTCCTTTGATGGTGTTCTGTACCTTCTTTTGGAACCAATGCCTACAGCATTGTTCTTGTCATCATTCGAGTGGATGTCCCCAAACACTGGATGGTTGGCTATTCTAGCCTTTGCTTCAACAAATTCTGCAACATCTCCGATAGTGACCTCTCTTTTCAGCTCTTCATTGATGTAATCAGCCTTTTCTCTCCATCTCTGTCTTAGCCAAAGTGGCAACCTTCCAATGATCCTTTGGAGAGTGTCAGGGTTTTCAATTTTGTTTAGATATCCAATTTCCTTGAGAGAGTTCTTACAACTTGTAAGTACAACCGAGTACCTTTGCAAAGCAAGACCATCATCTGACTTAATCTGAGGAGTTTTCGTTACTCGATCAATGAGGGCAGTTGCTATTTTGTAGCTTTGACCATACCTATCCTTAAGGAGTGCTCTTGCAGTCTTGTAGCCTTCTTTGGGATCCATCGATAAACAGCTTTGCATTAACTCCTTCACTTCTCCTGATGTATATTGAACGAGATAGTACAAACGTGAGTTCGGGCTGCTTGTCTTTGACTCTATTAAATTTTCAAAGGCTCGCACGAAGTCAGAGTACTCAACAGGATCACCCGAAAACACAGAGATTTCAGGCTGTGGCAATGTCATGGCTAATGTTTGAAGCTGGTGCTGTTTCAGCAATTCCTGAAGCTGTTGATTTTGTTGTTGTTGCATCTTCTGGACTTCAATCACGTGACTGACATTCTTGTCACTTAGATCTAGGTGTTGTTCCAATAATCCACCTTCAGCACTTTCACCATTAATCGCAGAGGGTGAGCATCCGTAACCTTTCCATACAGGGGCGTTTGGGTTTAGTGGACTGCATTTAACCTCTTGATTTTCCTCTGTCTGATGAACTGGAGCTTCCACAGTTTCCTTCTCTTTGACTTGACCTGGAGTGGAGGTTGCAAATTGACCTGCTAGTGTCAGTGTATGACTTTCTTGGCCCTCAGGCTTATCCACGGTGCTCTCCTTCTTGGTTGCA
The DNA here is from genome assembly GCA_964035525.1 of Porites cylindrica. Lineage (NCBI taxonomy): Eukaryota > Metazoa > Cnidaria > Anthozoa > Scleractinia > Poritidae > Porites > Porites cylindrica. The sequence goes on along the minus strand of OZ037777.1, from coordinate 24,343,345 downwards.
TGTAAAGTCGGTAACTGACTTGACAGTGTTGACAGACGTCGCTCCTCACAATAACTGTACACCCTTTCTTCAGCGTCGGCCTTTGCTAACTTAGTTTCCAACTCAAAATTCTCTTTCTTCTGCTTCAACAAGAGTTCTTCTAACTGAATGTCCTGCCGTGTCTTCAATGCAGCTACTTCCACTGACAAGGCACTTTGCCTGGCACCTGACAACAACTTCTTTCGGAAAGTTCAAGTTCTTAGGAAGTGTTTTCCGTTTAAACACAACATACGGTGGCAGTTCGGTACCATTGCCGAGGCAGGCAAGCATCACGGTAAACCTGTCCTTGTCATGACCTGTGCTCACGATAGGGACGCTCTTGACTCCTCTGTCTGATACTGTACTGTTCGTTACAATGTCAAACGTAAGCGGGGTCTGATCGGCATTACCAATGCATTTAAGGTCAAAGTCATGTTCCTTCCGTTTAACCAACACGTAACGCTGAGACTTGATTAACTTTTCCTCGTAGTCTTGTGGAAGTTTTTGAGCAATTGTCATTCGCCTTCTGATGGAGAAGCCAAATCGATCCATGAAGCGGTAGCACCAGCATTTAGAGGCCTTAAATTGTTCGGACAATCCCAGCTTTTGCGCGACTGATTTTGCTTTAAGGCAAATAATGTTTGTGGACACGCCAGTACCAGCTTTGCGCTTCTCGGTGATCCACTCAGCGACTTCCTTCTCGAGCTCCGGAAATGCAGCAGAGCGACCTCGTTGAGCACGCTTGTTGCGGGGTGTTTTAAGCAGCTTTTCTCGCTGCGATCGCCAGCGACACACACAGCTTTCATCGACATTAAACTGCTTTCCAGCGGCACGGTTTCCTTTGTCAACAGCATAAGCTACAACTCTGAGTTTAAAAGACGCGGTATATGATGCTCTGGGAGAACCCCTCTCTGCCATGATGCTACTTAAGCTTAATTGACAGAATGAAAGCATGTGTGACATTTATTTAAACTCGCGTGCCGATCGCGCGGATCGAAGATAGCAAAAGCTGATTGGTTTAAACAAGACAATAAGCAGACAATAGGCTAAGGCATGCACAAGTTACGAATGGATTGACGACTGTGTTTTCTTAGCTCAAGTTTTTGCGATATTTAACAATTATGGAACAAATTTGCGAATAAAATAAAAATGGGTTAGGATCCACGCTATATGTGATATTGTATAACCTGAGAATATTGTCAAATAATGAACATACACTTCTCTAGGAATCAATTTTCGCGCAAAAAAACAGGACCATGTAAAAGCCTGAAACATTCGGCTTAGTTAGGTAACTTAGCAACGCTTTACAGACGCACGCTTCTTTGATTGGCTAAAAAACATTATAGAAAGCCTCGGCCGAATCACACAGTAGACCGCGATCAGTAAACAACATGGAAACGTTCGCTTTCACATCAGCTGTGCGTGGATATCATGTTTATAAAGACGTATGGAAACCATCGATCGGGGAAAAGCTTGTTGCTAAACGAGAGTTTAACAACCCAATGGACAAACATGCCGTGAAAGTAGTGAAGGACGACGAAACAGTCGGCCATTTGCCTCGCGAATTCTCTCGAATAGCGTGGTATTTTCTTGCACGTAGTGGGGAAATCAGCGTTGAAGTGATCAGTCGCAGACGACACTGTAAGCAGCTGTGCGGAGGAATGGAGATTCCGTGCCAGTTAGAGTTTAACTGCTCAAACAAAGCGCAGATGAAACACTTAAAAGAACTACTGGCGAGCAAGATTCAGGTATAGAACCTGCAGATGCAAACAAACGGCTCCTTTAGGAGCCACCACTTCTACCGAATGCAATGATCAACGACAGGTTTCAATATGTTTAATCTTTATTTACTGAAGTTCAGTTGAAGTTCAGTTCAATTTGTGACCCCTACAAGCCAGTTTACTCCCTTTGAGAGCAATGGTCTCGTGTATAAGCCGCACCCGCGATTTTTGACTCAAAATTTCGGCAAAAAGGTGCGGCTTATACACGAGTTTTTACGGTAGTTTTTCTTGGTATTTAATAACAATTCTTAACTTTTTGAAATGACTCCTGGGTTCAAACCTTTCACAATTCTTAACTTATTCAAAGAACGAAAGTAGAGGTCTAGAAAACCCTTTCATCTACTGTCTTTTAAAATGCCCTGTGGTAACCTTGTTTGAATGAACAATGCAACATGTCGCAAATGTTGTTTGACGTCGTATATATTACTTTATTTGCAGCTGTCACTTTAGAGGAGTTACACACCTTACCTTGTGATATTTTATATCAACCGCTTACAAGGTAAATTCAGTAATGTAGTGTTCCTAGTTTAATCTAGCTGAGCGCGAGGATATTCCAGGTCATTTCAGTCAATTCTGAAAAAGTACAAACCGCTTTCTACAATACCCTGCGAGCACTGAGGTCTTTCAAAAGACTTATCTAGGAAGATCAAAGGGCCCTCTGCTCGCAGGATGCATCTACAACTGCTTTACAACAAAATACTTTAGATATCAGAGTTGAATTAAAATAAATTGTCTATGCAAGGAGAACTTGTTCGTGCTAAAGGGCTTTAGGTTCGGCGTCAGGGCGTCCTGTGTATCATTACCCTATGAAGATCGCTCATGTCTGAAGGGATTTATTGGGATGGTCTCTCCGAATGTGATTGGTCCCAGGGGTACAGGGTGCAGAGGGGTCATGTTATAAAACCCTTGATTGTCGTTAAATTCACAGCTAGCCTGCGTGACAGAATCGCTTTTGTTTTATAAACATTGAAGCCGGTGTATTCTACAGGAAAGCCATTATGTGGGTTAAAAACATTATTGATTTTGAGAGATTTTTCTATCTAGACATTCCCTGTCTCAAGATAAATCTCACTGTAATCTTTATGAGTTCCTCAAGCAATGAATTAATGCATTAGTATGAAAACGCAAAAACAGATATTTCTGTGGGTTTGTGGCAGCCATGTTCGTGCCTGTCAAAAGAACACCAACATGATGTCACCCTAGGTGGGGGAAAGGTCCCCCGACCCCTATGAAAGTGACGGGGGAGGTCGTCGGAAAATTTCAAAAACACCCTTAAAAGGTACCAGAATCTTGTTTTATGGGCGTGTCCCAAATATATTTCCACCCCTAAGAGGTACCGCAAATTATACTGGCTTGTTAAAGCGTATCAAGCATCTGTTGTCTCTGGGTCCTCTGGATGCACGAGTTGCATTATACAAAGCTTTAATAAGAACTCTATTCAACTTTGCTGATACCATCTAGGGAGACAGCGATAATCATGATATTACATTAATGCATGATGTACAGGTGAAAAGTTTAGTGCAATTCAAGAACGAAAACAGTCCAACAGACTTTCGTGGCGGAATACCATTCCATTCCAATAATTAATTGGGGACTCTTGCTCGGGATCATTTTGGGTGGACGTGAAGAGAATTGGGGATCCTTTTCTGGATCGGTATCATGTCAGGGTCGATTTAGGGATCATTTCAGGGTTGGGAATAATGTTGGGGTTGGGGATCATTTCGGGGGCTGTACAGGCGTCAGGATGCAAAGCTTTATAAATTTAGGTTAAACGTTTTTCCGAATATCTCGCATACAAAATTGGCGATGCTTATCTTCTTTCACTTCCCAGATTATGGACGTTCGGTATCGAACGGTTTCCATTTTTTTTTCGATGGCATGACAGTGAAAATGGAGATAGAGATGATCGCACAGCTGTTAATGCCAAAGGGGTTCAGTCAAGGACCGTCATCCAGGGTTTGTACGCGTTTTTGGACTCAAAATTCAAGGACTTTCCAGGACATATGTTCCATTTTTCAAGGACTCCACGAACTGCAAAATAAAAGGATGTTCAGTTTCTCATAGTAGCGATTGTGCCGAGCTAACACACAGGTAAAAGTCTGTCTTTTTGAGTTCATCCACAACAGTCAAAATTTTGTCCTCAATGTCTTTGCGAGTCATCTCCTTTTCTTTTGCAGTTCTCCTCAAACTATTTGACTTTGTAATCCACACAAGTTTCCCAGTATCCTCTGCTTTCTGTGCAAACTCGTCTGCCGATTTTACAAGACTGTCAACATCAGCTTCTAAATGCCTTCTTTACTTTTTACATTCATCAAGTTCATTGACTAGCTCCTTTCGCTTCAGTTTTACACCCTCAGAGGTTTTCTTCCTCTTTTGTTCATCAAGATACAATGAATACTTCTGCCTTGCTCCTGCAGCTGACAAGAGCAGAGGTTTGCTGATTGAAACAGCATGGACACCTCCCACAGATAGTACATGGTCTTGTGCCAGCCTTTGAGAAATGAAGGACCACTCTTGAAGGTTCTCAACTTCCAGTTGCTTATTGACTGGGAATCCTCTTTCGACACTGGCTTGGCCACGTGATAATATCAGTAGGTCTGCGACTACTTTCCACAATGATTGGTAGGATCGCTTCTGTCCCATGTGAAGATACAGAAAGGAATCAAGTCTGTCATTGTTAGGATCATAGTCATTGAACTCTGACGGAGAAGAAGAGGGGACTTCTATAATAACTTGTCTAAATAGTTCCAAAAGGGAATCACAGGCACCTTCCAGAACTTTCTTGGCATTTTCAAGGGTAGTCAAAACTCTCTCCTGAATTTTGTGATGGAAACATCATGGTCACTCATCACGTTCCTTGGATCTAAGCAATTTATATTCCTTACAAGGAAATACTGAATTGGTGCTTTGGCAATCAGTTTGCAAACCACTTTCACAAGGAACTCCTTGCATTCCATCTGAAACTGAAGCAATCTTTTCTCTGAAACTGTGGACTTTGCAATCAACTCCTTGATCTTCTTGTCAGCTGTAAACCCCAGGTCAAACTTGGGAATGAGAGGCATGAATGCTGGAGTCAGCAGGGTCAAGTTTTGTAAGGTTCAATGGGGTTTTGGCTTCACTGATAACAGCGGTATCAATAGATCTTCTCATAAATCCCCCAAGCATGCTGTACAGGTCTGTAGCCAGGAAAGGAAGCATTGGCTTGTCGGTTTGATAGTGTCAAGAAAGGTGTCCATTGCTTGGCTACTGATAGGAAGAAAGCCACTTTTGAAGTCGTAAAGGGATCTGCAACAAACTCTTGTACTGTTTGAAAGGATTTATTCTGTGGCTGTGGAACTTTCCCTGCCATTGCACTCTGAACATACTTGACAACAATGTCCCACATACTCTGTGTACGGTCTGCAACCAAGACATTCTCTAACCATCTATGTTTGCAGAACTTCAAAGCAAACAGTGAGCTTCCTGTTACTTTGGTGTAGTCCTCTCTCCTTGCCGGACTGTCCTGAAAAAGCCAGTGAAGGTTAGAGAACAACCTGTCTAATTGCAATCCTGATGCCACAGCGCCATCCTTGAATGCTCCGTGAAGAATGTGTAAACCACAGCTGCCAATGTTCAATATGTGACTATTATGCTCCTTTTTTACCTCATCAGTCAGCATACTGTAAAATTTCCAATTAACGTTGGGTCCATCCATTGACAGCTAATACAAGAGAAAACGTTTCTTGTAATATTGAAAAGGTAACAGATTACTTAGACTACGAGTAGTCCCCCATTTCCCCTCAGGGATAGTAGAGCGAGCAAAACGCGAGCGCGCGTGAAAATCAACCCACGCGAGAAAAGGCGACACGCGGTGGGGAGAGAGAAAAATGAGGGACTACAGACAAAGCCCAAGCTTTTGAACTAATGCGTTGCTCTCACAACGCAAAACTCTGATTGGCTCTTCCATGGAACTCTGTCAACATCTGTCAAAAACGCGCCAGCCGCTATCAACACTCGACATAATCTCAATTTACAGAACAAATAACTAGAGCAGAAATAATAACAGCAAAGAACAAATAACTAGTCAGAGTTGCTCTTGTAGAAGCAACTAAGAAGAAAGCCAACCCAGCAACTGATGAGGTTCGCGTGGAGAACCGAAACCATGGTCTTGTCTGATCACAAAGTGGGAATTGAATAACGGAACAGTCGCTTATTCAAAAGTTATCACCAAGGCAGGAACTACGCACTCCAGTCCAAATACTCACATTATCTCCAGAAAAACAAGTGGCAGTTAAAATTCATGAGCAGTCATGACTGAGTCACATCGCAGTTCTCCATAGTTGATGTAGTTTTAGTTTAAGCTGCAATCCATTCTGCAAGATTTGGATATCGCTATCCGTCCTGCTAAAAACGCTGACGAGCTGGGCCCAGCGTGACAAAACATTGCAGGAAACCGACACATTCACGGCCAAAAAGATAATCGCTGAAAATCATTCAGATCCAGGAGGCAATCGCCGGAAAAATTAAACAACCCTAGACCCTTATTTAGCCGCATTGAAGAGCTTTACTTTTCAAAAGAAGTGAAATAAAATGCTCTTGCATTAGTGGGCAAATCATGCCGACCATAGACGATAACCGCAGAAAATTAATATACGTGTCACGACCTCTCATTATGAAATAAGCGGCAAAAATCAAATTTGCTCACTCAAAACGTTTTCCTCCAGAGCATAATCTTTCCGTCAGAAAAAAAAATTCATTGGAACAAGCAGCATTTTGGCATGAGTAAAAAGTCGTGTGTTGCCTACACTATCAAGTTCTTCACGCGAAACAACTGTCAAGAAAATTAGTATCTGGGTTTTCTTTTGCTTGCAATAAGTATCCCCTGCAGTTTACCAATGACAAGAGCAATGACAGCTCAATGAGGGAAGGAAGCCGATTGGATGCGCTTAATTGATTTGGAAGGGGATACGAACTTCACACTCCGAAATCAGTCGGCCGTGAAGGGTCAAAAGCTTGGGCTTTGTCTGTAGTCCCTCATTTTTCTCTCTCCCCGCCGCGTATCGCCTTTTCTCGCGTGGGGTGATTTTCACGCGCGCTCGCGTTTCGCTCGCTCTACTATCCCTGAGGAAAAATGGGGGACTACTCGTAGTCTACAGATTACTTTATTCATTACTTGCATTATGCCCCAGCCTTTGTGTCACAGTCCAACAAGACACGAAATAAACAAGTTGTGGATGCATTGGAATTGTGACAATTTGCAATGAAATAGTGTTGATTATTTAAACCTTAAAGGGCAGAAAACCAAGTAAGGTGTTTCATTTCTATTTAATAGAATTCCCACTGAAAATTTATCTCTTTTGGGAACATTGGCTAGATTGTGAAAATAAAATATATCACATGCACCAAACTAGATTAAGTAATCAATAATCATCTTTCGCCCTTCTACAGCAAAGTAATAACAGACATTGTAAAATTTTCATGGCAATATTTTTATACTAAATAACAGCATTACACAAAGCATTTGCATGTATTTCGTAAGTAACAGCGGTTTGCACCACACTACATGTATTTACGAAACCTATGAGGTAACATCATCAGCGAAGAAACGACTATGTTTATCTTTCGTTTGTTATGTTTATTTAAATTACCCAAACATAACGAGAGTAGCATCCAACCTGACAAACTTTTTTGAGAGGAATTCCTTCTATGCCTGAACGAAATTGAGAAAGCATGTCGTCTGCTGTGCCATGACCCATAAACACTGAGGTATAATAGCAACTTTCAACCTTGTGTTTGTCCTGATTCCATGAATGAATGTGAATATCCATTTGCTTTGACTGCCACATGCTATTAAGGCTCTTGTCAAACATTAGTACATAAGCCTCTTCTTTTTTCACAACGTCCTTCAAAAGTTGTTTGAAGTGTGGAGCAAGCCCAGAACAGATCAAGTATGCACATTTCTTTTCTCCACATGAAAACTGACTCACAATCCTACTGTCAGGAAACATTGCTTGAAACAATTTGCTCGTACCTTCGCATGATTTATAGGAGTAATGAGACATTATCGCTTTCAATGGCCACAAAATTTCTGCCTTCAATGTCTCATCACGAGTGACACTTTTTTCCATCAGCGATGAACCAGATGAACTCGCAATAGACTTTGTGGCGTTGAGCTTACTGTGTTTGCCGCTTTCAGATGAAGCGGATTTTGAAACTACTTTGGCATCATGACTTTTAGTCGCTGGTCGTTGAGAAGAAACGCCAAAAAATCTGGAACGCTTGCTGATGCCCTTTTCTGGGATGTCAGTGTTTGACGTTTTTTTTCCTTTCAAGTGACTTGTGAGCGCCAACTCTCCCATGCTCAAAATGTCGACATCCTTCATGCACACGATGCATCGTGCCTTGTGCTTGTCACCCTTGACTTCTTCTAGCCACTCTTTATACGGTGATTTCTGAAGCCACAAGTTGCTGAAAACACACTTGCCCATTGTTTTAAATCTTTCACTCGTGAAACAAAACACAAACAATCAACACCAACCCAAACAAGGAAGCAATCGACGCACATGGCTTTTCACAGAGAGAGCGAATAGTACAAAACATTTCATTGGCCCTTAACATTCCAGACATTCAACCAATCAGAGCGATGAATAAAACCAAGAACAGGACAAATGTGCATGGGGCGTTTGATGGACGTTCAGAGTGGTGTTATTTATTTGTTCTTTTACTATTACGTGTTGGTACGTTTCTGCCAGTAGCATATATTTTCATACAAGGCACTCTAGAATCTAAGTTGGATGAAATTAGCTAGAAATGTCAAGGACTTTCCAACACTGACTGCAATTTTCAAGGGCTTTCAAGGCCTTGAATTTTTATTTTGAGATCCAAGGACTTTCAAAGCGTGCGAACCCTGTCAGAAACTGTTAAGCCAAGTCAATCAGTATGTGTGACAAAACTAGTCCATTTTGGGACCAAATAACTCAAATTTATAACATGCCTTTCCTTCCTCTTCCTCTTGACCTATAATCTCAAGGGAGAGTTGAAATTTTAAAAAGCAAAAGTCTTCATTAGTATTTCCTCTTATCAATTTTTTCATTTGAAACTCACGCATTACTTGTGCATTTCTTATTTCTTACCCTTCATATATTTTTCCAATAATCTTTCAATCATTTTATTAAAACATCTCGGACAGTGATGTTATTTGTTGGTTTCATTATAATGTAACCTGAGATCAGGCTCTATATTTTGGTTTCGCTTTGTAAATAACTTTCTGCCGGCAGCAGGCAAGAACAACATAAGAGAGAATGTATGAGAACTGCTAAAATTGGGCCTGCTCTCAGGTTTATATTATAATATTGTTGATTTGTTGTAATAATGTTCAATGTTAACAAGGTTTTTATTGGCATGTAAATGTCTATTCTAGCTATTTGGGCCATGCAGTCCATGTTAAGGCTCATCGGCATAAATAAAAATAATAATATATATATATAACTACCATTGGTAAGGTTGTATACTTTATAAGCTACAAAAGTCCTCAATGGAAAAACCAGAGCTGTAAACTTATATATTTATAGCGGTGGGTAGGCTAATTTATTTATTTGCTATTCCAAGTTTCATGCTTCATGCGAAGCAATCATCAGGCAACTGACAACTGACAAAAGTTACACTTATATTTTAAAGATATACAAATTTGAAAATACCAAACGCTACTTACAGTGTTACATGATTGACATAATAGCTATAAAGTAAGCAAGGGTTCGAGGCCACAACAGCTGAAACTTTGAACAATATATATAGACCCGAACATACTTGAAGCTAGGGGAGGCAAATTAAAGACCATGCATTTCTGGCCTTGTAACTTTAGTTTCACACTCTTTTTCACATGGTATTTCGCATTGTTCCTTCTCGCATCTTTTTCTTTCACATGGTATTTCACATAATTCATATTTTCACATCCTTTTTCACAGGAAAAGATAATCATCCTCGTGACTAATAATTATTATGTTTCACATATATTTTCACACGGTATTTCACATGCTGTGCTGTGAGAAAACAAGTGTGACCATCTTGGATAATTTCATCATTTCCCTTTGCTTCTTGTAACAAAACATATTCATTTTATAGTTAGGATTCAGGGTAACGACAGCTATCAGAAAGCAAAAGGGTGCTGAAATTTCCATGCCGGTTATGCACTCCAATACGATGCTGAAAAAGAGCATCCAAGAAGGCATTGAAAATGGCACATTCAACATAGGGGTTCCAGTCATAGAGAAAGAGTTCACTAAACTGACCATCAATGCACAGGGAGAAATAGAGCAGAAGAAATGTCACTTGTAAGTAGGAAAAATACCTTTTGAAGACATAAGGAAACAAGATAGTTAACATCATTTCTAAAAATTTTTTTGGTGAATTTATCCACCAAGTTTTTGTACCACTCCCAGAAGATGAATTCTTTCGAATTCTTTTCATACTTATACTTCATTATCTTCTTCCCATTCAATAGTAAGACATATGACCACGACTAGAATTATACAGTGTAGTATACTGTCATAAGTCCAGATATCATTGTAGTGCATCCAGGATTTTCAAGGGAAAATACTGACACATTTTAAAACGGTATAACTTTAAAATGTATATTTCATTAGATAGTTATGTCGGAACTGGAAAGTCCTCGTCTCTCACACCCCTTTTAAAATCAACATTTTGTCCTGCGCGTGCAATTTACGCATCTAAATAGAGACAAATCGACAAGAGTAATGATACATTACTATTGTTGTTGTGTCTTAGCTTTGAGATAAACTTATCATATTATTTTCATTGAACAATGTCTATTTAAGGATCAAACCAGGGACAGTAAATTCAACGAGGACAGCAAAGGATCCAAACGAAGTCAAGAGCAGGTGTATATATATATATATATATATATATACATATAAGGCAACGCAACAACATCCTCTGGTACGAACCCCCATTCAGCAAAAACGTCAACACCAACATCGGTCACAGATTCCTCACCCTAGTAGACAAACACTTCCCTAAAGAGAACAAACTCAGAAAAATCTTCAACTGCAATACCATCAAGATCAGTTACAGTTGCATGAATAACACTAAACAAATTATCGACAACCACAACAAGCGTATCCTGAATGCATCCAAACACACAGATAAATCCACAGATAACTCTGTTGACAACAAATCATGTAACTGCCGACAAAAAAACTCATGCCCTCTTAACGGAAACTGCCTTCAATCATCAGTTATCTACCAAGCAACCATCAAACGTAACGACAATAACACGTCTGAAACATACATCGGACTCACAGAAAACGCCACACAAAACACAGGAACTCTACGGAACTAAGTAAACATGTCTGGTCCCTGAAAGACAACAACATTGACTACTCTATTTCATGGTGTATCATTTAATCTAGCTCATCCTATAACAGTTCAAGTAAAAGGTGTAACCTTTGCCTCGAAGAGAAATTTTTAATTATCTGTCGTCCCAATCTATCATCACTTAACAAACGTAACGAACTTGTATCTTCTTGCCGCCACAGAAACAAAGCGTTGCTATGTAACAATTAAGAGCCATTTTCCGAGAAAATCAAAAATCGCAAGACACTTGTAAAGAAATCGAATTTCTTTTTCTTTTGCCAAAACATACCTTTTAGTGACCTAATTCAAGAAAAAATAGTTTTGGGTTCAAGCGATTCATTGTACGGGAGAAATAACAAAAAGTTTGAAAAATCGATTTGTTGCTGGTTTTTCGCGCTTAAAAACAACAGAATCCGACCTCAACTTCGAGAAAACGTTGAACGCATAAGAAACAATCCCTAACATCGAAACTTCAGGCGAATATTATTTCGTTCTTAATCTTTAAATCCCTCAAAGAAAATTTGAAGAAATAAGTTTTTTACATTTACAATCGACAAGTTTAAAGAGGACATATTTGTGTCTCTTGAAATGTTAGAAAATGAAAGCGAACTTTAACTGTTGTAAAAGCCCTCTGGTATATGCCGCTTCCTAGTAAAACCCATATAGAATAAAGCCTTAGCTATTGAAGTAAATTACGGGAACGTTTTAGCTCTGGAAATTAAATACAGCCCTGACAATAGAGTAAGCAATTTGAGAATTTAATTTAATAAAATTTATGCAAATTAGACGGCCCGCTGAAGGAATTCATACTAAACGCAAAGTTTAGTGTAAAAGGACTACTTACTGTTGCTTGTATTATGTTTTTACAGTGAAAATGTTATTTCTAGCTTTCAGCTGTGTTGGTAAGAGCCGTAAATAACTTTTTATATGACGACTGAAAAACGTTTGTTCAGCCACATTGCTACCAGCGAAATCATTGAGATCGCAACTTCGAACTGAAAGTGTCATCGCTTGATGAAACTCCGTTACCACAACGGTAGAATAATTTTCTTCAGGGGGGAAAAGCAGAATTAAAATGCATTCAAAACCGTTGACTTCGATTTTGAATTTGTTTAGTTAAGATTTCAAGCCACCACAAGGTCTTATGACCTCTACTGACCCAGAAATCGGATACATATGCCAAGGTCATGTTAGCAAACTGTCACGAAATACTCAATAGCTTCTGTTTTCGGTCTTTGTTTTGTTGGTAAAAAAATGCATACACTTTTCACAGAACAGACCTTCTTGCTTTATTTGATTTATATATTTGTATTGGTCCAGACACATGCATATGCTGACTGGCTGTAAAAGACATTCATCACAGTTTTTGATTCAGAGTGGTATAATATTTCCCAAAATATTTCAAACACTAATGTTTCCTTAATAAGTTCGTTATTCCCAAATTTACCACCTTGCAACAATCCCTACAGCAAAATAGAAAAGCATAAAATTCAACTTTATAGCTTGCTATAGTTTTGTTTCGGATTTTTTTTTTTTATGATTTTTCCTCCGAAACCAGGAAACCCTAGCCAGGTAACTAGGAATTCTCAGTTTCATTTAGAGCTTGTCCACAACACAACTTCAAACTTGAGTGTCCTTATCGCATCCTTGAAACCTTCGAGACCTCCTCAAAATTGTTGAAAAGCCTATTGAGGCTAATAATAATCTTTGAGTTAAATATGACCAATTCACGCCGCGAGCGCGAAGAAAAAGAGAACCACTCCGCAGGGCTGAATACGCGATGTGGAGTGTTATAAAATTCCACATTCTCGCGCGTAACGCTTTCTCTAGAGACCTCTAGAGACCTCTAGAAGTGTTGTTTAGCGAAGATAAACAAAGTTATCTTTGGTTAACTCAGAGAACTTGCAGAAATACCTCCAGCCTGCATAACAGGCGCTTTCTCAGGGGCACCCAACGACGGCTTCCCCCCTAATTACTTTGAAAAGACTTTTTAGGCTATCCAGAGTACTTTTAGATCTCTAGAAATGTTTTCAAAGGGGCGCTAAGAAATTTATATCTGTTCGGTCATCCTAGGGTAACTTGAGTCTTTACAAGGGCTTGAGTTACGAGGGCTTCAGTGTTATTTTCCCGAAAATTTTAGCAGCAATTCAAAGTTTTCCGAAAGTGATAGTTTTTCTGATTCCTTCTGCATTGCATTTTCGATTCCGAAAATTTTAGGTTTCCTTTCTGTACGAAAAATAACCTAACCTGGGGAGTGAAATGGGAAAAATGAAACTTCAGAAAATCGGAGGGAATTTATTACATAGGCTTCGAAAATTGTGTACATGAATGGAACGGTCATCTAGAAATTTTTAGCCTTCCTCAAGCTATAGAAAATCCTAGGCAATGTTTGCTTTTCCGAACAGATATTTTACAGGGTGCCCCTGCTTTATGAGCTAGGCGAGGCGAAAACGGCATTTTGCGCGAAGCGCGAAACGCGACGAGGGGAGGAAAAAAATAAAGCTTTATCTTTCTTTATCCCTCGTCTCGCGCTTTGCACTCGTTTTGCGCTTCGAGCAAATGCCGCTTTCGCCTCGCTTGGCTCATATAGCACCTGTTATGCAGGCTAGAATACCTCTTCACATTTATAAGATAAGGTGTCATTGATTTGTTAGAGCGGGGAGAGACATTTATAACGTGCAATAGTCACGAGCTGAAAGGTAACTGACTGATTTGTAACAAGGACTCAGGATGACAAACAAGAAATGATCTCACTCTCCGAAAAGGAACGCTCTTTTAAACATAAATAAACTTCAAAAATAAGCAAAGAAAGCAAAACAACGAGCAAAATAGATTTTTTCTTGACTTAGTTATTCCGGCGAGAACAAATGGTGAATGATTCACTTCTGGAAGCAACCTCTGAGGAGAAGTGAGAACACCGTTTAGGCAAAACTCTACACTTTGTGTACTTTACCAGCCTGTTCACTGACTCTCTTCATTTTTCGATATCCTCGAGTGCACGTATAAAAAAAGGCGCATTCCGCCCTCTCTCACGAGCAATCGCTTATCTTGTGCACGCACCAAATTCCCAAAACAGAAAAAACGTCTGTGAGCCGGGTAGTACTTTTTGTTTCTACATATTTTACCCACGGAGCTGGCAAGTACAACTGTTTACGGCTTTTTTCAGCAGGTCAACGTAGAGCGCTTTGCGGCGAACAGGTTTGGGAGGTACTTCTAATTCTAGTTGCTGACAAATGTTTTGAAGCATTCCAAGTTTAAGTCGCTCCAGAGATCCTCCCTTGGCCATGGCACAGATATCGTACTGATCGTAAGTGATGGGGTGCTGTAGCGTGATAGATAGAATTGTTTCTCTTGCCTTGGTAAAGTTTTCCTCTTCTACTACAGCTTGGATTTCAGCATCGTTGTTGGATGTTTGCCTTCGGACCTTCGCTGCAAGACGTGAGAAATATGAAGTGCACTGCTGCGGGGTAAGAAACTCGGATACTTTGAACAAACGAACTCCATCAGGTCCTCGTGCACGTCTCATTTCACGTGATACGATATCACCGTCCAGTTTTCTGCCGCTGGTTTGACCAATTGTAAACTTCGCATTTAGATAATCCCTCTGGTTTTGATTAAAGCGATATGCTTTTTTGCTCGGCTTGAGCACCCATCCTTCTTTTACCTCTACTTCGCCGGATGTAGCCTCTCTTGTATCCCTAAAAGACGCAGACGAAATAACTTGACTGGTCGTGCCCTCCTCCAACCTGGACTTGTAGCCTAGTTTGGCAAGGTCTATCAAAGACCGTTTCTCTAGAGACTTGGTGCATTTCTCTAAAGATAGGTGTTTTTCGAGAGAAGACAGCCTTTGAAACACCTTAACACACCCATCCTGAGGGCAGGTAAACACGGATGACGATTCATTTATATGGTCAGTGGGATCATGAACCTGCTCCACGTCCATCTCTTGCTTCTTCCTTGACTGAGTCGGTTTTGGGCTAAGGGATTTAAAGTCTCCAGAAGAAAACTCAGATGAAAGCCAACTATTGCCATGCTTTGAGGTAGATAACAAATAAAGAAACAAGATTTACATAAACAGCACTGTTTAACTACTTCAATACTTCACTCTGCACAGCCTGTGAAGAGTGCCCCTTTAGTCCACTTTACTGCGCGAACAGATGAAACGTTTGCTTTTTACTTCTTATGAGGACGTGTTCTTCAGAACCGCCATATTCTGCAATGTTCGTTTTAAAATTTTGTAGAACAAATCAAGGGCTATAAATGTATAAAGGGGCTTAAGTATTTTACAAAGCAAAACCCCACGGGGTGGCAGACACCCACTCCTCCTGCGTACCAGGGTGGGAAATGGATGCCTTGCATGCGTCTGAAGGCTATAACAAACGATAAACGAACACCCTTTTACTCAAACTTTAAATAATATATATTGGCGCGATAACATAATTCTAAAAAAAAAATGAAATTGTGAATTCTCATAAGACTAACCTTCTGATGTTGTTTCCAATGGGATCTCTTTTCCCTTTCCCATACCATAAGCGCGCCAAGCTACGAGAATCTCGTCCTTAAACTCGAAATTGTTTAATTTGTTGATACCAATAATCTTTCTGTTGTCATCTACTACTGCTTCCTCTTCAACACTTTGCATGACAGCAACTCGAACTCCTTCTATCCCCCCATGCGAAAGAAGAGCACTCTTCAGTTGTTCGGCATTGGTCACGTCATTTCCTTCGTTTATGAAGGTCCTGACGTCATTCTTGCAGGTTACAGCGAGCCTGTCTGCGGCACCTTTTCCACCCTGTGGGTCAGAAAAGTCAATGCGCTTGATTTCGATGCCGGTGGAGGAGGATATCACTGGGCATGAGAGTACGGTGGACGACAAATGATAACATCCTGCGTTATCTTGGCGAAAGAACGCTTTGTTAATCTCACTGTGCTCCAGCTTGGTGGTATTCAGGACATCCTGCATGATTTTAACCACTGCAGCACTGCCTTGATTGCACGACTGGACTATGTGCAGAAAGCCCTGCCACTGGAGTACCCCGCTCACACGACGGTAGACGACAGAAACGTGCCAGGAGATGCCTCGCTTAACAAACCAGTCGGTTTGGGACTCTGTATTTTTGTGGAAGAAACTTCATGGCCCAGTCGTTAATTATCAAGACAGTGTTGTCGTCAAGTTTCTCCAGTGCATCTATTCTCGCTTGGTCTGGTTAGCTGATCTCAGGATGTGGCATTTCCAGGACATTATGGCCAGCTGAGCTGTCTGGAATAGAAATAGCGCTTCGTCTTTCGCGTCCTGAGTTGGAAAGGTCGTCTCGCCAAGGGCCCGTTCAATCTTTGTCAGAGTTTCCTGAAGACTTTGACAACGGTCACAAAGATCAGTGTGTTGGTGACTGCATTGTTGCTGGTAATCTGCATCACTACTGTCGCTAAGAGCAAACAACACACAATGGTCTGCTACGTTAGAGGGGCTAGTGACATGAACCTGTTGACAAGACAAAGTTGAGATTACTGTTTGTCTGTGCTTATACTTCAAATATAATAGTTAATCAAATGATTTTTTAATCTAACAAATATTATTAACGTAAGGGGGCGAATAAATTTTAACCTTAACCGTAGAAAAGACCACTATCCTCGTGCGCGGATTGTTAATCTCGAGAATTTATGTAAGCTAGTTACACGTGCACCAGATAGAGAAGAAAAAGAGTACAAAAAATTTTTTTTTTTACGGAATGATTTTGTTGATGAGGTAAAATACGTACTTATTTTTAGTTTTATTCAAGCTGTCTTTCTGGAGTCAGAATTCACATTACCTTATAGTCCCCCTTCAAATACTGCTTGCTTGTCATAAGAGCTTGCACAACTGTGGTCTCCCACTCCTTGTCGGAACCTAATTCCCCTATTTGGCGTACGAGGGCCACGAGATCATCAAATGCACGAGCACCTTCAGCTGCAAAATAATCTAGGCCCTGCAGTGATTTTCTTACAGAGGCACTGCTTTCAGAGAGTACCCTTCTCATAGTAGTTTCGCTGAATGGTTTGAAGTTGGTCTCCAAACAGTACTGAGTGTACTGTTGTACCACTCGCTCGGGTATCATCATACGGATTACGTTAGGTACCTGAATAACCTCACCACACGAAAGCTTGAGATGTTTTTGCCCAAATGGAAGGTCCTGAACAAGATGCGGGCTCGTGATGAAACCAAGAAAGTGGTCAAGCTGCCTCAAGTCTACTCGTATTCGTGTGGTAGGCTGTTGTGGAACTTGAGCGCCTCGGCCAAACTGTGATCAATGAAGATTAGCCATGGAGTATCTGTATCTCGTCAACCCTGGGATATAGCGGGAAATGTCGTTGAAAGTTCCGACCCCTGCCATAATCGAAAGCACTTGTCTACGGGTATCCCAGCTGGTTGCATTCTGGTACGCTTCTGCTAGGGCCTCTAAATACAAATGCTCTGAATGTGACAACTCGCTTACACCTAGAGCCTTGTTCATAGCCGTGGAAGAGGCTAAACGTCGCCAGAGTTCACCAGCATTATCAGGGGTGACGCTCTTTAGCACAGTTGCTACTATTTCTGTGGCTCTCCTTGTCTGACGTTGTCTTGTTCGCTCAGAGGAATCATTCCAAGAAAGCCATGGCTTTCCAAGCGGTTCAAGTTTGCATGCTACCAGGAACTCACTCAGCTTTTCGCGCACCTCAGGTAAGATCACAGGTGTGGGCTCGTCACTCTGAGTGGAAGCTGTGCTTATTGTGTCTGGTGACAGAAATGTGTCATCAGCGATTGTAAGACGTCCAAGGCTTTCTGCGAACTCTTCAACAGATTGACTGGTATCACTTTGTCCTGGAGATGAGTTTGAGCTTTTCTGTAACATACAAAAAAAAACGTTTACACATCAATGTTACTTCAATATTTCTGTTTATTTTGTCATTAGGCATTAGATTTTTTAGTATAGTTCGGAACTTAAGTTACACATCATTTTAAAAAAGAAACTATGAATTCACATGCATACCTCTATCATTATCAATACTCCCGCTCCGGCCAGACCGAAAGGAATTTGAAGAAGCGAACAGTGACCTATTCGTCTTAAAATCATTTTCAGAGTCATTTTCAAAGTTTACAGTTATTCACAGTTGCCCAGCCCTTTCGGAATTTCGACATTTGTTATGTTGGAATAACTGTCTGTATCCAAGGTTACCGTTTACTTACCTACATCTGCTTCTGAAGTCTCTAGTTCTACGCATGGATTAACTTCAGTCATTGGTGCGGGTGTCACTTTCTGTTGTTGGTTTGTTTCCGCGAAATGTTGCTTGCACATTCTGCAAAGAGCTGTGGCAAAAATAAATGTTAATATTGTTAAAAGGCCATCGCCGATTTCTTTACTATTCTTCAAAGCCAAGAGCAAATCAACATACTAGCCAACTAGAATATCTTTATCTTTTCTTTTGTGGCGGGGAGGGGAACAGGAGAATAAAGGGTATTGTAACGCTTGCGCATATGTTGCTTTGCGTCCTCGCGCATTTAAAATTAAAGCGTATACTTAAGCTACAAAAGTGTTACGATAAACTTACGCGATCCAACTTGAATAAGTATTCCTTCAGTGTTTAAAATAAATGCAGATAGAACGCTGTCCAAATGCCGATCGCCTTTGACTGAGGCTGTTTTGTGAGCAGCTATTTCTAGTGGAATGCTACACTTCACTTTTGAGGATCTCCAGCGTATACCAAATTCCGCTCTGTGGCGAGGGCATATTGCCAATGACAAGTGGGACTCTTCCACTGCAAATACCCCTAAACAAAGGTAAAGGTAAAATTATCCATTGCATACACCACGAGTGAGTTGAGAGGCTCGTGTGCTAGGAGATCTGGAGGTCGCGTTTTCATAAAAAAGTCTATAAAGACTGTGTATCAGTGACAGGTGTGTGTGTTGGTGTGTGCGTGGGTGGCGGAGCGGGGGGGGGGGGTGGGGGTGGTGAATAAAGATCGTTTTTGCTATCGTAAGCGTAGACTACGAGTAGTCCCCCATTTCTCCTCAGGGAGAATAGAGCGAGCGAAACGCGAGTGGGCGTGAAAATCACCCCACGCGAAAAAAGGCGACACGCGACAGGGAGAGGGAAAAAATTCTCTCTCCCCGCCGCGTGTCGCCTTTTCTCGCGTGGGGTAATTTTCACGCCCGCTCGCGTGTCGCTCGCTCTACTATCCCTGAGGAAAAATGGGGGACTACTCGTAGTCTATCGTAAGCGTTATTAATAGGTTTGCAAAATATTCACACCGCGAATAAAAGCCTGCGATTTTTAAAGAGATGAACTCGTTTGCATACTGTTCTTGCAAGCAGGATACAAAAGAGCGCGGTACGCAAGTACTGGGGACAATAATCTTGCCAAATGAAGGGGACATTTCAGTTCGACCGACCGAAATAACCGGACCGGTCAAAGTGAACCAGCTTCAAAGGCGTTCCCAAATATTCTGTTCAAATGGTCCGTTCCATTTGATTTATAACCAAAACTTCCGGAATTTTGGGCTGAATGGAAAGCACCCGAAGATTTTCTTAGAATAACACGACCATCGAGGTCTGTGATAAAGAGATGATGGAAATGTACACCACTTTTAGCCATTAAATAAGACGGTAAGACAGTACATAAGATTTACCTGCTCTTGCTAACAGCAGTTTCCATTCAGTGTCAAGTGCTGTTAATCCTTACAGCTCGCAGTGCCTCGATATGTCCCTTGTACAATTTCTTAAAGCGAGAACTTCAATTTGGCCTGGATAATCGCTGCTTAAACCACAGGGTGTGGCGTTGTGTAATAAACCAGAAAAACTACATGAGGGAAACGTTGCCGAAGCCATGACAAAAAACAAAGCTCTCCCAACAAACGAGACAAACGCCTCTAACGCTGTTTCAGCATTTCGTAATACTGGACGGGAATAATTCAATTAAAATGAAATCGTAGAGGCACGTGCAATAGTAAGTTGCGAAACAGTTCGTGACAATATATAAATTTTATTCCAGGAGCATTTGACCTGGAAATGTTATATTAATATTGTTTCCAGAGTCGAATATTTCTACACTGATGATCTATAAACAGACGTACGGTTGTACATTTTTTCATTGGGACAGCTGTAATTGCATCTTTATCTGTTTACAATGTGTACGAAGTATAGTACGTACCGCGGTATGTGACAAGCTAGCGTGACCAATCTCTGCTTGTTTGCTAAATTATGCATCATATGATCTTGTTATCCCGTCTAGTATCTGATTTGTTCGCTCAATAAAAGTAATACTCACCTTGTTAACTGTGTGGTTTGAGCAGTGGTTAATTTTCATCATTGTATGTTATTTTCGAACCAAAACATAATCGGGTTCCATTATTACAGAAGCGTCTGATGATGCATATTAAGCGCTGCGTGGGAAGTGTTTAGATAGCTCAAGGGCTGAAGTTGCTGGACACATTCTGGTCAAAATCAGTTGTGGATGAGTTGCCACTTAACAAGACAAACAGATTGAGAGATGGATTTAACTTCTCTCACAACAAGCAATGGTAAGTTGTTCGTTCAACAAAACTTTGCGTTAAAAATATGAATTCATTCAGCGGGCCGTCTAATTTGCATAAGTTTTATTTACTCAAATACTCAAATTGCTTACTTTAGTGTGAGGACTGTATTGGATTTCCAGAACTAAAACTTTCCAGTAATTAGGTTCAATAGCCAAGGTTTTATTCTATATGGGTTTTATAAGGAAGCGGCATATACCAGTGGCCTTTTACAACAGTTAAAGTTCGCCTTCATTTATTAACATTTCCAGAGATACAAATTTGACCTTTTTAAACTTGTCGATTGTAAATGTTAAAAACTTCTTTCTTCAAATTTTCTTTCAGAAAATTAAAGAGTAAGTATGAAATAATACTCGGCTGAAGTTTCGATGTTGGGGATTGTTTCTTATGCGTTCAACGTTTTCTCGAACTTGCGGTCGGATTGTATTGTTTTGAGTACGAAAAACCAGAAAAAAATCGATTTTTCTAACTTTTTGTAATTTCTCCCCTACAGTGAATCGCTTGAACCCAAAACTATTTTTTCTTGAATTAGGGTACTAAAAGGGATGTTTTGGCAAAATAGGAAAAAAATCGATCTTTTCACAAGTGTCTTGCGATTTTCGATTTTCTCAGAAAATGGCTCTTAAACATTTAAATTTAAATTTTCCCCAACAATGTAATCTCAAAGTATATAGTCGATGGTTATGAATATCCTTATCATTAAAATCCCCTGAAGAGTGAGAGATCACGAAACAGGCTTGTCGGGATGAAAGTGTAGTTTTTTTCCTACTTCCAATATTTATGTATATATATATATATATATATATATATATTTTTTTTTTTCATGATATACTCCCTTCGACAGAGCTAGCCAAAAAATGATTTATTACCTCATGACTTGTTACCTCGATAACACTAAACACTTCATTTTTTTGGCCTTTGTAACATGAAACACTTAAATTTTGGGCATTTTAACACCAGCAGTAAAAAATTATTTGAAACAGTAAATTTTTGCCATAAAGAAGCCAAAACTGCTCCAAAAAGGCCAATATTAACTTGTTAGTATATCAAATAATGTTTGGCCATTTTACAACAATTCTGGATTGTTTCAGAAGATTTCAGAAGGCTAGCGACGATTCCCAAAGAATAACAAAGAGGTCTGACCATTGCTGAAGATGTCCAAAGCTGAAGAACCCTCCAAACACTTAACACTATTTTATTCGGAACAGTAAACATTATAAGAGTGGCCAATTTAACAGCAAACACTAAAAATTATGAGCAAATAACACTTAAAACTAAACCCCGTTCAGCCCCTACTACAACATTTATCTTATTGGATATGGAAACGTTTTGTCATTTGCGTAAGTGTTGATACACCGTTATCGGAAAGCATAAGATAATTCTGCCAAGCCCTTACACGGATTTGTATTCTATTTGTGGTTTTCAGACAGATTTCAAGAGTATGAGACCTTTTTTGAACTGTGTAGGCGTGTTGTTAGTGAGTGGACGTGAGGACAATGGGTGGACACAGAGAAGTCTCGGTAACAAAGACATAATAAAAGTTTCTCCTTCAATACCTTCCCTTGATTTGTTTCACTTACAGGAACCAGCGTTTACTGGCAAAGAGCTCTTGAGCCACCTAAAGTGGCAAACCGAGCTCATTGAATTACTGGTGAGAAACCAACAACAAGCGTGAATGTTGAGAGACAGCTTTGCTCAACCTGGCAGCTGGTGCACCAACCTTTCAAATACCCGGTGTTCAGCCTATGGCATTGGGGGTACCCTT
The DNA here is from genome assembly GCA_964035525.1 of Porites cylindrica. Lineage (NCBI taxonomy): Eukaryota > Metazoa > Cnidaria > Anthozoa > Scleractinia > Poritidae > Porites > Porites cylindrica. The sequence continues at coordinate 24,320,884 of OZ037777.1, read as the reverse complement.
TGGTCAAACGGTAAAGGTACCAGACCACCGTTCAGCAAATGTTACTCAACCTTTAGGGACTGCCCAAGCTCCCCTACGTGCTCAGCCACGAATGATGCCTGCTGGTGCACCAATGTTTTCAATGTCTGGAGTTTGACCTAATCAACCGTTGGGTGTAAGCGTTGGTCACTCCCTTTCACTAAATGTTGGTCAACCTTTGGGGATGCCTTTTGCCCAACCCATAACCCTTCATAGTGGCCAACCCACGATGGATCTGACAGGCAGTCAAGGAATAACCACTCGAGAAGGTAAAGTGTGGCCATTGCACGATGGCCAACCCTTGTTGCAAACTGCTGGGCAACCCTTTGCACCACAGGAAGATCACACAATGGCGATACCCCTTGTTCGTGCTTTAGCAGCTCCAGGTGGCCAACCCACGACACTAGATGGTATTACACCCTCACCTCTGGGTGAAGTCAAATCTCTGAATCAGTTCAGGCACCCGGCACTGAACCCTTGATTCAAAATGTACATAACTCATTTTCTATGCATAAAAATAACTAAACCAACAGTAAACAGTTTTATTATGATTATAGAAAACTCAAATGGTTCCTGTTGAATCTATACCGCATTTCGTGCACAACAACTCCCATTGCTGAATATGCTGGTAATTTTTAAATTTCGGTGGGTTGAAACAGGACGTTAAATTCTGTTAGATTAGTTGAATCGCATTACAATTTAATCGTTCCTTAGGTTAAAGTAATCAGTTTCAGTTAAACAGAATTTACATTGATATTTTCTATGAACAAGTATGAGCAAATAAAGATCTCACGATGACTGAAATATCATAGGCTTTTCTTCTTTCGAGCTAGCTCAGTGTCATTTAGGCGCGAGTAAAGCAAAGGATGGAAATGAAATTCAGCCGCTACCAGTCAGGGGCACCCAACGGATCTGTTTCTCAATATATCTGTTCTTCACATTTTTGCTGACTCGGAGTTTGCAAAAATTAATTTTTCCTTAGACAATTCAGGGCGTCTAAATAGATTTTTTGCGCTATTTGTGAGAAACTTCTTCCCCCTACAGAAGGGGGGAATTTTAAAAGGGCTTCAAAAAGCTTTATCCTTTTTTTGTTGCTGTTAGTTAAGGTCTTTTTCTCACAATTTCAGGTCGGGTGCCCCTGACCAGTAACAATGCTTTCTATGCCACGTTTAGCCATAGCGATGAGTTATCACAAACTTTGAATGATTCCAGGGAAGTGTACGTAAGTAGTTTGCAGGATACGATGAAAATAAGAACATTGCACCACCAAGGAAATCTCAATGCTTTTTATCCTGGTATTTAATGCAAATATAAATAAGAAAAACGCTAATATAAGGTAACAAATCCAAGGATTGTTTTATTGGTCCTTCCACAACAGTATAAATTTCTTAATAAAGTGTTGAAAAGTGAGAAGGGCTTCATGTATAACGTTCAGTTAACTGATGGAATTTTGAAAGAAGTTTAAGAGCGATCTGTAAGCACTATTTGCCCTTGACGCATTCTCTATTTAGCCATCTGGAAGTAAAACATTAATAGCGTCAACAAACGCAGAGGGGGCTGGCGTCGAAAGGGGTTCCTCAAAAGTGAATCTCTCTTCCAAATAAGCAAGATCGTTTTCAGCGGGTACATGTCCCATATCCTGAAATCCTGTTAAGATAAAGTTATTTCACTTGTCATTAACTTTCAAAACCTCTTTCAATTTTTTCTGCTCTCGTATCATGCTTATGCACCTGCTACGCAGGGTTTCATCTTTTTTTTTCCACATATGCCACAGTACACCAAAACACAATACACCACAACTGATCAAGCTGCACCACAGAGAAGTGTATAATACCATATCGTTGACTGTTTTTTAAGAAAAAATCCATTTAAAGAACAAGGAAATTTCAGAGGGATCTAGTAACGTCTAAATCTTACATGACATTACTTATGCAACGTTATAACAAATTTCACATAGGCTATGATCTGTCTAAAAGAGTGATTTTACTTGAACCATGAAAGAGGTAATAGAATGTGGATACGCACTATTATGCACTATGATGTTTATCTCTTACTAGTTTGCACTATTTGTTAGTATCTGTTTCACGGTTCAAATGAAATCACTCAAATGGATAGTACATTCTTGTTACTTAACTGTCTTGACAATATCACTCAGTTGTTAGAAATGAAAAACTATGACACCATGAATTCCCGGGAACGGGTAGAGATTGTCTGGAACACCGTTTAGGACGCGGCGGTCTTTTTGTTTACGGATATGATGAGACTTGTGCTGTTCTTTTAAGTCACTGAATTCGTTTTGCAGGAGAAGCAAGTAGACATGAAGAAAGCAATGCCTAAAATAAAGAACCATAACGGCACAACAAAAATATGTTAAATTAAGGCAGCCACGTAAAATCAGTTTTGCTTTGACAGGATTCCCAAAATATGTTTATCAATACTAGTACTAATAATAATAATGATAATAATGAAATGTTCACACAGACGTTCTCCAATAAGACAATCTAAAAGGAATTAGGCGGTATCAAAAGGATTGCCTTGACAGCCACTGAGTGCTACCATTACCGAACCACTGTTCTCTTCAGTATTGTTCAAGTAGGCTTCACCTTTCTCACTTCCTCGATATATGCATAGAACATAGACTTAATCACCTGTGCAACGCGTCTGTCACATCTAGTGTTCCTTGAAATTCCAAATCGTAGAAACCATCACATTGTAAATTGATAATTGAGTTACATTAACCTTACTTAAGTTATCAGACATTGAATTCTATATGCCGAGCCAGCTGATGCACAGATTATTATAACTGACATATTCATATTAATCAGCGTTGGAATCCATTGAGTTCCAGATTCATTTTAATTGGGTTTGACTCATGCCAGGTTCGGCGTCCAAACCAGGTCGAAACTGGTCTTGATGAGCATCAACCGTTAAAAGGGAAATCCAAAAATTTCCACACATTTTACACAGCTGGCTCCAGAGTGCCTCTGTGTGCTTCAAGAAACAATTGCAAGACGTTAGATTTAAATAAGTAGTAATTATCTTTACTAGCTGGACGTTTGTTATATGTGAGGGGGCCAGCCATTTTGAGAAAGCTTACAAGATCTTAGAAGTCTAACCAAGCGAACCCCCTATTCATCAGCGTTGCTTGTTAGAAATGACCCTCAATAAATTTTACATATTGTGAAAGTGACTCCCTCCAGATTGCTAGGGAAACTACAAATATCGTTACTACAAATGTGCCGAAATTCAACAAATACTTTATCTTCCGCAGGTATTTGTAATCTAGTCTATTAAAAACAAAAACAGCATTTTAAAGGGAAGGTCTTTCTTATGCGGGGTGATTACCACCAAAATGAGATGTATTATGTTGTTCTATAATGATCTTTCAGACTCCCCAGCTGGTGATATGTCCTCTCTATTTGGCATTGTAAATTTCATTTGTCCATTCTGTATTTTGTTATGTATTTACACATTCTATTATGTACTTCCACTTGACAATATTGGATATTGTATTTTGCTATTGACATGACGTTTTAGACTTCTGTGGTGATGTTTTCTTCTTTCTATTTGGCAGTGTAAAGTTCTGTATCCTATTGTGCAATTCTACATTCTTCTATGCACTGAAATATGTTATCATCCAAGATTGGGTAACTTTGGGAATTTTTTATTCTGTTTTGCGTTCCCGTATTACGATCTGTTTGATTTTGTGAAGTTCTATTATGCTTATGTCATATACTGCATGGCACTCAGTGAACAAAAATTAAATGGCCAAGCAGGGGAATGGGCATTGTTCTCAGCCACGCTGCTATTTCCTGCCATCCGCTGTCAAAAATGGCGGACAATGTCGCCTGTCATGTTGCAGCCAGAAACCATCTTCGCAATGTGTTGTTTGATATTTTGAGACAGTTAAAGTTGGGAAATGGTGACTCGGACACCCTTGATCATGTGCAATACTAACTAGATTGTCTGTATAGAATTATACTCAGGTGTTTTGATGCTGGAATTGTTGGTGAAAGAGTAGTTACCGTTGTCGAAGAGGCTCTGGACTGTTGCGAGTTGAATGACACTCCTAGTTACTAAAACAAGGAATGACCTACAATGACCTACAATGAGCTACTATGACCAAACATGTAATCCCTGTAATGAGCTAAAATGAAGACTTTAGAAAAAGACAAAAAAAATGATCAGGGGACATGTGTGCATAAACGTAACACGTTTAGTCTACTGCATGACAACCCATTTAACGATGACAGCATCTCTAATTATATTATGCTTGGAGATAAATTTACAGGGTAATAATACATGTATGATGATACTGTGACTTTTGTCCAAACCATCCCTTGCAACCTTTTGCATTAGTTTTATTTTGTCTTCTCTTTTTTTCAAACAAATTAAACAAACACAGTCACCCCAACAGTCGATCCGGGGGGATCTCCAAGGGACGTAAGGGTAGAGATGAACAAAGGAGGCCTTCAAATCCCGACCCTGTTCAAAAGAAAAATTGTTCATTTTTTTTTAAGTACCCTGGCCTATATAAGACATCATAGGACCCTTTAAAGGAGAACTGAAGTAAAAAAATAACCATTTTTTAAATTAATGCTTAAGACCCAAACATTAATGTTTGACGTCTTTTTTTGTGATTTTTTGCCTTTTTTCCCACTCGCAAAAATGGTTTTGCTCGCTGTAATGGGCCTTTAGCATTGCAGCTCAGAATCGGCCCGTCAGCGGTTGTTTTCGAAGCGTGTGACGTCACGTATGGGGAAGAAACGCGATGCTTCACAAAAAGCCAACTGAAGGTCTTTTAAGTTGAAGAACCCAAGCTCGATGTCCAGCTGTCTTCAAGGGAAAATTGTACCAAAAATGCCAAGGATAGCATATTCTAACAGTTTGCCACACTCTTTACTGTATAGGCTTAATCTTTAAATTCGGAGATAAAAGTGTGGATGAGGCGACGTTGGCGCAACACTGTAAACAAGAACCGTGTAGGTAACTTAGGTTTACTGTACATCTGTTTGAAAGACGTACGTGTAGCAGAAATATTAACAAAGTAAAAATATAAAATTTGTACATCAGGATTTTAATTGCTTGCAGCAACTTGTAAGCGTCGATTTATTTTGTAATTAAACATTCTCTTCTTTACTGTTTTTGGTCAATTAAAGTGTTCCCTGTATTACGAGCTGTACAGGTTACAAACTTTCCCGCTGGTGGCATTTATTTATTATTTGTAGACGCACCGGCAGAAGTTGCCATAATTTAATGTTTTAATGAGGATTTTTAGTATGAAACTGGATCGTTTCGACGGTGTTCTGTGTTATTCTCGATCAGCTTAAAGGGCACGATGACGGGGCACTATTCTACAAAGCACGTTTGTTTGAACATGGCGCAAGTTGGCGATAAGTGAGTCCAACCTTTTGTAATTTTTTAGAGTTACGAGGAGAAATTTTCCGGTATTGCACAACACGAACCGTATAAATAAAGCTATTCGTAGCACAAGGTTTACTTTCTATCGTTGTGTTCGTTGTCTTTCATAGTTAGTACTGTTATCGGGATATTCTAAATCTTTCATCATGGTCTACTGTAGCGCTGTGGGTTGCAATAATGATTCTCGATATGTTGGTAGAAAGCAAGGGGTAAGCTACCACAGATTTCCCACTGATGATAAGCTCTTGAAAGAGTGGCTGGCGAAATTATCCCGGCTAGATCTTGTTGTTACAAAAGATTCCAGGGTATGTTCGCTTCACTTCGAACCTGAATGCTACAAGTGTGACCTAAAAGCTGAACTTCTTGGACTTAAATCTACCCAACATCATTTGAAGCCAGATGCAGTGCCAACAATTTTCGACCACCGTCCGAAAAAGAAGCCGAGACTATCATCTGAGAGGCGCCTCCACGAGAGATCTAAACAAGAGGTAAGGATTGTCAATTCATATTAAAAAAAAAAGAGTTTGCTTGCTGATCTTATAGTAGACTATTATCCATGGATATTCATAAACGCGGTCACGCAATGTTAAAACCTGCAATAATGAAAAGGCCCTTTGCTGTATTTTCTCATTGGAATATTAATCATTTTCTAAATCTGGGTTGGTGATAGAGGCTAATTCCTTCTATTGCAGTTCATTAGCTCTGTGACATCCTCTCACCCTGCCCTACCTGTTGCTGTTGGAGAACCTAGTACTTCAAGTGCATGTGACCAAACAGCCAGCCCCAGTGAACAAGTTCTTGAGGAACCTGAGAATGTGAAGATCGCATCGGTTCCTACTAGCTCGCCTATAGAGACGCATGATTTTGGATGTCAAGTTAACACTCGAGGAGAGAGTCTTGAGAGAGAGAGTGCTGAAATCAGTAGGGACCCAAACACCTGACTTCTTTGGTCTTTGTGACCAGTACACTCAGATGAAACCAGGTCTTTTTGATGGGGAAGCCTGGTTCTTTAACACTGAAGAGGAACCAGGCAGTGAAAATGAGAGTATTGAAAATGTATCCCCTCACAAAGACCCATCTTATATCCCCTCTAAAAGTGAGGAGAGTGATGAGCATGAGGAGGAAGAAGTTTCAATGGCAGTACCATCAAAGTTGAAACCTCAAACTCCCCAAAATGACAGCAAATTCCTAGTATTTATGGAACAATTGGATGAACTTTTGCATCGATGCCCTACATGTGGGGCAGTAGTAAGCAAAAGAGAAACGTCCACTCGGGGAAGTCAACCATGTGTAACCCTAAAATGTAAAAATGGGCACACAAAATTTTGGAAGAGTCAACCCATGCTCAAAGGGATGTCTGCTGCAAACTTGTTACTGGCTTCAGCAATTTTACTAAGTGGAGCAACGTACACAAAAATAGCATCTTTATCTGAAATTTTGAACTGGAAAATTTTTAGTGAAAAGACATTTTACAAGATTCAAAATATGTACTTATTTCCTGTAATTAATGAAGCTTGGCAGGCGGAGCAAAATTCTGTTTTCAGTGAGCTTGAAATTGAAGACCTGTGGCTGTCTGGAGATGGTCGATGTGACAGTCCCGGACACAGTGCTAAATATGGGACATACACAATGATCGATCAATTCAGTGACAAGATAATTGACTTTCAAATTGTTCAGGTTAGTGAGGTGACCAGCAGCAACGCAATGGAAAGGGAGAGGTTCAAAAGATGTATGGAGAATATTCGTGACAGAGGAGCCAACATAAAAGTAGTCGCCACAGATCGCCATGTCAGTATACGGTCTGATATGAAAAAGAATTTTCCACATGTACAACACTAGTTCGATGTTTGGCATGTAGCAAAAAGTATCACTAATAAACTCACAGAAAAGGCCAAGAGGAAAGAATGTAGTGAACTTTTCCCCTGGATCAAGTCAGTCTCTAACCATCTTTGGTGGTGTTCAGACACTTCCGAGGGGGATAAGAATCTCTTACGTGAGAAGTGGATCTCCATTGTCCACCACTCAGCCAACATCCACTCATGGGACAGTGCTGACTTGTATCATGAATGTCCCCACCCACCCATCCCTAGCGAGGAGGCAAGGACAAAGCGGTGGCTTCGTCCTGGTTCCCCTGCGCACGAGGCTCTTGAGGAGGTTGTTTTTGACAAAACCCTTCTTAAGGACATTGAGCAATTAACGCTAAACTGCCACACTGGAACACTGGAAGTGTACCACAGTGTACAACTGAAGTACCTTTCCAAGCGGCAGCACTTCTCATACAAGGGCATGGTTGCTCACACACAGTTAGCAGCCCTCGATCACAACGCTAACACTGGGAGGCAGCAAGCTACTGTTTCAAGGGGCGAGAATGAGGGGGAACTGAGGTACAAGGTTGTGTTCCCAAAGCAAACGAAGGAATGGGTTGCAAAACCTATCATGGAAGAGACAACAAGAGAACACTTTAAACCCATGCTTGACTCTGATCGGAGCGCAACACTCACAGCACCTCACATCCCACGTAACATTGCTACAAAACCTTGGCCTGCCAAAGCAGATGTCATGGCAAAGCACACATCAAGATTTCCTGATTCTATATAAACACACAAATACATATTTTATTGCTGTAGTACCAAAAAGTGCAATGTATGCATAATACAGGTTATGCACCTATCAGTGTTAAGCCGGCAGGGGGGGGGGGGGGGGGGGCAGGGCATAGGGTGGGGATTTGATTGTCTTTGTTGGCCCTGGGGTAGGGCATTTGACTGATCTTGTTCTCCCGGGGGAGGGAATATTTGAATCTTTCTTCGCCCGACGTGGGGATATTTGACTGCCGACTCGGAAGAAAGAGACTGAGACCGAGCAAATGTTTCCCGCTTCCACGCTTCACGCATGCGCCATACAGTCTGGAAAATCTGGAAAATCATGGAGGCCATTAACGAGAGCAAGTGAAAGGAGAGTGGATTTCACTGTTTTGTCTTCAAATTTCGTTTGTTTTAGCGTATTTTTGTTCAGTTGAACCTTAAAAGACACTGAAGTACCAAAGGAAACGTAAGTAAAGAGAAACCAAGTAGATTTTTGCAAGTGCAATTGATCAGTGTAAACTTTATACGCTGCTCTTGTTCTTTGCAGAGCATAAAAGCGGTGAAAGTATGGAACCCAGAAAGAACTGTCAAAAAGTTTGTATTTGACATTCAATCCTTCGAAGATTTGCTGAAAAAAGGTGCGCTGGATATCGTATTCGTGACTACTTGTGCATCGAAACAGGACAACACAATCATAGTTAAAGTATCAAAATTTTATGAACAGCATATTCAGCTTTTCTTGTATAAAATAGCTCAAGTGTATTAATATTGTTGTACCTCATACAGAAGCTTAATATTCAAAAAAGCATTGAAAAGTTAGGCCTGTATTTTATAAACATATATGAAAGATCGATATTAGGGCCTCTACAAGCTGACTATTTCAACCTTTTAGCTGTAAACAACCTGAAATTTTCCACAATGAAGAACTTCCCATCCACTTATCGTTCATTTAAGCTTAGTTTTAAAAAGGAATGCAAGTTCTTTATAGAGCAGATATTTGTGAACAAAGATCCAAGAATATTTAGAAAGTCAGCCGAAACATTAATTTTCAGATTAATTTATTCCAGGGAGTGAGAAACTAGGAATTACAGCATGTAAAGCCGTTTTGGCGGAGGATGGTACTGAAATTGAGGAAGAGTATTTGGATATCATTGACCCAAAAAGTGTTATAATGCTACTAGAAAAACAAGAGAAATGGACAGACCAAGGTAAACAGTCTCGAATTGTTGTGTGGTTACACCCCAGTATCATGCACATTCTTATTACATGTTTTTATACTCTCTTTTAATATTTATTGTAGCCCACCTCATTTACCAAATACAGTGTAATAAAATGGCATTAAACAGCTGGTCTAATAGTCTTACTTACCTTTTCTACTTAGAATGCATAGCCGATAAAGAAGAAAGCCGACATGAGTCTCCCAAGGCTTTGGATACTACATCAGGAGGAGAAAACCTTTGTAAGCAGAGAACCCTTAAAAGGGACTTATCATTGGGACCCCCAATTAAAGTAAGTACTGAGAAGTATGATTTATTGCCGAGAAAGTTAGTTAGTTGTCTCAGAGAATAGCTACATGTTTTATTAAAAATTTGCCTTAAATGCATGCCCCATTTTTTTTCTAGAAGTTGCCTAACTATTTTCATCTATCAACTGGACCTACTTTTTAAAAATGTTGTAAGATTGCTTCAAACTTTAAAAAAAAAAACAGAGAATGTTGTTTTGTTCCCATTTGCACCCTTTCACAGGCTAACTTATATACAGCAAGGGTAAATTATCTCACTGGTATCACTCGCTTTGTTTAAAAGGTTGTCAAAGAAGAAAAACCAGAGGAAGAAATACTGCAAAGTGCAAAGATTTTTGGCAAAGGTAATTCAAAAGCACTGACTGATTACCAGACAGCAGTGAATGAAGCAGCTGGCAAGCTGGCTACAGCAAATCCACAGTTGCTCTGCAACAGAGGTGCTAGTTTGTTTAGACTTTCTCATTGTAGTGTAGAAGATATCCAAAAGATCTCTTCTTAGAGATAGTAGCTATTTATTTATTTATTTATTTCAATAGGGGAACTATATGACAAAGCGAGAGAAACAGTGAGAAGTACATATACCTTCAAAAAGGGGTACTCCAGGTCAAGTAACAGTAGCAACAGCGATAGTGAGACTCCACCTCCAAAACTGAAAAGGGCTAAAAGAGATAGTGAAGAAAGGAAAAAAGAAGTTGATAATTTAACATCATTAATCGAGAATGTGAAAAGTCATCTTCAAATTAAGCAGAAGAGATTGGAAAAGGCCAAATCTGTGAAAGATTTTAAGCAATGTGACCAGCTAACCCTTGAAATCAGAACACTTCTGAAAGAGAAAAGTGATCATGAGAGGCAGCTTACTGCCATCCAGAAAAAAAAGCAAAGTCCTTATGGTATCATAAAACAAAGTCCTCCAAAAAAGAAAAGAAACCCAAAACTGAGAAAGTTGTAAACAAGCCACTAACGAAGTTTTTGTTTAAAGATACCTCTGCTGCTAAAGTAGTTACTTCGAGTAATGAAACCACAAGTACTGCTAAGATTCCTCTAGAATGTGCAACAAGTACATCATCCCAAGCTACAATACCTACAACTCAAGTTACTTCAGATACGTGTACCTCCTCAGAAACCACAGCTGAACTTTCTACAGTCACAAATGCTCCATTGTCACCGACTGATACATTAATACTCAGTCATTCAGTTGAGGATTCGGATTTTTAAGTGGCCCCTTCAGCTGTGAAGAGCCTGGAGGGGGATTTCGTCGCCTAGTTGATGTGTTTAATGAACAACAAAAGAAAAAGTTGAGTGAGCACCAGGCTTATGGAACTGATGTTTATGTGTCCAATTTTGAAGGGATGGAACTGACAGGTTTCATTAAAGTTGCTAGTGTTGTTTGTGCAGAAAAGCATCAACCGGCTGGATCACTGTGTTCCTGTGAAGGGTTGATAAAAGTTGCTAGATGTGTTGAACAGGAGGGGTGGATGAACTTAAAGGAGGCTTTTATCTTGTCAAGTCCTGGGAGAGTTTATTCATCTGTACATGCACGTCAAAAGCTTTTGCAAATGCCGCTGGCAGCCATTGCTGTAGGCAATCAAAAACAAGGAACCCGAAGGCTTTTTCTTGTCCGGAAGCAGCAGTTTGTTAATTACAAGATTTTTCAGTCCCTACAGAGTACATTGGTAGAATCTCAAAAGGAATGCATGTCCAAAGAACAGATGAAAAAACTTCTCAATCTTGCTGACAGTGAGGCAGAAAAGGAATGGTTACGGTTCGCTGTAGTAAGGGGGGCTGGAATGTCCACCGAAAAGGCACGCAGTGTCTATGGTTTCCATGACATGACAACGCGAACAAAGAAGGTATTGGATGCAGCTGAGGAAGCACAAGATATCAAGGAATGCATGCTCAAGGTTGTCTGCTTGAAGGATAAAGCACTGCTACAGGCATTTGGTGTTGATGACAGTGCAAGTGAAGAAAGTGAATCTGAGAGTGAGACTGATGTTGATTCTGACGATACTTCTGGTATGTTAGATGGCATAAAGAATGGAAACCAGTCTAGCAACAGGAACGAGGATGGCTCAAAAGAAGGAAGTTCTGAGCTTCTCCCAACAGAGGAAGGTGTGATACCTCATCAGTTTCAGCTCCGAGATTACATGAACAGTGATGAAACATACAAACATGTTACAGAAACAGAAGGTGTGTACATGAATTCACATCAGCTCTTGGACATCCTTAGAAAGTGCGCACTGAACTGGTTTGAATTTGTTATGATTCCCCAAAGATTACTCAGTAACATTTCAGATGAAGCTTTACATCAGCTTTTGTTAGACTTTGGAGGTCAAATCGCTTTCCTTGGTCTTAGTGTTGAAGAGGAACGTGTTATAGAGCAGTCACGCCAGGCTTACCTTTTGAGTCAAAGGCTGCAAAGCATAAGAGGCGAAGACACTGGCGAAGAAATTGTGTCCGAGTCTAATGTAAGTGAAGGTGAAATGTTGCAGGTTGAAGACTTGCTGGGGGAAAGAGGGAGAGCTATCTTGAACAAGAAGCGATCTGCTGTGCGGAGGAAAGGGATTCGTGAAGTAAAGCGAAGAATAGCAGAGAGGCGTTTTCAAAAAAGGCGTCGCAGTAAACGAGTTTCACAAGTGCTGCGAGACTCTCCAGGCATTGGTCAAGCCATAGAGGATTTTGTAAAAGCATGCGGAGCAGGTGCTGATGCCTGGCGGCGTACTGGTGCCTTAACGTTTGATGGCAACAGAAAGATCAAACAGAAAGCTACATTCAAGAAAATAAAGGAGCACCTGGAACAGAAGTACAACCGATCCATTTCATATGGTTCCGTAGTCCAGTTATGTGTAGCACGAAATAGGAGAAGGCGTTCCGCTGTTTGGTATAAAGGTGTGGCAAATGTTATCCAGAGAAGAGCACGCAAGGAATTCAACCTTAAATACAATCTGGATGTACACTGGAGTTCGGCCTTTTATGCGTCACTCAATCATCTTCAGTATAAAGATGGCCACAATATTGTCAATCTAGGAAGAGATGACCAGGCCGGTTTCCGGCTTGATACAATGACCACACACAAGCTTCACTCCACTCTTTCCATCAAGGGAAGTGAGCCTCTTACAACCTACACGGACTATGTTAACAAGTATCCATCAACCTTGCAAACAACATCCTACAATTTTTCTGGGACTGATAGTACTGGTGAAATATGCTGTGGTATGGTTAAAGCAACCCCGCTTCACTGGAAAAACGCGGCGCAGCATTTTGCTGATCTGAAAGAAGTAGAGAAAAAGGATTCCGTTCGACCTGCATTCATTAATCCGATTACTCAAGAGAAAAAGAAAATAGAATGTATTCGTGTTGACGGTGCATTTCATGAAGGACCGCCACATAAAGAGGTGCAGTATTGGTGGACTCGAAGGCATTTGGAGGTGGAAACTGTTGTAACTCTCGTATCATCACGTAACAGTGGTGCAAGCTTTCGTAACCGCGTCGAACTTCAGAATGGATGCCTTGCTCTAGGGCACACAAACCTCTTCATACCATCTACACTAAATGGGTCATGCTTAACCATCTTCGGGAGGGGTAGATCAGAACATACTGCGTAAGAACCTTGAATCTGCTATAGATGTTTACATTTCTAGAGTAGATGGCGCCCCTTGCGCTTCTACTGAAATCCATCTTTACAAAGAGGTAGATAGCGCCAAGTACCAGGAGGAAAATGAGGTACTCAAAGTGTTTCTGAAAGGAAGTAAGGCTGCCAAGTCCAAAATAGAAACAGAAAAACCAGAGTTGTATTCTGGAGTAAAGGAGACGTGGGAACTCCGTGGGAAGCATATCAGAGAAGATGTCCCAAGTAAATATGTTTTTATGCTTCAGCGTTGTTTTGAGGACGACTGCATCCATCCTGTTTGCAAGGAGGGAAAACTTAAGAATGAGACATGGTATCCTGGTGGCCCCAGTATTACTTTTGTCCCCTTACCTGTTCCAGATCCTGCGCGCCCATTCAATGGTGGCAACTGTAGCGACTGTGGAACTCATTATTGCTATGGACATTACGTGAAATATGATAAAGTGTTGGCACGGTTTTTGGAACAAGGAAAGTGCGATTATGTAGCTCCACCTTCTGTTATTTTACTTGAAACCTACAACAAGTATAAAGCCATTCCACCACAGCCCGTTGTGATGGAAACTGCACAGAAAACGCTTTTGCCAAAAGAGGAAGTTGTTATGTGGTTTGAACATCTGCACCAAATAGCAGAAAATCGGAGAGCTGGGGCAAAGAAGGCTGCTGCAACACGGAGAGAGAAACGATGCACAAAGACAGTAAGCTCTTGCAACAGTGGTTCAACAGGTAAAACAACTGTTTCGGCTGTTTTTGACAAACATGACCCTAAGGAACTTTGCCAGGAGTGTGGCAGAACCGATCTCCCAGACCGTGAGTTGGACACGGCTTCTTGGATTTCATGCGATGGTTGTCTTCGATGGTGGCACATGTCCTGTCTTGATCTTGAGAAAGATGTTAGCGTAGATAAAAGGAGCTGGCTTTGTTTAAGATGTAGTGAGGTCTGGTAAATCTTCCAGTGCAGACTTAACCTGTTCCAGGCGTTCCGATTCGGGGAATGGACGACGTACCCATCACCGTTTTTCCTGCTCTGTTCTCCTTGCGCCTTCCCAGCTATCTGAACGACTGGAACAGGCCAGTATAGTTTTTACATTAATGTTCATTTTTGCTGATAGTATTATTGAAAGAGATTAGTCGTTCATTGCCAACAGGCAGATACCTCCTTGACTGTTCAGAGGGCAAACTGTCTTACGATATTACACTTTTTTTGCATATGTGAGGCCTTCTTGCCTGCCATATTATATCATCAGGCGGAGTTCAAACTTGAGAAAAGTTAAAACATGTGGCCATTTACAAAGGAACCCAGCTTCCTATCTTATCCATGGGGCAGGAACATTAGTTGATATTCTGCTGATTGAGATTGAGCTCAGCATTAGGTTATAAGAACTTAAGTTTTGAAATGACTAGTACAATGGGCAATTCCAGAAAATATCCATACCCAACCACGGATGGCTTCCATGTTTTATCCCCCCCTTGCCTTCGGAAATTCCAAAATTCGTTACCCCCCGCATGCCCTCAGAATTCCATAATCGTGAACCCCCCCTCCCCTTCAGAATTTCCGTTTTTTTGGAAGTACATTTTCAACTTAGCAACGCCTATATGAACAAACGAACATGACTTTATGCCTCCTCAAGGCTGTGATCTAGCGGCGCCAGGCGACAAGCTTTCAGATTCTAACCTACCGCTAGTAGACAGGCTGTGCAAACTCCTTTTTAGGTCCGAATTTGGCAATAAAAATAAACACCACTAACGGCAATTTTACTCCTCTTTGTTTTCTTGTGCTGTTTTGACGTTTACAAAGCAAAATAGCTCAAATTCAGACCGTTAAAATCTTTCGGTGGTCAAATATGCCGTCGAGGCGTGTTGCGTCCTTTTACACGTCATGTAGTGTGCACGAAAAGTGTTCTAATCTGACAGGCGTTCCTTGGAAGCCAGGGACTGGTGCGAGTTTTTTTACTGTTCATCGGACGGGAGTAACAAGAACCTTGCAAGCAGTAAGATACATATTCCGTTTTTTTTTCATGTGACAAGAAATTCATCAAGGTTAATGTAAAACCCACGTTTTACTGTTCACTTCTGTAAGTTATGAGCGTAAACACGTGTCTGATCTATCGATGCTTGTCTTCTGCTTCCGCGGTCATACATTCGTGGTTTATTTACGAACTACAAAAGTCCACAACAATAGCGTTTTCAAGGAACTCACTCTACACTTTCTACTCCAGAAATCCCACCTGTGGAATTCCGCCATGCCTTCGGATTTCCAATCGTAAATACCCCCCATGCCCTCAGAATTCCATAATCGTGAACCCCCCCTCCCCTTCGGAAATCCTAAAAGCCGTCCGTGGTATGGTATGGATATTTTCTGGAATCGCCCAATGCTGTATGAGGCTAAAATTGTCTTACTTGAACATAGGTAAACCTAAGGTCAACGGCAATTCCAGAGCATTTGACATTCCCGATTTTAAAACCTTGCATGGTTGAATTGTTCGAACTAGAGCGGCTGCTGTGACAGGAACATGTATCTTTAGTGACGCAACAACGTTCATAAATAAAGATTGTAGAGTTTTATTTGGAGATATTTCAATTGTGCCTTTGTTTGGTCCAGCCTTGGGATATTTGACAGCAATGTGCAGCCCGGGGTGGGGAAATTTGGTTCCATTTGACTGAAATGATTTGCCCGTGGGCAGGGAATTTGATGGCAAATTTTTCAAAAATGTCAAATCCCCACCCCATGCCCTGCCTCCCCCCCCCCCCCCGCCGGCTTAACATTGATAGGTGCATTAGTTTTAAGTGTGTTGATTGAATTCAATCATATTATTTGGTTTTTCTATCGATCTTAATCCTTACTCTCTTGGGAGTGGCCAAACTATAGTCCAAAACGTTTCAAACTCTAATCTGTCAATTCACAAAAAAGGCCTTATTTTTACCAGTAAAGAGATTTACCTGAAGAAATTTCACTTGAATGGCACCTCAGTTCTACCCGAAGAAATTTCACTTGAATGGTCACCTCACAGAATTTCATGCACAGAGTTATGTTCGTGATTTAAAAATACATTGACTTTAGGGAGAATAAGAGTTAAGATAAATATTTACATGTGAAGATTACATCAAAGAGGAGACAAATTTCGCAGATGTCCGACAAGTCATGCTTTAATCATTTTTTTTTCACTGATAAAAAATGCGGCTGATTGCTCATACAAAATTGAATTTAAATACTGAATATTACTGTATTACTACGACCGAAAAATTTCCATAACTGCTTTGCAACCTACAGGATTTCACTTATAATAACAAAATGCTGTTGATTGTCCGGTCAAGATTTTATTTTCGAAAAATACTGAATATTATTGTTAAAACTCGCTGAAATATTTCAATTACTATTTTGCAACCTTCTAATTATTCAATAACCAATTACTTTAAATTTAAAAGGAGATGCAACAAAATGGATTAAAGCAAAACATCACAATTTTTATACAGATAAGCTTAATTTTTATTTTTTTAGTTAGACAATGTACATGGATTTGCGAAGGATGAAACGATCTGCAAGGATTTTTATGCCCGGTTGTCATAAGGTAAAACAATGTTTACACGCCAAGACCAGGATTGTTTACCTGAAACTAACTTAGCTCGAGTTCTGCTTCCTTGAACCCGGCATATTGTCCAGTTTCATCGGGAAACTCGTGTCGAATGGCTTTCACAACACACGCTGGAATCACTCGCCGATTTTTTTTTCTTAAGGCGCCATGTGCCCACCATGTAAACTGGCGATAAGCTGCTAAGCGCCAAGTTCTAGGAAAATTGAAAAAGCAAAATAAGCATAAATAGAAAATATTTCATACAGTACACAGTACACGCTTGGTGGTACGATCCTTCGGGCCAAAAAAAAAAAAAACAAAGCAACAACTCACCTGTTCTCAATGAGATCTGGCGAGGGATTACAGCGTATGTTGTGAATTGCCACTAGAGCAGTATTTAACACGTCAGTATCAAAGCAAACAATCCTGAATTTGGCGTGCTCCGTAATACATCCAACTCCTAACTGACAAAAACAAATAATGAATAATCCTTTTGACCGCAATGTCCTTCTCAGTATTCGTAGTGTATACATCGAGGGAAAAGAAGCAACCTAAAACAAAAACAAACCTGATTCACTGAACTTTTGATTCAGTTCCGCCAGTTCTTGGCAACAAAAACACTCTTCCTCCGTTGCCATTGCCTCGCATTCTTCACAAGAGCACCATTCGGTGCTACCGATTCTTCCTCCCGCATCTCGTTGATTTGTATCACCTGACTAACTTTCTTCCTCCAGATCGATTGGTTCTTGGCCAGGAAGATACGTGGGCTCAAACTGAAATGGTTGAAATCCGCTCATTACGTTAAATCGATATTTTTTACTGAAACAGATGCTGCGAGGAGATCCAAAGGTTGATGCTATAAGTACGCGCTACTGTGCGATTGCGAGCCTTCCCCATACCTTACGTCATAACATGCCGCTGACCGTTAAGATGAGCCCACGATGATCGGGCCCACCAAGACTTCAAACCGATTTTTTGAGCAAAAAATAATAAACGAACCAGAAGAAAGAGCAAAACTCAATTTTTTACACCTACAGCCACCTAAAAAAAAAATATAAAAATGGACGAATTTTTTACTTCAGTTCTCCTTTAAATGGCTTGCAGTCCAACGGGATGCTCTGTTTGTAACGCTAAAATTCATAGTAAAATCCATATCCTGCTCAGCGGCCCATACCCATCTAGGCCAAATAAGGGAGTGCTTACATGACTTCCATCTATACAGGGTATAATAGTGCTATACCGGTAAAAACGCGATTGCAATAATCTATTATCAAGTTACCTGAGATCAGGCACAATTTTTGTTTTGCCTTTTCAAAATGTGCTTGGCAATTTAATACTATGAGCCTAGTGTCACGTCCAAGCGTGATACACAACAAACATCATTGTCTGTCATTTTGTAGCTCATTGTGGGCTCATTTTAACTCATTTTAGCTCGTAGTAGCTCATCGTAGGTCATTGTAGGCCATTGTAGGTTATTCCTTGTTTTAGTAACTACGACACGTCCCCTGATCTTTTTTTTTGTCTTTTTCTAAAATCTTCATTTTAGCTCATTACAAGGATTACACGTTCGGTCGTAGTAGCTCATTGTAGGTCATTGTAGATCATTGTAGGTCACTGTAGGTCATTCCTTGTTTTAGTAACTACGGAATGACACTTCTGTAATGTATCATGCTGGAAAGGTGTTTACAGGTAATCCTGGCAGACCTAGGTAAAATATTTCTGAAGAGCAACGTGAATTCTTGGTTAATAAGTGGTTTAGCACCACCAAAATAGCCACTGCAAAAATTAGGACTCTTGATTTAAGAAGTGACTTTTCCTTACTCGCTTGTAAAGAGGGATATCACCTTGAAATAAGGTTTAGAATACTTAAAGTAAGAGTTTCAAGACTTGTGTCAATGTGTGTGATCTTATTATAAACAGATCATAATCTAACTCACCTTAGTAAAGTGTCAGGCTATGTAAATTGCACTTAAAGGTACATTCCTCGATGTGTACCTTAGAGCAATGGTTTTTCCCTTAGAGAAAGAACATAAATGCCCGGGGGGGGGGGTACTTACGGAATTTCTGGGTGGGGATGTGCTGCTGGGACCCTGGAACCCTTAACCTATACCAGAGCTAGTTCAGCTGAATTTTGCTACCCTATACTAGAGTAAACTGACAAAAGAAAGAAGACTGAATAAAGGACTGACAAGAAAAACGAGAAAGAGGCATATTCATCATGTCCCTCCTTTGCTCTACAGGCTACAAGAACACAGATTAAGGACCTCTACAATGAATTAAAAAACTTGTCTAGGGTGTCAAATGCAGTAATTCTCAATGTGCTGCACGGCAATGACTGGCAGCCTGTAACTGTGAAAACAATACAAGATACGTTTGCTAAACACACTGTTCTTGTTGATCATGATTATTATCTACCTGGCAAACATAAAAGAAATGACCCTCAGACAGAGGTAGAAGCTTCTAAATGTGAATTAAATCATCTTTTCAAGAAAGCCCCAGAACATTGTTTTGGGAAAAATCAGTGTGAGCCGCTAGACATCAACTTCCCACCAGACTTAATCATTTCCCAATCTGTAGCAATTTCTAACTTACCTGAACAACAGACTGAAACTAGCATGATTGTAGAAACTGAAACTGATAAAGCTATGATTTCTGAGGAAACTTTAAATGATGATCCTGATTTTCAAAGCAATGGTAACTTTACCATACCCAATCCCACACAGTGCTACCCAGATGACTTGGATTTAGCTGATGAGAACTTTATAGCAGTTTGTAAAGAGTGCATGAAAACCATCAAAATAACTAAAGATGGTATCAACACTGTTGAGTAAAAAACAAGAGGGCAATCTAGCAACTCAGATTGGTTTCAATTCAGATGTGGAAGACTAACTGCATTGAAATTTGGTGAAATCAGTAACAGAAGAGTAACTACACCGCCTGATAGGCTTGTGAGGGATGTGTTTCAGTACAACTGCAGGCCAAATATACCATATCAGTGTCAAGTACGGTTGCAAATGGAACCAGTCATCATAGGTAAATACATTCAACATCAAGAAAACAACGGTCATGAGGGCATCACTGTCAAAGATAAAGGCCTTGTTATTGATAAGGATAATCCTGTGCTGGCTGCAGGTGTTGATGGTGAAGTCAGTGATCCAACAAATAAATATCATCCGATTGGATACCTTGAGGCAAAATACAAGTTATTCCCATCAAAGTTAAAGTGGATACAAAGCAAACTTCATTACTTAAAGTTCTTGCAGAACACACCAAGAATTTCTGCTTGGAGATTACAGAATCAGGAATCAGACTCAAACAAAAACATTCATACTATAAACAAGTTCAGGGGGGGTATGGCAATAACTAGAAAGCCAGGGTGTGATTTTGATGCGTACACTTATTTCATGAATCGTGAGGATATACACATTGAAATAATTTTCTTTGATCCCACATTCTAGCAAGTACGAAGAAAAAGCTTCTTGACTGTTATCTCTATGCTATGGTTCCTGAGCTACCAACTGGATGCGTGGAGAGGAATCCCTATGTACCCAAACATCTTTTTCAATAAGTGACTGAAAATAATCACCCCAGGAAATAATGTCTATAGGTTTAAGAACTATACAAAGAGTTGATTAGGTTCAATGCCATCGATTGGTTAACTTGATATTACGTTTATTCACCCATCTAGCGTTGCAAGAATGTTGTGAGTTGACAGGTGATTTTTTAAAAGTGGCAATTTTTAACAGTTCATCACATCTTGTAAACAACTACCGAGCAGAATAACCAGCCTCTACAGTTAAGTAGGTGATGGTTATGATGACAACTGGCCACTTCTGACAAACCTGTAATATTTTAAGTACCTTCACCTGTTGCATGAAAATTATTTTTCTGGAAGATATACATTTGCATTAAGTTTAAATATCTCCTCTACTACTACTGTGAAACTACAAATACCATATTTCCTTAATGAACCCTTTAAACCCTGCCATCAGTATGCATATTCTCCACACTGTTTTCATGCATTTCCTATGCTACCAATAAGAATTTTTTAAAGAAATGTCGAAATCTTTTCTATTTGGTGCTTATTTCCCTTTTTGCACATGTCTACTTTATCAAACACTTATTGGCTAAATCCTGTACACCAATACTATGTACCTAGTATTTCTCACAAATTCAAGAACTTATGTTAAAAAGATGAAGATGTTGACAAAATTTGGAAAGTTTGCTGTTTACTGGCTAATTTCAAGGGGCCACTGCTAGCATAGTCAAGGCCCCTTGAAATTAGCCAGTAAAGAGCAAACTTTCCAAATTTGTCAACATCTTCAGCCATAGAATTTGGTAATATCTGTTTAAGAATGTTAAAGTTTTTCACGCTTTTAATAGCCCGTTCCACGTGTATGCAAACTGATGCAATCTCCCTGGTTTCATCTTCCTCATCAGGATTTAGCTGGTCTTTACTTCTCGTGAAGGTTGGAATATTAACGTAAACTTTCTTTGGGGCTAATAGGTCTTGGATGTCAAAACCACGATCTGCCATTACTGCATCATTCTCTTCAAGAAGATGTAGAATGCCACAATGCTCAACAATAACTTTGACACGACAATGACCTCCAAACAAATCTGACACAGAGGTTAAAGCACCATTAGGTGCTATTGCAACAAGGCCCTCGGCTGTATTGTGGGACTTATATGAGGAGTAAGTTTCCGATTGTGCACAGAAACATGAGGGCTTTTCAATGAATAATTCAGTACAGTCAAGGACGACCCTTGTGAGTGGGTATTTCTGCCGAAAAACTTTGGGCATTGCTTCTTCAACTGTTCTTCTTGTAGCCCAAACAGGAAGTTGAATTAACCTTGAAAAAAGTAAATCGAGCCAGGTAGCGAAAATCCTTGAGACCTCTGATACAACAATATTATAGTTATCAGCCAGTACACTCTCTGGTATATTAACCCTCAATCTACACAATGTCAGACAAAGCTCGTCATCAGGCTCTAAGAAGCACTTTTCTCCCTTCTCTTCTATATCAAGTAATTGTACCTTGGCATAATTAGAGCCCCAGTAATTTAGACGATAACAAATACCATGGGAATTTAGGAAATTGAATAATGCTACAAACTGACCAAAGGTCAGGCCAGTGTAGAAGATCATATCCTTTTCTGATTCTTTAAAACGCTTTAAACCAAATTTAAGGATGGACAGATCCCGTTCGAATGATCCTTTTAAACCTAGAACATTTCCCAGTTCTTCTCTCAATTGTCTAATCTCTTGATGATCAGGCTCGGACTCATCAGCCTTTGATGTAGCGGTCAAAGCTGGTAAACTAGGTGAAGGCTGCATCTCTTGGTTGGATGTCGAAGATTTGTTAACAATTAGTCTTCTCCTTGGTTCAGGTGACCGCCAGGTATCCTCTCTGTTGCTTTGATAGTGATGAGATAGTCCAGTTGCAGAGTACATACATTGTATCCATATTTGGATCTAACCACAGCCTTTCTCAACTCTACGTACAAGAAGTATTCATCTCTGTGTGTAGGCGAGGAGCGCTTTGGCTCTGGTTCTGAAAGCCGCCTTTATAAGCATGCAAGGGTGATGGTGTCATGGGTTGGCGATGAAGGCGAAATTTCGTTCAGAATTAGCAGACCGGGCCAAGTGAACTATTTTTTTGAACATTCATTTGTTATTGATAAGAATGGACATTGTTTTGCTTGTGTGCAGTGTTTTAAAGAGTATCCCAACAATTCGCTATTTAAGAACCCACTGTCTGTTTACTATGCTAAGGTATTTAAACTTCCCGGTCCTGCAACATTCATCCCTGTTCAAAGAATTCAGTCCGGATTTGTTGCTATTAACAGAAGGTATACCAATGTTGATACTGTAATCGTGTGTCCTCTTCTCCCGAGGACCTTTATTTAGAACTCCGATATAGTATGCTTGTTATAACTTAAAATTTTTACATGTACCTACATGTCGAAAAAGGTTGTTGAAAATTTATTTCTCATATACATTTTGCAGTTTGTTATAGAATGAATACTACAGATGTGTATTTCATGTACTGTTCATCAAAGTGTCACTGGCTTTAACATTGGGCTAAAGCTAGTGGAGGTTTCTTTGTTTTGCTGCGCAAATCTCAGCTTTGGGTATATGCTTCAAATATTCTTAAAATTTCCCAGATAAAAAAAGTGTATCTCTGTGAATGACCACTACCATGACCACGACTTAGTTTTCCATCCCGGCTTTTGTTTACTTCACCAAATGGTTCGTAAGTAAAACGCTTGAGCAAGCCGAATCTTGTCGAAGTAAAAGGTGATTGTCATTTAGACCTATGATTGGCGCCACAAAGAGAAATTAAAACGCCCCATCTTACTTCAGTGAAATCATTTATTTGTTCACAATGCTAAGAAATATACACTCCGAGAACGTCTAAACTAATTGGGAATTGACTCTTTCTCTTGACTAAGGAAGAATCTTTGTTGGAAAGCTCACTACAAAAAAACACCCTTGATTTCACTTTTTAGTGCCACGTTTTGGCGCCCTTCATTTAGAAGATTTGGGTAGAATATACATTAAACTTAAAATTGTATCATTTTAGTCTTTTAACTTTCAACGTAAAAAAATAAATTTTGCAATAAAAACATACCTTTGAGGCTTGTTGGTACAATCCAATTCACCATTTTCATGTCCCAACATGCTGAGAGGAATTTGTTTTTGTCTATTTTGCTGTGGCAGGTTATATCAAAAGAAAGCTAAAACTTCCGAGAAGTTGAAAATGGCGGTCTTTTTCGCTTCTGTTGTACCCAGTCCTTTAACGAACCGCTTTTCTTCAAGCACCCTGGATCAAAGTCTCATATATCACTACCCACACTGCCCTGTGCGCATTTTTGGCCGCCATTTTGAAAAAAAATCGCCACACTCTGATAAGCCCTTGAAGGGGTGGTTTGGCCCCGCCGTGTATAATATAAAAAAAATTACCATTCAATGCTATAAGAAAATCAGTTGAGAAACTAATATTAAATATCCAGCAGGTAGAATCAGCTAGATTCCTGGGAGTCTAAATAAATAGAAGTCTCACCTGGAAAAATCAAATAACTAACATTTGTAACAAAATTGCTAAAACGACTGGTATTCTTTGCAGAGTAAGGCATTATCTACTCCGGAATGTCATGCAGGGTTTATATGATGCTTTAATCTATCCATATTTGAGTTGAACGGGCAAGGGCCAGTTCCAAAAACACAACATGTTCACGATCAGCAAATGTTTTTACTGTTAACGAACCATGAAAGTAAATCCCTACAAAGAGCGAAAAAATAATAGTTACAATACAGAAAAACTACTTTAGGGCGACTGCAAAATGAAATTAATGAAAAACGATGAAAGCGAAGCTGGATACCAAATGCTGAGGATGACAGGGTTGGTGGTCGGGGCCACCGAGGAAAAAAAATCTACTTCCACTAATGCTGTTACACTAATAGACACATAAACTGGTAGAAAAAAGGCGAGATAACAAACTATAACGAAATTTACATACAGAACGTAACAAAGGAGCGTAATTAACGAAATACCGGAGAGCGAAAAGAAAAAGAATACACGATAACAAGTAAGTGAGAAAACGAAAAACAAAAGGAAAAAAATTTGCCCCAACATGAGTTATGGTAATATTACATGGGACAACACGCGTAATCAAAAAAGACTACAACCAATAAGGAAACTACAAATGAAAATTATAAGAATAATGACTTTTTCAAAATTTACAGATCATAAAAGTCCACTCTTTAAAGAGTTATCAATTCTACCTTTAGATGACATTAACAATTTCTTAACTCTCAACAAAGATATTCACAAAAATATTACCAGATCATCCTCAAACGTTCATTCAATACAGGCATGCACTAACTACTAAAAATACTAAGTAAAGTATAAAGGAATATTAATATAGAACAACTTCAAAAAATCCATCAAAGACATAAAATCATTCTCTTTATTTAGGAAAAATATCAAAACTCATTTTCTCCTCAGATAGAAAGATAAATACATATACATGATATGGTGGCCCGTAAGAGACATTGCAATCGTTTTTTTTTCTTAAGTTATAGCGCGATAAATGCGAAAAGTTAAAAATTGTTGCGCGATAATTAGTCAGTTTATCGCGCGATAAATTGCAACATATCACATGATAAAGAGAAGCTGGAACGTTGCATGCACGTGGAGAGAACTGGAGCTGGTTGCTGCTGTGGAAGAGGTTTGTATTGCATCAGTTGTTTACGCAGAATAACACTAAAAACTTGAAAAATTGCTACATTTTATGAAACTATTTGGAAAACAAAAAAAACATACTAGTTTGAACAAGAAGGTGAGGTGAGTCAAGCAACCAGTCATCACCTTTTGCAAGTCTTTATTAGGTCTGTAAATTTCTGGAGGACAGAAATGTGGTATCAAAGCGTGGTATCAAGGTTTACAGATGAAAAGGTAAGAGTAAAAAACACATCTGAGCCCGGTTCCTTGAAGATGGACTAAGCCAAATTTCAAGCATGGTTTTCTCGTGTAACAACATGCAACTCGAGGTTACAAAATACTAGCCTTTACTACGAGATACAGCAATGATAACACAAAATGTTACACCACAAGCAGTGCATAGGAATATAAAATACAAAAACAGATTACAAAATTTTAATCCTGGATTAACGCTAATCGGCCTTTCAGGAACCGGGCCCCGGTGGATACATGATTTGCTCTCAGTCCTCCTTATCATGTGGATATTTCAAGGTTTTTCAAATTCCTCTTTGCCTAGAACACTAGTTTGGTGAGCAAAATTACGATTATATATCATGAAGTTCATTATTATCAATCTTGCAAAATGCCTCTCAGATTCTACAATGAAGTAAGGAGAATAAATCACTGGAGTGACTAGAGACGTTGTCACAACCTTTTGGCAACAATTTTTTGCCTCGGCCTCTACTGGCGACAAAGACAAGGTTCCTTCCATTTGCCATGACTACCAAAAAAATAGGTGGCAAGCAATCGAAAGGATCCTTGTGCTGAGTATTTTCCTGTCTCTCTGTCAAGCGCCTTCCTAGCATCTTGCCTCTCTGGTGAGGAAACTATCAGCGCTGATTTCCTGCTGACGTCTTTTTGAGGCCACATTACAGCAGATGAGAGGGAACTCTGATAAAGTAGTAAGTGGTGGTTTTGAAAAGGACGACAAAGAGGATGGATGTAGAATTGGCACACCAGGAACTCATCCAGCGACCCCGTAACATAGCTCACTGCTGGGCACCAATTTTACGTGAACTGGAAGTTAACAAGCCTTTCAAGACCCCTAGCATTATAGAGTTCTTTTCTTTAAGAACACCAACAGCCAGGAAAGTACTACGAGTCATTAACTGCAACCCAAGCAGTCATGCAGACAGGCAGTGCTTTGATTTCTTGAAAAAGTTCATTAGATCACTAGATGCATCTGCACTAGAAACTTTCTCAAAATTCATTACTGGTAGCGATAGCATGCCGAGTAGTAGTGGTATCTTTTTCCTCCATAGATGGGTATGCTTGCAGACCCATAGCCCACACCTGTGGACAACATTTGGAGTTGCCTCGCACATACCAGTCCTATGGTGAACTCGCAGAGGAGTTCACTTTGTTACTCAGAAACAAAGGTGCTTGGGGTTTCAATATTGTTTAAAGTGGCTCATATAGCAGGTGCACCCAACGACTGTTTTAACAAACAAACATTGACCCAGATTTATTAACTCGAGGGCGGCTAAAACGTTCCAGTTCGATTTGTGTACCATTTTCGCAGCTTATCTACAAATTTTCCACCGATTTTCTGAGTTTAATTTTCACATTTCCCTTGCTTCGTAGGTAAAGGCAACCGACCAAAAGTTTTTGGGTTCGAGAGTATGATGGCATTAAGACAAAACAGAAAAAGAACTCACGTTGCCCTCGGAAAAGATACAACCAGGAAACAAATGCAAATTTTACAACGCCACTTGGATCAGAATTCATTAATTGAGACCTAAAACTACTTGGGATAGGCTGAAAAGCTTACTCGTTGTATTTTGGACGAAAACGTTGTTGGGTGCCCCGGATATGGGATCTTGTCAATCATCAGTAAGGCAAAGTTTAAGCGAATGTTACTTTATACTACACAGCGAGAATCAAGCCAGGTTACTTTTTAGCTTCAAGTTTAAAGTATTTCATTGTCCAGCAGTGGTCCCTCTTGTTAAGTGAAGTGAATAAAGGTGATGTTCTTGTTAACTATTTACAGAAAAGGACTGAGTTCTCCGGCGGATTAGCATACACAACTATTTTGATTGGGCCATTGGACCCGAGGTCTAAATCCTTATCATTTTAAAAAACATTTTTTCGGAGAAGATATCTCTTTCCTATACCTTACCTTCCATGCATTGCAAAATGATAGTTTCGACATATGTACTCAAAAGGAAACTGTGCTTTCTACGTTAATGCAGCAAAGAAGAGCATCAAACAATACCGGAACAGGTGTAAGCCACAAAATATCAATCTCTAAAACAAAATATCGATTATCCTACCCTTCTGTATAGTTCAGCTCGTGAACACTCCACCACTTCATAAACTCAGGGTTATCATGTCAGGTCCGTTTTTTTTCAAACGTTGGATAACGCTATCCACCAGATAAATGTCTATCCAGTGGATAACTTAATTGATTTCCATAATACTTTTCTGCTGGATAGTGATTTATCCAGTGGATAGTACAGTGCTATCCAAAGTTCCAACAACCAGGGCCTCAGATAATTCTTCTGTATAGCATTAATTCAGCAAATTAACACGATATAGTGCCAAGAGGGAGGATACTCAATCCACATTTGGGTATATGTGAGTTGCTGAGAGTTTGAAACCCTGACCCTGTCATGGACAGAAGAAAATAATCTTAGAATACATTACCTTGTTTAGGACAACACCTGCAATTCTATCACTCTGTTAAGGACCAATGGAAAACATGCTCGCAGTGGAACATACTTGCACAAAACGATGTACCCTGTTTAGGACAGTCTCACTTAAAATTCTTTACCTTGCTTAAGATAGCCTGTGTGGTAGGCGTTCGTAAGGAAAAGAAAGGGGGATCTTGGGTGTGTGAGAAGCGTGAAGCAAGGGGCAAAAGAAATCTTCCTCCAATCTCCCTCCTGCGCTGTCTCATCCCCAAATTCCCTTCTCCCTCTTGTTTAAACACCTCCCACGTCCCCTTGCATGTTTTTAAAATTATTTAGATGTTTTTGATATGATGAAGCAGATTAACAGAGATGACGCACTTTTCATTATAATCACTGGTAACTCTCGAGAAAGCCTCAGAGCAAAGCGTATTGGTTGTTCTGCCACAGCACACATCTTCGACTGCTTCAAGATCGTCAAGATCAACTTCTGTCAAGTAATCCCGTGCGTTTGTCCATTCTGAAACAAAATAGACTACATCCAGTATGCTCTCTTTATTGAACAAAACCGACAAAGAATGCAGGACCTTCTAGCTTCCAACAAGTTTGCTGAAACAATACCTTCAGTATTGTTTGTCAGAGCCCATACATGACCTCTTAGATATCTCCAATGGAAGCAAGAAGTTTTGAATAAAGATCAAGTGCACTTTGAGGACTGCTTGGCATTTGTACATTTTTTTCATCCATGATTATCTGTGCCAGCTTGGCAAATGTATCGGCGAGATGTGTGTCTGGAGATTCACAACATACATCCCTTGCTACATCTATGTCAACTGCCGGGACATTATTGAGATAAGAGATCGTACTGGTGAGTTCAAGCAAAGAAAAGGGTTTCTGGTCGACCGGAAGGCGAGGATTCATTAGATGAGGGTCTAATTTTATGAAGGTTCCATTCTTGCGCAATATGTGCTAGTTCATCCTGAAGTAAAGGCATAAAACAAAATAAAAGGCACTCTACTTGGACTAAATCGCTTTCTTTAAATAGCCCTTGACCCTTTAAGTCTTTATCCACAACATCATGTCAGATTTTCTCAAAAATCCCCACCACACTTCAATCCTCTGGTTAGACAATGATCGTTCGGAAATGAAACTCTTCTGGCCAGCAAAATCATCATTGCCTCATCAGAGCCTCCCACTCCCTCCAAGCTCCCTTTCAACTGCAGTTATAACATCAATAGGGCTGCTACACGCCCGTCTCCTGTACAAGCCTTTAGCATTAAGAATTCACATCAGCTGGCAAAGACTGATTTGTATTCCATGACAAAGTATGTTGCCAGGATGACAATAGCCTGCTTAAGATCTGACGACAGCAGACCTCTGTGACGGCGAGCGGAAGTGAAATTACTGCTAGAAAGACTTCCGGCTGCCGTCGTTGCGAAGTTTCCCACCATAGCGGCCTTGTCTGTGACATGAAGAAGGCCATTTTGCCGTCGCAGGTAAAACGTGAGTAAACTTGATCAAAATAATGCCATTTAAACACATTTTGAGCGAAATTCTTTAGCACTGTTAACAGTTTATTCTCAGTAGACCACTTTTGTTGAATTTCTAAGCGACTTAAACGATTTGAACACGGTATTTAAATTAAATTTGTTTGCCTTCTCTAAACAGTTTGACTCGTTAATCGCCATGGACTCGGTCAACTCGACAAAGAAGGCAACCCAGTAAGTTTTACAAGTTTTTTCTTGTGTTTATTGTGGTGTTTATTAACAATTATGATATCGTAGACTTGTTTCGGCGTTAAATTGAGGTCCAATGGATTGTGTCACCCATCTTTTCTCGAAATAGCATTTTTTTTCACTCGGCTTCTCTTACAATGTAATTTTAATCAAGAGCTTTCAGTAAGGCAAAAAAGATACATCGTCGTTGAGACACGAAACACTTGCTTCTCGAAACTGGTCAAAATACAACATCACGACTAGCTTATGCTTGAATTAGGCGGCATATTGCAGATGTACACATAAACACAAACATGACTGAGGCCGCTTTGATTTGTTTTAGAAAGATCTGAACTGATTTAACGGTGAATTGATTTAACTGGTTTCCAAGGTTGAGATGAAGTCTTCGTTATTTTTTTTCCAATTGTAGGTCTAACATGGAGGGGACGGAAGACCATGACCTCTGTCTATCTCAAGAAATTTTATCCCAAGAACCTTTTAAAGCGAAAAAGGGAAGTTTTGCGAGAGGAAACATTTGGGACCAGATTGCCAATAATCTTAACTCCTTGGAAATTCCAAGGTTTAGAGTCTCAAAGCGTTCAGTGAGCACAGCATGAGTGATGTCGAAAAAGCTTTGGAAGAAATAATGGAAAAGGGAAGTGATGCTGAAAACACAGTTGAAAGCAACAAGAAGAAAGCAGACCATGCTAAACCTGTGGAGATGCAGAAGACAGAAATGGAGAGCATTCGTTCAACACAGAAAAGAAAGAGGGGTGATGCAGTTGAGGATGAAGAGAATGCTCAACCAAAGCCAAAGATCACAATGAGGAGTGGTGGAGAAACAGTTGCATATTTACGTGAGAAAAATGATATGGCTCAGAAATGGAATTACAAAAGCATAATCTGGGTATTTCGTTTCAGTGGTATATTGGGAAAGCGTCAAAAAAATTAGAATATTGTTGTGAAGTATTTTGTAGGTTATTTTAAGTTTATTTCGTGTTTGTGCATGACGCTTCCCTCACGACTAGAGTCTTGTTATGATCTGTTTATAGATCAAGGTTAATCCGTGTATGTCTTAACAGGTTTTTGAGTGTTATTACCCTTTTAATGGGTTTGTCAACCGAAGTGTCATCAAGCTTGGGGTTTAATTAAGTTTGATTGTCAGATTTTAAGTGGGTACGTTTGGGAACCATTACTGACCTTGATCGTTACCTACATCAGAGTTCCTGTTTTGGTTTAAGGTAGAGTCTCGTGGGTTTAGCTGACACGCTTTCATTGGTTTTCTTATCGGTTTGTCTATTCCACTTTGATTATCACTCGGAAAAGCATTTGTAACTCTCATGGTCAGCAAGCCTAGATGTACCTGCGTTTTACTCATATAAGTTGCCAGTGTTAAGCACGAGTGAGAGAGAAAGTAGTTGAGACTAGTTACATTTGAGCTGCTGTAAAGATTAAAGAACAACAAGACGTAAACTCAGATACCTGGTACCTCTACGCTCAGCGAGCGAGTTGCTTGTAAACCCCCTACATATTTTGGTGGAGAATTCGTTATTTTGTGGGAGAATCTGAGCCTATTTTGGTGCAGAATTCCTTATTTTGCTGTTCATGGTGGTTTGAAACAAGTCAGGAGTGGAAGATCCGCCTTTGAAATCTGTGAGTGCTATGCCGACTGTTGCCATTGCAAACATTTAAGAACTCTGTTTAAGTTTAAATTTAGTCATATGTAGGTGGAAAGTCATATGTGAAAGGCAAAATCATAATCACAGAACTTTGTATTTAAGTAATGTATAGGCTTGCTGTTGAATTCCCATTATTTTATGGCAACGAGAGAGAAGATGTTCACGAGTTTATTGATAACTATAGTCAGGCCAGTAGATTAAATGGTTAAGATGAAGAAAAATTGGTGCTTGTTTCCGATTACTATTATGATATTCTTTCATTCTGCTCTCACCTTAATTTACCTAAAAGTGAATGGCTTTACTGTTTTGTACGAGGACTAACACCTGAGATATGTGACCACGTTATTTTGCAACAGCCAACTGAAGTGGACTCCACTTTAAATTTTGCGAGATTAAAAGAATTAGTTACTCTTGGTAAATCGAAAAATGTTCAAGAAGTTGAAGAATGTTCGAAGTTTAAGTCTAATCCCTTAAAAGAGGATATCAAACAAATTGTTAGAGACGAATTAAATGTATGGACTGAAACTTCCCAAAATAACGAAAAACATCGACATCTTAATCGGAAATTTCCATCATGCAATTTTCTTGTCCATTGTGGAGGCACTGTTTTTGGTAAAAAGCCGAAATTGGGCAGATATAGAAATTTCAAACCTAATTTTAAACACTTGGATCGGAGAAACAATACGCAAAATGTTTTTAACCAGGGAATAATTGGCGCTCGGTTAAACTGGCTGGCGCCCCTATCGTGTGTGGTAGTGAACCCGTGATGGGGGCGCTTGAAAATTCTACAAGAAATGACCATTCTTCTGTCGGATCTAGTTCTGATAAATGTGCTTTCAGTAACTCTGGAAATTCGGTCGAAGGTGTTACTAAAAAGAATGTTCAAGAGTTTAGCCATGTTGTGTCTAATCCCTGTGAGCCTATTGTTACGCCAAAGTCTAAAATATTTAAACCTCAAGTTTCCGTCCTATGTCAACATGAGTGTTCTCAAGATTGCCAACCTCAAAATGTCCTTAATAAAAATATTTTGTTTGTAGTTATTAAGTGTCTTTCGCAAGCCATAACAAGATGTGAACATGTAGTCGCTGGGTCATTGCCGAAGGAAAGCAAAATTGTTCAGTCTTCAAATGTTCCTGTGTTTTCTCCCAACCGAGTAGTAGATCAAAAGAAGTCTTTAAATGACAATGTATCTCAAGAAGTTGGAGAGTCAAAAGAAGAATTGGCTCCTGAGTATAAAAATGAAAACAAATTGAAAGTAAATGACATCGGGGCTAAATTTGTTGTTTCTAAAACGTGTCATGGCTTATCTGTCTCGAGTGACCCTTGGTCGCACGTGACTGACAGTGTTTCTTTTCCTGCCAATTCCTGTAGACTTGATTCTGTTTATCCTTTCAAGGGTGACAGTTTTGATATATCTGTAACGATAGAAGATTTTAAATTTCCTGCTCTTATTGACACTGGAGCAGCTGTTACAGCAATTAGTTCTAAAGTTTGGGACAAGTATCTTGGTCATAAAAATTGTTGTTTAGATCCCTCTTCGACCACTCATGTAACGTCTGTAAGTTCTCCTCTTAGCGTTCTTGGGAAAGTATGGCTCAATTTTGTTATTAAGTCTGACGTTTTTCCTTTTGAAGCCCATGTTATCAAAGATTTGACTCATGACGTTGTTTTGGGCAGAGATTTTCTTCAAAAATATCGTTTGATAATTAACTTTATGGAGAACATAATTGAATTTTCGCACCCCGAGGATCCCCTCCCCTTTGCTGGTAGTTTTGGTATTGATTTGGATGCTGAAGGTTTTGATAATTGTGTTTTGTCAGTGCATGCTGATAATTCTTTTACTATTCTCGCTCATTCAGAAGTCGTTGTCACTGGTAGATTAAGCTCAATGCCGGAAGGTGTAAACACAAGTGCCAGTGCAATTTATCGATTGGTCACGCCTGAGTCTGATTTGCCTCACCGTTACTCAGTTTTTGGAGCGTCAGAGCTCGTGAAGGTTTCTAGTGATGTAACTATTCCTGTTAGGATGGCAAACCCTTCCGCTCAACCAGTTAAACTTTTTTGTAGGACTAAATTGACAGATTTTGAGTGTGTTGATAATGATTTAGCAACATTTGAGATTGGCAGAAATTCCCCTTCTTCGGATGCTCAGTGTAATTCTTCAGATGATCGGCAACAGCCAAAAGATTTTTCAGAGTTTCCTGATTTGTCGAATAGTATTTTGAATGATGATGAGAAAGTGAAATTTAAGAATTTGTTTAATAAATATTGTAACGTTTTTGCTTTTCCTGGGGATCAGTTGGGTAAAACATCCCTTGTATGGCATGTCATTGATACTGGTGATGCTACGCCTATTAAGCAAAGGCCGTATAGAGTATCACCTGATGTTAAGAAAGAAATTGATCCTCAAGTAGACGAAATGCTTGAAAAAGGAATAATTCAAGAGTCTGTCTCTTCTTGGAGCTCTCCAGTTGTTTTGGTAAAAAAGAAGGACCGGTCATATAGATTTTGTGTTGATTTTCGTAAAGTTAATAAAGTCACTAAGGTAGATAGTTTCCAATGCCTTTAGTCGCTGATGCGCTAGATTCTTTAGCTGGTGCAAGCGTGTTTTCCATGTTGGATCTAAAAGGTGGTTTTTGGCAAATACAAATGCAGGAGGATTCGAAACAAAAGACAGCCTTTGCAACGCACAATGGCCTTTATGAATTTCTGACAATGCCGTTTGGATTAGTGAATTCAGGAGCCAGTTTTCAGAGCCTTATGGGTCATATTTTGAGAGGTTTGGAATATCGTTTTGCTTTGATTTATATCGATGAAATAGTCATTTTCTCTAAGTCTGTAGATGAGCATTTAGTTCCTTTGAAGGAAGTTTTTAGAAGGTTGCATGACGCAAATGTTAACTTAAATCCAAAGAAATGCAGTTTCTTTAAACAAAGAGTAGAGTATCTTGGTCAAGTAGTTACGCCAGAAGGCATTAGTCCCAACCCAGACAAAGCAAGGGTGGTTCAGGAATTCCCCACCCCCACAAATTTGAAGGAATTGAGAAGTTTCCTAGGTCTTGCTAATTATTACAGACGTTTTGTAAGAGGTTTTTCAAATATTGCCAACCCTTTGAACGCTTTGACAAAGAAGAACGTTCCTTTTGTTTGGGCCGTAGCTTGTGCGGAGGCATTTGACAAGCTTAAGCGTGCCTTGGTTTCTGCACCGCTTTTGGCATATCCTAATTTTCGGGAACCATTTTTATTATTTGTTGATGTTAGCACCACTGGTATTGGTTTTACTTTAGCACAAATTCAAAATGGAAAGGAAGTAGTCATTGCTTACAATGGTCGTGGTTTGAATCGGGCAGAGCAAAATTATAGTACTATGGAAAGAGAAGCTCTCGCATTAGTTGAGGGTATTAACAAATTTCAGCCTTATTCACACAATCGTAATTTCACTGTCGTTAGTGATCATAGCTCACTTTGTTGGTTGATGAATGTTAAAGATGCTTCTGGTCGTCTTGCTAGATGGGCCTTACTTTTGCAACAATATGACTTTAATATAGTTCATCGCCCTGGTAGAATCCATGGTAATGCTGATTGTTTGTCTAGACGTCGATATGATTCTTGTGAAATGAGTTCGCTCATGAAAGAAGAACCTCAAACGCATCACACTCGTGAAATGCAGAGAAGGGATCCAGAATTAACTGCAATGATTGATTTTCTAGAGAATGATATCCTGCCTACTAACGATAGAGATGCTCGCAAGATTTTACTCACAATAATTTTTATGTTGGTCCAGATGGTTTGCTTTACCACATTGACTTTAATAGAAGGCGTAATGCTCATGAATCGTTTTCTCAGCTTGTTGTCCCAGCTGCATTACGTTTTGAGATTCTCTCTAATGTACATGATCATATTGCTGGTGCTCATTTTGGCTTGAACAAAACTATTAGTAAACTTAAGCAAAGATACTGGTGGAAAGGTATGTTTAAAGACGTGGAACATTGGGTTAAGTCTTGCGTTGAGTGTTCAATGAGGAAGTCTCCACGAAATTCTAAAAAGGCACCTTTACTTCCGATTCCAGTCGAGGGTGCATTTGACAGAGTGGCTGTTGATGTTTTAGGTCCTTTTCCACCTTCTAGTAAAGACAGTGGGTATATTGTGGTTTTTAGTGATTATTTAACTTGTTGGGTCAAAGCATTCCCAGTGCCTAGTGTCGAGGCAACTGTTATTGCATGTCTTTTGATTGATGAAATTATTTCTAGACATGGGGCACCACGTGTGTTGCTCTCTGACAGGGGAACTAACTTTTTGTCTAAGGTCGTTGCAGAAGTTTGTAAAATATTTCAAATTCAAAAGGTCAATACTTCTAGTTATCACCCACAGACCGATGGTCTTGTAGAAAGGTTTAATTCTACCTTGTGTCAGTCTTTGTCAATGTACCTTTCCAAAAAGCAGAAAGATTGGGACGAGTTCATACCGCTTGTTTTGTTTGCGCATAGGACTTCTGTTTTAGATGCAATTGGGGATTCTCCTTTTTCGTTCTTTATGGGCGAGTGCCACGCTTGCCAATTGACGTTAAGCATTTGCCTCCTGCGGCTGATGATTTAAGTACTTTGGTTCTCGACTATCGAAAACGTGTTGTTGAAAGCGTTGAGTTAGCGCAAAATCTAGCTAGAGAAAATTTACAACATGCACAACAAAAAATGAAGGATTATTACGATCAAAAGACAAAAGAACCTGTTTTTGAAGTTGGTCAACGTGTTTGAATTTATACTCCGAGAACTAGAAAAGGATTATCTAAAAAGTTAATGCATAACTGGTTGGGTCCATACAGAATCATTGAGAAGTTGTCGCCAGTGCATTTTAAGTTGCGCATGATCGCCAATAAAAAAGTTGCTTTTTCGTGTCACGCAAATCCTATGAAGCCGTTTGTTGATCCAAATTTGAGGCCAATTGACCCTCCGCCTTTTGATGATCCTTCCCGAGCCATATTTAGATGAATCTGATATTCCAAAAGATTGTTTTGAGGCAAATAATGCTGTGCATGTTGGAGAGAATCCTTTAGACATTGGGTTAAATCCTGATGGCAAACAAGCATTAGTGACCCCACAGCCTCATCAAGAAAAGACAAAGAATCAACTTCAAAATGGAAAAGAACAAACTCAGGAAGCAATTGTTACCGAGAATAAAACTGTGTTTATGGAGAAAAAATTCTAAAACATGGAAACAGGAACGGAAAGGTCGAGTACTTGGTCAAGTGGCTCAATTTTCCTAAGAGCCAATCACCGTGGGAACCGGAAGAAAATATTTTGGATAAACGTCTCATTGATAATTATCTTCGGTCACCAAAATAATTTTAGTCTGTGGTTTGTTGTAGTCTGCCTTGCTGCTGGGTTTGTGTTTTGTGTTTTTACTTTTCCTTCTCTTCACTTTTCCCAAATTTATTTTTATCGATGGATTCATGAGCATCCTCTCTCTCTCTGCACTCTTTTTCGTGTTAGGGTTTTTTTATAAGTTTTTCATCTTTAAGTTTAATAAGTTTTCTCTCTTTAGCTAAGATTATTATCTCCGTACTCTTTAAGTGTTGCTTTTTATATACAACGTCAAGCTACCAAGCTTTAAATGTTGTCGAGTTTAAATAAAGGTTTTTGATTTTGATCGGTAGATTTTGTTTGAGATGGGTATTGTTGAGCAGTACGTGTTAGGTCATTAGATAGCTGTAGTCCTTCTCTGTAGGTATCTTGTGAACTTGTTTGCAATGGTAATTCATCGTTTATTCAACAGTTCTTCGAATCTTCATTAATATATTCCTGTGAAGTGGAACTGCACATAACTGGAGAAGAGGAGAAGTCAAAACACGTGAATTTAAAACGTTGGCTGTGCCATGTGATGGAGTTTGATCTCTACTTGGTTACGTTTATGACAAACTGTGCCTGTTTATTCTATTACTGGCCAGTGCATTCTATGTTTAACAGACAAGTTCGCTGCTTTTTCATGAAATTGTGTTATAGCAAAAGCATATGTTACAAACAAAATAGCCAGCTCTTCACGAAGAGACAGCGCTGATTTACAAGAAAAGATGAATTGCAGCACAGTCATCGTCTATTCTCCTACAACATGGATCTGTGTCTACTGATCTAAACTTTTTCAAGATGTTCACACTAGAAGGCTGACATGCATTTGTTTTCTAGCACTCAGGATTCAAGAACTTTCATCTACTTTGGACATTTAATGTTGAACTCTTGATTAATATTAGTGGTAGTTTTATAGTCGTTTTGATATTTTGCATTATTTTCTCAGTACTTTTTCAAATTTTCCTTAGTTCTTCCGCTAGTTACGTTTGTTCCTTACTTTAGCATTCATATACGTCCAATTGCATCGAGGACAATGCTTCTTCTAAGGAGGGAGGAATGTTGTGAAGTATTTTGTAGGTTATTTTAAGTTTATTTCGTGTTTGTGCTTGACGTTTCACTCGTGACTAGAGTGGAGGGGGACATTGGGGATTTGCGGTGTTGGGCATTTTTCCATGCGTTGTTGTGGGTGAATAAAATCTCAGCTTGCGGTGTTCTTAAACCTCACAGGGTGCGATGTTTGCGTCTTAAAGTCTGTGGTGTTCGGTGAAACGAAGTTATCTGTGGTGTCGCAGTTTCCATTTTGAAGCTTGTCAGTTCTAAATTTAGCCTCCATCATGTTTGATTTGAAATAAAATACACTCTAAGGGTCCTCTAATACTCTCTAGTTAATACTAAATACGCTGCCCATCACCAATCCTAAGCCTGTTTTTCATTTATATTAAGTAACTTGACAAGCAACGTGACCTTCGCGACCCTGATCACCACATGTACGTCCGTCAGGCAAGATGAGCGAAAACCTTGCGACTGACGCAGCTGATCCTGTTGATCCTGAATGCGTAGTTCATTGCCTAGCTTTTTTTTTTGAGGAGGGCAAAGGTGGAGAAGACTATAGGTAGCTAGTCTTAACTGTAACGGTAATTTTTCCGCTCAAGTTCATAGATCTAGGATCCTAGAGTCAAAGTGTACATAACAACCAAGATCGAAAGTCATAGGCAGAGTAACTACAGCTTTGGCCTCGTTATGTGTTGTTTCAGAGATTTTCTTAAGGTCGAAGGCAAAATCTTGAAAGCTTTATCTTGTACTGACGCTAAAATCATCAGACTGAAAATAGATATTGTGGTGACGGTGATCCACCGACTTTTCTTGCGGTGATGCGGTGTTCAGAACCCCCCAATGTCCCCCTCTTGCTATGATCAGTTTATAGATCAAGGTTAATCCGTATATGTCTTAACAGGTTTTTGAGTGTTATTACCTTTTTAATAGGTTTGTCGACCGAAGTGTCATCAAGCTTGAGGTTTAATTAAGTTTGACTGTCAGTTTTTAAGTGGGTACGTTTTGGAACCATTACTGACCTTGATCGTTACCTACATCAGAGTTCCTGTTTTGGTTTAAGGTAGAGTCTCGTAGGTTTAGCTGACACGCTTTCATTGGTTTTCTTATGGGTTTGTCCATTCCACTTTGGTTATCAACAGGAAATTTGTTTAAGTCACTCGGAAAAGCGTTTGTAACTCTCATGGTCAGCAAGCCTAGACGTACCTGCGTTTTACTCATATAAGTTGCCAGTGTTTAGCACGAGTAAGAGAGAAAGTAGTTGAGATTAGTTACATTTGAGCTGCTGTAAAGATTAAAGAACAACATGTAAACTCAGATACCTGGTACCTCTACGCTCAGTGAGCGAGTTGCTTGTAAACCCCCTACAATATAGAGACCTTACAGGCCCAGAAAAAACGAAAGTGTTTGAAAATATACAAATCTTTAGCACTTCTACCTCAAGCTAATAGCACAGTTAGTGATAACATTCAAAAACTCTGGGCTGATTTCATGGATATTGGTTGAGACTCAAAGCTTGATTGAATCCCCTCTGATATTGAAATTATGCAATTTAAAAATACGATTAAGAGCAGGTTTGATCATTTCCGTAAACAATATCAAACTAAAGATGTCACACCATATATACATGCCCTTCATGCCCACGTTCCTGAAATTCTTAAATTATACAAAAACATTGCTTATTATACCCAGCAAGGAATTGAAAAGTACAATGACAGGGCATCCAAGAAAAAGAAAGAAAAGTACAATGACACGGCATCCAAGAACTAAATACTTGGAAGTATTTGTTAACAAGCCTTTTCGGTGGGCTCGACTGCCGTTTTGTTCTTTCCGCCATTTTGAAATGGATACGACTGCGCATGTGAACTGAAAAACTTTACTCCGTACTTTGTGTGTGATCACCAGATATCAAACGTTCCATGCCGTATGACAAGAGTTTGATATGTTTGTGTCTAAAAAGCCAGCAAGTCTATTTAAGAATGCTATTTTTGGTGAAACTCTTTCAATTAACTGTGATATGTGAGGTTCCCAGTTAAGACAGCTGTCAACAGTCACTCCTAGGTATTTGAAGGTCTCAACCACACTGAGCTCATTGTTATTTAGGAGTATGTCAGCACTCGACATGGGAGCCTTCTTTGCTACGATCATTGCTTCTTCTTTCTTTGTGTTCAGTATCAGGTTGTTATTGCGAAGCCATATAGAGATATTCTGGAGGTTAGAATTTATTTTGAGAACTGCAGTTTCGAGGTTAGGATTCAAATGATGAATTTCAGTGTCATAAGCATAAAGAAACACGGAGCTCTCAGGTGTTGTTGACACTACACTGGTGATGTGTATACAGAAAAGGGTTGGGCCTAGTAAAGTGGAACCTTGATTTAACGAACCTCTATTTAACGAGGTCCTTGATATAACGAACGATATCCATGTCCAAGCCAAAGTTATAGTAAAATGCACAGAATAGAACCTCAATATAACGAATTCTTTGATATAGTGAACGTAATCCGGAAGCCCCAACGTAAAATCTACCTCGATATAACAAATTACAATGTCAACACGCGACAGAAGATAAATGCTGAACAGATCAACAGTCAACAAATCCTTCAATCCTTATGGTAAAGAGACAGCAACCTTTCAGACAAAGGCTTATTATGTCACAGGTATTGGCGCGATAGTATTTCAACATCAATTAGCCTCTGCTTTATCTTCTTTGTCTCTTATTAGTTCTCTTAACGTCTTCACTTTCGAAGGCTTCTTGTGATAAAATGAATATGTAGCCGGGATTTCAAGTCCAACGCCCTTGTTTCTCCCTTTACCAGCCACTTCCACAGAGACTTGTCCTCCGTGTTTTAAAAACAAGTGAAATACACGTGACAGTGTCAATGGCACATGACCTACGATCTGCAGCATGCCTCCTTGATCTTGAACCCGTTTAACGGCAACAGCATGGGTGTTGTGTGGGTTATCAGGCTTGTGCTGCGTAAAAATACACATGTATGAGATCAATTCATTCATTAATACTGTAACGCCAAATTCTCAAAGAACGAAGGGTTTTTTTTATCACCAACGTTCTGTTCTCTACATTTGACATTGTCAGTTAAACAAGTCTTACCTCTCAATCCAGAACTTCACCAACAACTGAATCCCAGATATCCTTCTACACATGGTAGCCTCAAATACAAGATCGAAAGGAATAAGTTGTTGCTTCCATTGATGTATCTTTTAAAACTATAAAATTAAATGATTCACTTCGCAGTAACGCTAACGTTTTACAGCCGTAAACAGTAACTGTACAATGCAGGCCACAAAGATCTTCTATTTCCTGTAAATGGTGTATGCGAGACACACACCTTATGCAATCAAACAAGGCGTGAGATTTCATCACTTGTAACTAATTACGTTAAATTCCAGCACGTACACTGCGTTAAGTTAAACATTTCCAGCATGTACACTGCGTTAGATTATTTTGTGATGTAAAAAGCCATGTGCTTTTACCATCCCTGTTGAATTCCTTTCTTGTCACTGAGTGCAATAACCAATGTTCCTATGGCAAGCCTTGAGAGTGCAGCACGAGAAAGCGGGGCGGCTTCCAGTTATACTGCTTCTACATCACAGTTGACGAAGTCCAAGAAACAAGAGACAAAGAAGAGACGAGTTCTGACCTTGGAAGAGAAATATAAACTGGTTAAAGCAATTTTTAATGGGGAGAAACACACTGTTGTTGCTAGACGTTTTGACCCGCCTTTGTCACAGTCTACTATCTCGACCATTATGAAGAAGAAGGACGACATTGTTAGTGCCTTTGACAGAGGATTGTACAAAGACTAACAAAAGAAGATGAAACAGTCGACTTTTCCAGATCTGAACAAAGCGCTCTCTGAATGGTTCCGCAAGGTTCAAGCCAGGAATATCCCAGTTAGCAGTCCACTCTTGCAAGAAAAAGCCCAGTATTTTGCAGAACAGTTGGGGCACGAGAACTTCAAGGCAAGTAATGGCTTTCTAGATAAGTTCAAGGAAAGACATGGAATTACAGGCCAGGCTGTATGTGGTGAAGAGAAGAACATAGATCCTGGTATTGTTGAAACTTGGAGTGAGCGTCTCCCGGATATTTGCCGAGGTTACAGTAAGAACGATCACTTCAATGCTGACGAAACTGGATTTATGTGGAAAGCTACCTCTACTCAGACACTAAACTTGAGAGGAGAAAAATGCACTGCTGGTAAGAAAAGTAAAGATCGCGTGACAGTCCTTGTGGCCTGCAACCAGGACGGCACAGAGAAGCTACTCCTTTTGGTGATAGGAAAATATGCTAAGCCCAGATGTTTTAAGCACATTAACATGAATTTGCTTCCTGTCACCTATGAGTCTCAAACGAAAGCTTGGATGAACAGTGCTCGATTTGAAAAATGGGTTTGTCAAATTGACAGACAAATGAGAGTAGCAAATCGCCATATTCTGTTATTTAAAGATAACTGTTCTTCTCATGTTAGTGTTTCTGGTCTGACGAACGTAAAGTTAACTGCACAGGCAAGTTACAACCGGCAGACCAAGGTATAATCCAGAATGTTTAAGTCCATTATCGCAAGACAATGATCAGAAGGATGTTGCAGTGTTTAGATGAAAATAAACCTGTTGGAGCAATCAACCTCAAAGATGCTGTTTTTATGATGGCCAAAGCCTGGGACGATGTAAGCATCACGACAATCAGCAACTGCTGGAATAAAGCAGGATTCCCAGATGTTGTAGCAGAGCCCTCTCATGATCCGTTTGAGTTGGACGAGGAAGAAGAAACAGATGAATCTGACGGAGGCCTATGGGGAAGCATTACCCATCATTGTCCCGCTCTTGCAGAGGTATCATTCAGTGACTTTGTATCTTT
This sequence comes from Porites cylindrica, assembly GCA_964035525.1. Taxonomy (NCBI): domain Eukaryota; kingdom Metazoa; phylum Cnidaria; class Anthozoa; order Scleractinia; family Poritidae; genus Porites; species Porites cylindrica. Next base: position 24,278,589 of record OZ037777.1, on the reverse strand, counting down.
AGATAAAAATGTTGTGACTGAATGTCAACCAACAGATCAAGAGGCGAGAAAGACAATTTTCTGTAGACAGTAATCTCTACGTTGCAACATTTTTAAATCGCTGCTCTGAACGTGTCGTTTTTTGTACCGTAAAGAAAAGCTGAGCATCTGCTCAAAAATGAAAATAATAGACGCTGAAAGTCACCATGCTTAATAAATGAATTGCATCTCAAAACGCGGTACTTCGGGGTGACGAAAATTTCATTGAATTGCGTGACAGAAGTCACCTGTGTTACAAATCAATCATTAACTATGACCTCGATATAGCGAACTTTTTGGTCATTTCCCCTCAAATTCGTTATATCGAGGTTTTCGATTTAATGAACCCTCGATTTAACAAACAAATTTGGTCGGTCCCCAGCGACTTCGTTAAATCGAGGTTCCACTGTATGGATCCTTGGTGGACTCCATGGGTGACAGTTCTCTCATTTGAGTTACCCCCATTACATTGGACAAACTGATTTCTGTTGGCAAGGAAGCTACGAAACCATGCATGCTCCGCACCAGAGATTCCGTTTGCTTTGAGTTTTTGGAGTAATAACGAGTGATCAATGACATCGAAGGCCTTCCGTAAGTCTAAGAACATGGCTGTAGTGATCAGCCCTTTATCCTTTGCCCATTTCCATTCATTGACCACTTCAAGTAATGAGGCAATAGTTGAAGGGTTCCTTGGAATATGCAAATTGTTCTTTTCTCATAAAGCCGTTTTCTCTGGCATATGATTTTTAGCTGTTCATGAGCAAATTGCCCATGGATTTTTGACACTACAGGAAGAACGCAAATTGGCGTGTAGTTTTCTCTGTCAAATTTCACCACGCCCTTGAAAATTGGTTAGATTTTTGCAATTTTTAGCCTGTCTGGAAACACCCCAGATTGGAAAGAGAGGTTCATCAAAGGTGTAAGCAGCCTTAAGAATATTACCTGGTATACCATCAGCACCTGTGGCTTTGGATGCATCTATTGTTTTAAGCGTTTTGAAGACTTCATCAACTGATAGTTTTCTAAAGTTGAAACTGTTTTCAGCTCCCTGAGGTTCACTGTCATAGGATTCATTAGTTTGGTGCTTGTGTTGCAGTAGGTTAGGTCAGACAGTGACAAAGTAGTTGTTTAATGCATTAGCTATTTGGTGGGCTTCGTTAACTCAGAGTCATCTATTGTTAGTTTATCAATGGTTGCATTTGAGTCGGTTTTGCCAGGTAGAAATGTATTAAGCATCTTCCAGAATGCTACTCGGTTCCCTCCCTTTTTCTTCCAATGTCAATTTAAAATATATTGCTTTCAATGTTTTCTTTGGGGCGAGATGCTTTGGTTTTAGAGGTTTCTGTATAATGCCCATAGCTGATCATCACCAGAATTAATAGCCTGTTTATGCACTCTGTCTCTTTTCCATGGACAACCAATAAGTCTGAGGAGGTCTTTACATATCCATGGATGAGTTTTGTACCTTATTCTCCCCGTAGATTTTGGGAAACGGTTTTCCACAAGCTCATTTATGGCAGCAATTGTACTTTCCCATTGTTGGTGAATGTCATTTATCGACTAGGGAAAGCTGGTGGCGCTTTTTGTACTCAAGTCTTTGTTAAAAGCAAGGGTCTTTCCCAACAGAGAAAAAAAATATCTTGCAGAAATACAAGGAATGGTATATTGATGCTACAGAAGTAGAAAAGCTCGTTGAATTAAAATGACAGGTAGCCCACTGCTCTGTATGTCACATATGAAATTTTTGTAATAAAGTGTAAAAACTGGAGAATATGATCAATGAAAAAGTTTGTACATAAGCACTGTACAGTACTGTGCAAAAGAAATGAGAGCGAAGTTCACCGAATTTCGTCCTTTGTTCTCACGAAAGTTCACCGAAATTTTGCAACGGAATTTCTCACCAACAGTATCACTATTTGCCCACAACACGGACAACCAAGTTAAGGTTCCATAATAACAAAAAATAATTTATCATTTTAACTTCTTCCTATAATTTACCTTTGAAGTATCGCAGAGATATTTATGATTTAGTTTTCGTTGGTAAGAGTCTTAAGAATATATATAAGTTAAACGTTTTCGATTATGTATTGTTTCGCTCTTGAACCAAACCACTTAAGAATGTTAATCATTTAACACTTGATGTCCCTTTCAGGACGGACAGAGGGACGTCTTTAAGAATTCTTTGTTTTGTTCAGATCTGTCGCCTGTGGAATGAATTAGCTCTTAGTACAAGAGAGTCAAATATCTTGTCAATCTTCCGTAAGAATTTGATGGCCTTTTATTATAACAACTTTAACGTAAATTTTCTCTAATTTTAAATTGTACTTTACTCAATCATTTGACAATGATTGTACAATTTGTA
>OZ037777.1:24251209-24271209 GCA_964035525.1 Porites cylindrica | reverse complement strand
AACATTAACGTTTTGATCAACATTGGGCCAGGGGCGGGGGGAGGAAGGAAAAGAAGAGGTAAAAAAGGCAACCTTCCCAACACTTTTGACGATGATTGTAGGAGAATAGGAAATCAACTTTAAACGCTTATAAAACTTGTCGCATTTAACATTTCATTGAGATATCTCGCCCTGGAACTGTGCTGATAATGCACTTTCCAAAGTATATAAAAAATACAATAAAGGTTATATTTCAGTAAAATCATAAATAGGAGAGTTTTGCATCAGACGTGCGTGACATTTCACAGCGTGACCACAAAGTCCACTGGGTGAAAACGCTTTCTTTTAAGAACGTCAGAAGAAAACATTTAAGGCCTTTAATTTTCCTCATGAACCAACAGACGTTTTCTTCGTGTAGACTACAGAGAAAGAATGACCACGGGTGGTTTGTTTCACTAGATTTAGCGAAAAGCCATGAGGGTATTTTTAAGCAAAAAATGCTATACAATTGCTGTCGTTGTCATGTATACATGTATCTTTTTCATCAGCGGCATTATTCCTGGTTAACTTTTGCCGTTTCCTATCAGCGAAATATTTTGAAAGATGTTACAAATAGAAATGGCATAAAGGCTGCCACACTGTAAAGTTTTTTTTGCATTCTGGCGGTGTCAAAGTATCCTAGAAAAACGTGATGTTTGTAGTTGCGAGCAAGGAGTGAGATAAGTGCCGAATTAAAACCTTGTAGACTGTATTTTTGTAAGGCCTGAAAGTGATACGGAACCTCTATAAAAGAGTTCATTCAGCCATGTTCAGTGTTCATATAGAAATTGCTGTGCTAGCGTCGCCTGTCAATCATTCAGTTAATTTGAGAACAGTAAACAACATGGGTTTCCACATTACTCCATCACATTACTCCACAAGAAAATGCGAAATATATGCACAATGAACCAACTTTCAAACAAGAAAAGGGTAAAAACATGTAAATCATGTAAGAATATGGACAGCTTTTGTCGCATTTATCTACGGAGATAAATTTAACAACTGTTTCCCAACATTACTCCATTTAAACAGTGCCCCATAAAGATCAATTAGCAAAGTTAGTTTAATTTTAACGCTATCCGTGGAGTACTGTTGTATTCTACTTAGAATTAAGCTAAAATATCTATTAAAATTCCTTTGGTTAAGTCCTTGCAAAGCCCCGAACAAGTCAATTAGGCTATTTTGTCGTTAGCGCTACGATAAAGGAATTATTTTCGGCTACGAAAATGGAGTAATGTGGTGTGTGATGACTTTGCATGTGTTACCTTTTTTAATTAGATTAAAGAAGACAATAGACGCCTTATTCTAAATCAAGAGCGTACTTTGTTGTCGTTTTCTGAAACCAATTTCGAAAAGCAGTGCCACAAGGGCTTAACTAGAGTTTTTCATCCGGAGAAAGTAGCCTCTAGAATTCGGCAAATCTCCACTCAGCCTCATAGTTTGCTCGCCTGGCAAATTGGCATGTGCTGAATGTTGTAAAGAATGGGGGAGTGCTAAGGAAGATGTCAGCTACACTGTCGCAATCCGAATGATTTTTGCGGGAAGTGGTGAACGCACTATATCTTGCTTTAAGATTTGAAACATATCAGCCTATGCTACAGTCAATAGTTTTCATCGAAAATAGTCTTTCATTTGTATTTTGCCCCTCTTCCTGTGCTCCGGAAAGAGCAATAGTTGTACTTACCAGGTTGCAAAACATGCCGAATATAAACAGGCGTGTGCGCCAAAAACTGTCTTAACAAGGTACGGCAAATATTTTTTTTTCAACAGAGTACTGTTTACGAGTGTTTTTTGAAGACGTTTCTACTGACAAAAAGTCGTCGAGTTTTGATCTTTCACGGCCACACCCAGAATTTTCAGACAATCACAGACAAAAGTAGTTGGGAAGGCTGTACAACTTAACAGTAGTCCATTTTAATCCTGGAAAAAGAGAGTTTTCTCTTTTGCTAAATATCCCCCGTCCCCCCTGTTCAATGTTGGGATATAACAGAACAATTACGCGCACAAACATTAACGTTTTGATCAACATTGGGCCAGGGGCAGGGGGAGGAAGGAAAAGAAGAGGTAAAAAAGGCAACCTTCCCAACACTTTTGACGATGATTGTAGTTCATTGCGATTTCAAAGAACATGAACGTGTACGGTTTAGTAGTTGCTATATCGGCACGGAGGCGATGTTGAAATAGTTGATTTTGGTAATCACTCTATGTAGGCAAACGCGACTGATGTCATTCCTCGATGATTTTGGTGGTGTCTCTACGTAAGCAAAACGATTAATGTCTTTCACAGAGACTGTCAGGAAAGGCCGGGTGACATGTTTGATGAGCATTGACAGCATAGGTGAAGCAACATTTTGGGAAATGTTGTGGCTTTTTGTACCTACGCATCTTCAAGAAAAGATGTGTGAACAAGGATGGAAGAGTATTAATTGATCGTATTGATAGATTGTTGGACTTCCTTTGAAGGTGTTTTTGTTAATAAGTGGTCATATTGCTGGTTTCCACGTGACGTCGTGGCGGCTACGTTGGATGACACGAACAAAAGCATTTCTCTCCACTGGGAACTTAATCCTATATCATGTAAACTTCTCAAGAAAAATTCTATAGTATTGTCATTCAACATGGACACCTTGTCACGTGGTTGCGAGCCTAGAATTCCATTAAGGACACTAAGTGCCCACATTGTAATAACTGCCTCCATTCTAACAAGCGCCCCTGTTCTATTATTCTAATATTAAAGAGAGGTAGGGCGAGGTTCATCTTTCTTTTATTGCTTATCAATGAATGGTAATGCCACATTACTAAAATTGTGCTCTTAGTTATGTTTCCCACGGATTAATAGGATTTATGGCATATTTGTTACTGTTACAGTTTCTGGGTAATAAGGGCCATGTTCCAAATAAGTACCTTGTCTTGAATAATTGTACCAATTTCAACCCCAAAGCAATACAATGCTAAACTCACCATATGGCCGGTACAAAATAGCTGTCAAAGGCAGGCACTGGTTATATAAGGAGTGGTATTGGGCACTAATTACAAATTCATGCATTTCAAAACGGCATACAGGAAGCATTAGCACGTTATAATAATTGTGAACGTTTGTTTCATTGGCAAAAGTGTAAATTTTGCAAATTTCTGGGCCCACCTCATCTAGCAATAATAGGAGACATGGAATGAATGAATGGTATCAGAAAATATAAACAATGGAATTCCTTTCATTGTGGTAGTGTAACAAGGGTTCAGTCAGTCAGAATCCCATACAAGTAAGCTTAAGCTTGAATTATCAACTTTGGAATTTTTACATCATCCAAATGCAAGATGGAAACACAAACCACAAAAAGGTCCATAATTATTTCATTTTCGATATTCTTCCTTCAAAACCAGCAGATTGATTTTAAAACGCATTCAGTTGTTCGAAAAAATCCATGTTAACGGTACTTGCATAGACAAGTTCAGATTTACTGCGGTCGGCTGGCTGATGGAAGACAATCAAAGTGGAAAAATGCTTTTGCAAGCGTATTTTCGGATTTTGACTGGTGTAACTTTCCGGACTATCAGCGCCTTTTTGTGTGATAATTTCCTGATATTTGCTTAATAGAGACATCATATCGTATGCTCTGCCTTGTTCGATACCAGCAGCTAGATCAAATACAAGGTCTTGAAAAGCCCTTTCGTGAGGTGAATCTAGGGCTTCTCCTTGGGGCAGGCTAAGCGTGGTTTTCTTACTGACATAAGTAGCGAAACAGTTCTTATGGTACTTTGCCTCTGCTGCGATGAGGTCTCCGTTCACACCATTTAAAATGTGTAACATAGAGCTATCTCCTTTTCTTTCAGCCGCTATTTGGATGCTTTCACAGGCCTCGAATGTGCATAGATAGATAAGATCTCTACTCTTTTTATGAGTCTTATTTTTACAAATGAAACACCTTGACCAATCAACTGGGGCCGTTGCTGAACAAAAAGTCCTACTAGAGATGACATCGATTTCCTTTTGCTGGCTTGTATGCTGTAAAGCATCGCTAGGCATTTTATAGCGAATATTTTGGTCACTTGTGTATAATGCATAACAAGTTGAGTGTCAATGAATTCCCGTGTCGGCGTCATGACTCACAAACCTTGCCCGCACTTCCTCGTCACGACGCTGTTCCGTTGCCGTTATCACTTTTTCAATAGAGTCTTCCTTTGCCTTTCTAAGTGGTTCCCCTGGACCGTCAGTCTGGCAAATAATACACAATGTGCTACAGGACAGTTTTCTTTTTCTCGATTTTGGAAGTAACGGAAAGGCGAAGCCCTCAGGAAAGGAACCTTTATCAGCCATTCTATAATCTAATAACGAATTTTAAAGTAATGTGTCACATAAAAAATCAAAGACAAAAAAGAATATGGCAACCAAATCTAAACGTTTTGAAATATTGTTTGACATTGTGTTCTAAAAGGACATGAAAAACGATTGTTGATTGTTGAGGTTGTTGTTTTTTTTATTTTATTAAAGTATTAGTTGAAGTAAGTAAGATACAGCTATTCTATAAATGTACTTACAGAGATTGCACTGCTTCGGCCATGGAGGCAGCCATGTTGGATGATATAGCCTCGTTTTGAAGATTCTTGAAAAAGAGGCTACAGCCTCATTTCAGTTTCCCACAAAAGTAACGATGATACTTGCAAAAATGAGCTAACACACTACAGAATACCCGCAATTTCTAACCACAAAATCCATTATAAAAGTATACTAAAGTATAACAGATCGGAATAAAGTTGTAGAATCAAGTCATGTAGCCATAAATTACAATAAATAACAGTCTTATTTACGGAAGAAGACTTCCTGGGACGATAACACCTATTGTTGATTTAACAGCCATTTTCTAGTACTAAAAGCTACTGAAATATAATTTTTGGCCAGTCTGAGGTCACGTGCTCGGTCACGTGACCTTGCTTTGCAATGTTTGAGCATGATTGGGATATAATTTGTTAAGAAGTAACAATATTAGAGGTTTCTCTCGATAAACAATTGCAGATAACGCCGTAAACAGAAGCTACCGGAATGAGCCTCGTTTTCATTTTGACCCGGAAATGGGAGAAAAATTGTCATTCTTTTATTGTTTCAGCTTCAATAAGCTAGAATTTGTCTTAAAGTGTGTAATGCACCAACGGTAAGTATAAAATATCAGAATATCTCTGAATAATTAACACATTTATGGTAATGAAGACGTTAACATAGGCTAGTAAAAGCTATAAAACACCATTTTTGACCTTGCAGCTGTCACGTGTTCGGTCACGTGACCTCAATTTAAGCAATCGGCACATGATTAAGATTCGTGCTATAAAGGTGTAACGACATTTGTAGATTCAGGTCCAAATAAACGTTTCATTTACGCATTATCAGTGATCTTGTATGTTAGCCTCGTTTCCATGAATTTAAAGGGATGACCTATTAAAATAGCCGCTTAACTTGTGACCTATACCACACATCAACTCTACTAACTACCCGACATTGATCAGCAGTTCTTGTTCTATCAAAATCCGCTATCAAACCTTTTCTGACCCGATCATTGTAAGAAAACCCTTCTTTTAGGGTCCTGGCTTCCGGACTAAAAGAAAAATCACGCACATGTAATATTGTTACTGAAATAAATGAAAAATGTTGATGTTTTACAAGCAAGAGCAGACATTTTTGCGTGTCTTTTTTTTGGTCACAAAATGCGAAATTCACGAACATCCAGAAACAGGCTCACTTACCCAAGGCTATAACCCGTCAGCAACATTTTACATTCAGTTTGTAACCTGTGAACGCCAGAAGAAAATGGAACCAAACCGCTATTACGCTTGTGCAGATCTGCTTTTCATCGCAAGCGTTCAGGAACCAAGAGCATACGAACAAGAGTGTTGTGGAATATTTTTGTATCATAATTGCGTTGATCTTCAACAATTAAAATCTAAATGTGTTTCTTGCGATGAGTGCCGAAATGGGCTTCTATTAAAAACACTGGCCGTTACTGATTTAGTCGTGATTGATGGCGAGGCACCAAATTATAAACAAGCGCGACGGAAAGAGTTATGCGTAATTTGCATGGAACAAGAAACTTTTGGCGACTAACTCCTGACAACGAGATGCTGTCAACAATCTCCTCATACCTCGTCTTGAGCGTTTCTATCGTGTACCAGAGATGTGTTCTTCACAACACCTCTCTGACGAGATAGCAGCCAGACTCTACAACGAAACTTGTCTCATTTGCTGGAGTTCTCCAGCAAGTACAATACAGCTAGACGAACTCGTTGTGGAGAACTTAATACCAGAGGTTAACCCGCTTGCTAACGCACGAAAGCATGCTGGACCTTCCAAGATCTCGCTTACAGCCACGCCATGAATTCCAGCCAACGTTTTTAAAATGCACCCAGAAAATGCTCGAAAATTGGTCTGGTCTACCGGAGAATGATTGTGAATTCGGGGAAAATTCAATAATGTATTTCTCCTTGAAAAAATAACTGAAATTGCTCTAGTCTTTCACGTTACGCATTCATATTTCCAGCTTCACCAATTACAAAACCAAGATGCTGGTCCTTTCAATCTCCAATGGAGACTTAAAACTTTGTCAAAATGAAAATTTACACACAGATGTTTTGGATTTGACGAAGTCTTACGGGGAAGTAATGTCAACAGATTTAAGGTGCAAATCTAAGAACAAATAGTGTCAAAAGTGATTTAAACCTACTTCTAGTTGATTTTTTCCCTGAAAGACGCCTTTTATGCTGTAAATTTCAAAATTTATTAGTTTCCTGTTTGAATTTTCTCATTTTTTCTCATTTTTTTCTATCGATTTTATTAAAATGATGTTATTGCAATAAGATGTAAAAAATACACTTGTATATTCTTGAGAGAATGTAACTATTTAATTATATTAAATTGGATCTTTCGTGTTGACCCAGGTCGTGTTGTATTTTAGCATTCATTTAAACTAAATATTTTATTTCATGACGCTAGTCTAAACTAGATTTCATTTGTATTTAATACGCAATCCATTCACTAGAGTCATTGATCAAATTTAAAAAGTACATCTCTTAGATAGGACACAAAGCCACAAATGATTACTAAAATGCATTAAATAATATTAGCTTTTGTTTTGGTAGATTTGTGGATAACAGATAAATAGACAAATAGATTGATAGATAAAAGTAAAGAGGACAGATAAAGAGATAGACAGGTTCATACATCTCGATTCAAACATCTTGCCTTAGGCAATATATGGCAACACTGATATGTGCTCTACTTAACACTATTCTGACCAGATAACATCCAGGCTGGACAATAAAAATTGTTTCCTTTGTTGAAACGCCAACCTGCAAATGAAGTATTCCATCACCATTGGCCTGGAACCTCTCCATGGTAGTCATGATGACCCAACGACAATGGTTAGCACCTTTGACCTTGAAACGAACAGTTTTCCTGTGACGGTGGAGAGTGGTCAAGGTGCAGAGGGAATGGAAGAAGATACCCTGTTCCTATCCATGACCCCGAATCTCGGGCAGATTATGTTCATGTTGAAGATGACGTATGCATATCTAGACAGTAACAATAATGGGGCTTGCACCGAGAACTGCTGTTAGCATGTCTTTTGTGCGTGATGAAGAATTGCGTGAGAAAGATGAACAGCTTGAAACTAGATGTGCTGAATAAAGACTATGAGGAGAACATGAAAGAAATACAGAGGATGCACCCTGGGACCGTACGACCACCGCTAATAGCGTGCGACTATCGTACTTTAGCGGAAAAGCGAAAGAGGAAAAAAGGAGACCGAATGAAGATATCTTTTCCATCTGAAAAACAAACGATTAAGACTTTTGTTGCCAATCTCCATTGTTGCAAGGGCTGCATTCTAAAAGGTCAGAGACACATTTCAAAGATGCCCTCTCCATCACGTCAACCATCGATTCCAAGGAATGTCGGCACAAAGCGGAAGCGTATTATAGACAGTGACGACGAAGGGGATGTCAACAAGTTATACAACCTCAATACATCTCCCTTCAAATGCTTCAACTTGAAGAATTCTGCAAAGATTGGGCAAACCATTTTCCTGGTTGCTGCTTTAGAGTCGCTGGAGTCCAACTACTTGGGACAGTTCGAGATATTGCCCACCAATAAAATTGCATCGTTCTCCCCCACAAGCCGTTTTAAAACAGCACGAATACACTCACAGGAACTGTTACAGTCTTCACCTGTTCTTGGAGCTCCATTCAGAAAAACGGTCAGAGAGGATGAACATTTGGTGTCTGGGTGAAAATCATTGCAGAAAAGAGGCAACCATTCGTAGAAACGATCGTACGACAGTTTGGCCCATCAACAAGAGACAATGAAAACACAATAGACTTTGACTATTTTGGTTTGCATTTTAACAAACTCGCAAATGCTTTGCTGTGGATTAATCAGTATGGAATTTTATATTTGAAACTTGTTTTTTATTAAACCCAAAGCTGTATTAAGCCTTTATCAAACAAGTCTGATGGACTGCACTCGGCCTTGATAAAAATAACTTTTTTTAGGGACTTTATTTTAAACATGTTTCAATGTACCATGAATGTCTTTGCTAAGGTAGTAATTGTGCTTACAGTTTATTGATTTAACTAATACGAATGAAAAATAAAATAACTACTCTCTTAATACTTACACCGTTACGAAAAGCCTCCTGGATAAAAGATAAATAGACAAATAGATTGATAGATAGATAAAAATGAAAAGGATAGATAAAGAGATAGACAGGTTCATACATCTCGGTTCAAACATCTTGCCTTAGGCAATATATGGCAACAATGATATGTGCTCTTCACAAAACTATTCTGACGAGATAACGGCCAGGCTGGACAATGAAAATTGTTTCCTTTGTTCAAACGCCAACCTGCAAATGAAGTATTCCACCACCATTGGCCTGGAACCTCTCCATGGTAGTCATGATGTCCCAACGACAGTGGTTAGCACCTTTGATCTTGAAAGGAACAGTTTTCCCGTGACGGTGGAGAGTGGTCAAGGTGCAGTGGGAATGGAAGAAGATACCCTATTCCCATCCATGACCCCGAATCTCGGCAGATTATGTTGACGTTGAAGATGACGTATGCATATCTAGACAATAACAATAATGGGGACTTACACCGAGAACTGCTGTTAGCATGTCTTTTGTGCGTGATGAAGAATTGTGCAAGAAGGATGAATAGTTTGAAACTAGATGTGCTGAATGAAGACTATGAGGAGAACATGAAAGAAATATAGAGGATGTACCCTGGGACTGTACGACCACCGCTAATAGCATGCGACTATCGTACTTCAGCGGGACAACGAAAGAGGGAAAAAGGAGAACGAATCAAGATATCTTTTCCATGTGAAAAACAAACCATTAAGACTTTTGTTGCCAATCTCTGTCCTTGCAAGGACTTGGATTCGAAAAGCTAAGAGTCACATTTCAAAGATGTGTGTGACAAGGTTGTAGAAACTTTGTCTAAATTTGAAATCAACAGCTTTGACCTTTTCATGTCTAGTGTGCCAAAGCAAATGGGACGAATGGCATCCTTGCCCTCTCCATCGCGTCAGCCATCGATTCCAAGGAATGTCGGCACAAAGCGGAAGCATATCATAGACAGTGACGACGAAGGGGATGTCAACAAGTTATACAACCTCAATACATCTCCCTTCAATTGCTTAAAATTGAAGAATTCTGCAAAGATTGGGCAAACCATTTTCCTGGTTGCTGCTTTAGAGTCGCTGGAGTCCAACTACTTGGGCATTTTCGAGATATTGCCGAACAATAAAATTGCGTCGTTCTCGCCCACAACAAGCCGTTTTGAAACAGCAGCAATACACCCACCGGAACTGTTACAGTCTTCATCTGTTCTTGGAGCTCCATTCAGAAAAATGGTCAGAGAGGATGAACATTTGGTGTCCGGGTGAAAATCATTGCAGAAAAGAGGCAACCATTTGTAGAACGATCATACGACAGTTTGGCCCATCAACAAGAGACAATGGAAACGAGATAGACTTTTGAGTATTTTGGTTTGCATTTTAACAAACTCGCAAATGCTTTGCTGTGGATTAATCAGTATGGAATTTGATATTTGAACCTTGTTTTTTGTTCAACCCAAAGCTGTATTAAGCCTTTATCAAACAAGTCTAATGGACTGCACTCGGCCTTGATAAAATTAACTTTTTTAAAGAGATTTTATTTTAAACATGTTTCAATGTACCATGAAAGTCTTTGCTAGGGTAGTGATTGTAGTTACAGTTTATTGATTTAACTAATACGAACGAAAAATAAAATAACTACTCTCTTAAATATCAGAGAGAGTTTTAAAACTTAGCGCAAAATGAAAGAGAAAGGACCTTGCCACTGCACTTGCCTAGAATTTGATTCTCTACACTCTTGTACTTCTATGACAACTTTATTGACTCATTTTAACCCATGCTCCCGCAAGGGCAAGTTTATTCTCTTCACACAACATATTCGCCTTTGCAGGTTTCATTCATAAATGGTCTATAATCATATACTTCAGACAATAGAGCAAACATTACCCTTCCTAGGTGAGGGAATCAGGGAAACACGTACAGTTCATGTGCTGCATAGGGCATTCTTTCAATTGGTACATTCATATTTAATACTTCAACAGTTACGAAAACCTTGTGCATAAAAGATAAATAGACAAATAGATTGATAGATAGATAAAAATGAAAAGGATACATAAAGAGATAGACAGGTTCATACATCTCGGTTCAAACATCTTGCCTTAGGCAATATATGGCAACACTGATATGTGCTCTACACAAAACTATTCTGACGAGATAACATCCAGGCTGGACAATAAAAATTGTTTCCTTTCTTGAAACGCCAACCTGCAAATGAAGTATTCCATCACCATTGGCCTGCAACCTCTCGATGGTAGTCATGATCACCCAATGACAATGGTTAGCACCTTTGATCTTGAAAGGAACAGTTTTCCCGTGACGGTGGAGAGTGGTCAAGGTGCAGAAGGAATGGAAGAAGATACCCTATTCCTTTCCATGACCCCGAATCTCGGGAAGATTATGTTCATGTTGAAGATGACGTATGCATATCTAGACAATAACAATAATGGGGAGTTGCACCGAGAACTGCTGTTAGAATGTCTTTCGTGCGTGATGAAGAATTGCGTGAGAAAGATGAATAGCTTGAAACTAGATGTGCTTAATGAAGACTATGAGCAGATCATGAAAAAAATTTAGGGGATGCACCCTGGGACCATGTGACCACTTCTAATAGTTTGCGACTATCGTACTTCAGCGGGACAGTGAAAAAGGGAAAAAGGAGACCGAATGAAGATATCTTTTGATGATGATGGCCGCGTTTTTTGAAGCTGGATAGTTTGCGTTATTTGTTGCGTTTTTGTGTCTTTAAATACTTTAGTTTTTTTCATGTAAGAGTTCCTGTGTAAGAGTTCCTGTTGTCTTTTATTTGAATATGTCAAAGAAAGGAAAGAAGCAAGACGTGAATGACGATAGTTTTGAATCGTATGTGAAGGACTGCCTGGAAACAATTCGACAGGATGTCGAAACCATAAAGAATAATCAAGCAAAATTCAAAGAAGACTTAAAAACTTTCGAACAAAAACTCGAAAGAACTACAGAGTCGGTTAACTTAAAGTTCGATACTCTAAACGGCGAAGTCGACGTGGCCATGACCAGAGTTGACAAATTGGAAGATGAGGTCAGCAAGCTCGCTACTAATGTCAACCAAGCGTATGAAAGGCTTTTATCATTGGAACGTTACTCAAGAGATTTCAACCTACGAATTTACAACATTCCTGAGGACTCAAATAAGAACTGTATTGAAAAATTGAAGACCACACTATCTAATGATTTGGGCATCAAACCCGTGATAGAGAACGCGCATAGGATTGGGGGACCCAGGACTGGCGCTTCAAATGACCCGAGACCTGTCATTGCCAAGTTTCTTTATTGACCCGAACGTCTTCAGGTAATCCAGAATAAGAGGGTCTAAAGAATGGTGGGAGAATATCTGACGAGTTAATCTGGGAGGACCGACAAAAAAAGTAGTTAAAAGAAATCATGAAACAAGCGTATGAGGAGGGAAAGAAGCCCCGTTTTCACCACGGTAATTTGTATATTGATGGGGTTCTAGTGGCTAGACTTTCAATATTGCTTGTATGTAACGTTTGTGATAAATTTTTATGTAAATGGCTCGAAACGAAAATCATCCTGACTTGAATTTAGAATCTTTTAATGACCACAGGATTTTTACTATTGATGAATTGAATGAATTATTCCCCGTTGTGAAGCCATACTTTTCTGCGTTACATTCAAATATCACAAGTTTAAATCAAAGAAAGTATATTATAATATTATTTATTACCTCCGCTATCGATAGCTGGTCAATGCTTAGAGCAAGTATCCAAAATTAAATACTTAGGTATCTATAATGACAGCCACCTATCATGGCATGACCATATCGACTATGTTTGTGATAAAGTCAGTAACAGTATTAAGATTATGACAAAGATAAAAAGTTATCTAAGAAATCAATGCTTAACTAGTATTTACTATTCTCTTCTTTACCCATGTCTCATATATGGTTGCTTATTGTGGGGAAATAATTATAATAATCCATTATCACAGCTCATACGTTTACAAAATAAAGCAGTTAGAATAATGAAAGACATTCCTTTATGAGATCATATCACTCCTCATTATCTTCATCTAGGTTTATTAAAATTTCGTGATATTGTTAAAATTTACAATTTTCCATTATTTCTTGTGTCTGAGCAACATGATTATTTTACACGAAGTGCATCTGCTCAGCAATTACACATTCCCCACTCAAGAATTAATATTCGAAAGTTTTGCCCTACCGTCATTGGAAAATACTATTGGAACAATCTCCCCCTTTCTATTCGCAATAAATCATCGAAAATCCTGTTCAAAAAGGCACTTAAAAAATATTATCTTGCTCAGTATTGACGTGTGTGTGTGTTTGTGTGTGTATGTCTGTGTGTGCGTGCGTGCGCGTTTGTGTTTTAATGAATAACAAAACTACAAAAGAATAAAGTCACTCTTGTTAAAGAGCCATGATTAGTTTCACTATAATGTGCCCTTCTCCATTCTAATTTTATTCTTTTATTATTCTTATTATGTACACCTAGTTTCAGCAACTTTGTACCAATTGATATTCTACAACTAATCTATTATTGAAATTGTACAACTACTGTATTATTGTACAACTAATGTATTATAGGATGGAGTAAAAAATAAAATACAAATAGAAATACAAATCTTTTCCATCTGAAAAACAAAAACGATTGTACGACAGTTTGGCCCATCAACAACAGACAATGGAAACGCGATAGACTTTGACTATTTTGGTTTGCATTTTACCAAACTCCCAAATGCTTTGCTGTGGATTAATCAGTATGGAATTTGATATTTGAACCTTGTTTTTTATTCAACCCAAAGCCGTATTAAGCCTTTATCAAACAAGTCTGATGGACTGCACTCGGCCTTGATAAAAATAAACTTTTTAGATATTTTATTTTAAACATGTTTCAATGTACCATCAATGTCTTTGCTAGGGTAGTAATTGTGGTTACAGTTTATTGATTTAACTAATACAAACGAAAAATAAAATAACTACTCTCTTAAATATCAGAGAGTTTTAAAACTTAGCGCAAAATGAAAGAGAAAGGACCTTGCCACTGCACTTGTCTAGAATTTGATACTCTACACTCTTGTACTTCTATGACAACTTTATTGTTTCATTTTAACACATCCTCCCACAAGGGCAAGTTCATTCTCTTCACACAACATTTTTGGCTTGAATAATGGGGACTTGCACCGAGAACTGCTGTTAGCATGTCTTTTGTGCGTGATGAAGAATTGCGTGAGAAAGATGAATAGCTTGAAACTAGATGTCCTGAATAAAGACTATGAGGAGAACATGAAAGAAACACAGAGAATGCACCCTGGGACCGTACGACAACCGCTAATAGCGTGCGACTATCGTACTTCAGCGCGACAACGAAAGAGGGAAAAAGGAGACCGAATGGAGATATCTTTTCCATCTGAAAAACAAACGATTAAGACTTTTGTTGCCAATCTCCATCGTTGCAAGGGCTGCATTCGAAAAGGTCATAGTCACATTTCAAAGATGCCCTCACCATCGCGTCATCCATTGATTCCAAGGAATGTTGGCACAAAGCGGAAGCGTATCATAGACAGTGACGACGAAGGGGATGTCAACAAGTTATACAACCTCAATACATCTGCCTTCAATTGCTTCAAATTGAAGAATTCTGCAAAGATTATGCAAACCATTTTCCTGGTTGCTGCTTCTCTACAGTCGCTGGACTCTAACTACCTGGGCAAGTTCGAGATATCGCTCAACAATACAATTGCATCGTTCTCGCCCACAACAAGCTGTTGTAAAACAGCAGCAATACACCCACCGGAACTGTTACAGTCTTCACCTGTTCTTGGAGCTCCATTCAGAAAAACGGTCAGAGAGGATGAACATTTGGTGTCTGGGTCAAAATCATTGCAGAAAAGAGGCAACCATTTGTAGAAACGATTGTACGGCAGTTTGGCCCATCAACAAGAAACAATGGAAACGCGATAGACTTTGACTATTTTGGTTTGCATTTTAACAAACTCGCAAATGCTTTGCTGTGGATTAATCAGTATGGAATTTGATATTTGAACCTTGTTTTTTATTCAGCCCAAAGCTGTATTAAGCCTTTATCAAACAAGTCTGATGGACTGCACTCGGCCTTGATAAAAATAACTTTTTTAAAGAGATTTTATTTTAAGCATGTTTCAATGTACCATGAATGTCTTTGCTAAGGTAGTCATTGTGGTTACAGTTTATTGATTTAACTAACGAGAACGAAAAATAAAATAACTACTCTCTTAAATATCAAACAGTTTTAAAACTTAGCGCAAAATGAAAGAGAAAGGACCTTGCCACTGCACTTGCCTAGAATTTGATTCTCTACACTCTTGTACTTCTATGACAACTTTATTGTCTCATTTTAACACATGCTCCCACAAGGGCAAGTTATTCTCTTCACACAACATTTTTGGCTTTGCAGGTTTCATTCATAAATGGTCTATAATCATTTTCTTCAGACAATAGAGCAAACATTACCCTTCCTAGGTGAGGGAATCAGGAAACGCGTACAGTTCATGTGCTGCATAGGGCATTCTTTCAATTGGTACATTCATATTAAATGCTTACACGGTTACGAAAAGCTTGTGGATAAAAGATAAATAGACAAATAGATTGATAGATAGATAAAAATGAAAAGGATAGATAAAGAGATAGACAGGTTCATACATCTCGCTTCAAACATCTTGCCTTAGGCAATATATGGCAACACTGATATGTGCTCTACACAAAACTATTCTGACGAGCTAGCGGCCAGGCTGGACAATAAAAATTGTTTACTTTGTTGAAACGCCAACCTGCAAATGAAGTATTCCATCACCATTGGCCTGGAACCTCTCGATGGTAGTCATGATTACCCAACGACAGTGGTTAGCACCTTTGATCTTCAAAGGAACAGTTTTCCCGTGACGGTGGAGAGTGGTCAAGGTGCAGAAGGAATGGAAGAAGATACCCTATTCCTATCCATGACCCCGAATCTCGGGCAGATTATGTTCATGTTGAAGATGACATATGCATATCTAGACAATAACAATAATGGGGACTTGCACCGAGAACTGCTGTTAGCATGTCTTTTGTGCGTGATGAAGAATTGCGTGAGAAAGATGAATAGCTTGAAACTAGATGTGCTGAATAAAGACTATGAGGAGAACATGAAAGAAATACAGAGGATGCACCCTGGGACCGTACGACCACCGCTAATAGCGTGCGACTATCGTACTTCAACGCGACAACGAAAGAGGGAAAAAGGAGACCGAATGAAGATATCTTTTCCATCTGAAAAACAAACGATTAAGACTTTTGTTGCCAATCTCCATCGTTGCAAGGGCTGCATTCGAAAAGGTCAGAGTCACATTTCAAAGATGCCCTCTCCATCGCGTCAACCATTGATTCCAAGGAATGTCGGCACAAAGCCGAAGCGTATCATAGACAGTGACGACGAAGGGGATGTCAACAAGTTATACAACCTCAATACATCTGCCTTCAATTGCTTCAAATTAAAGAATTCTGCAAAGATTATGCAAACCATTTTCCTGGTTGCTGCTTCTCTACAGTCGCTGGACTCTAACTACTTGGGCAAGTTCGAGATATCGCCCAACAATACAATTGCATCGTTCTCGCCCACAACAAGCAGTTTTAAAACAGCAGCAATACACCCACCGGAACTGTTACAGTCTTCACCTGTTCTTGGAGCTCCATTCAGAAAAACGGTCAGAGAGGATGAACATTTGGTGTCTGGGTCAAAATCATTGCAGAAAAGAGGCAACCATTTGTAGAAACGATTGTACGGCAGTTTGGCCCATCAAAAAGAAACAATGGAAACGCGATAGACTTTGACTATTTTGGTTTGCATTTTAACAAACTCGCAAATGCTTTGCTGTGGATTAATCAGTATGGAATTTGATATTTGAACCTTGTTTTTTATTCAGCCCAAAGCTGTATTAAGCCTTTATCAAACAAGTCTGATGGACTGCACTCGGCCTTGATAAAAATAACTTTTTTAAAGAGATTTTATTTTAAACATGTTTCAATGTACCATGAATGTCTTTGCTAAGGTAGTCATTGTGGTTACAGTTTATTGATTTAACTAACACGAACGAAAAATAAAATAACTACTCTCTTAAATATCAAACAGTTTTAAAACTTAGCGCAAAATGAAAGAGAAAGGACCTTGCCACTGCACTTGCCTAGAATTTGATTCTCTACACTCTTGTACTTCTATGACAACTTTATTGTCTCATTTTAACACATGCTCCCACAAGGGCAAGTTATTCTCTTCACACAACATTTTTGGCTTTGCAGGTTTCATTCATAAATGGTCTATAATCATTTTCTTCAGACAATAGAGCAAACATTACCTTTCCTAGGTGAGGGAATCAGGAAACGCGTACAGTTCATGTGCTGCATAGGGCATTCTTTCAATTGGTACATTCATATTAAATACTTACACGGTTACGAAAAGCTCGTGGATAAAAGATAAATAGACAAATAGATTGATAGATAGATAGATAAAAATGAAAAGGATAGATAAAGAGATAGACAAGTTCATACATCTGGGATCAAACATCTTGCCTTAGGCAATATATGGCAACACTGATATGTGCTCTACACAAAACTATTCTGACGAGATAGCGGCCAGGCTGGACAATAAAAATTGTTTACTTTGTTGAAACGCCAACCTGCAAATGAAGTATTCCATCACCATTGGCCTGGAACCTCTCGATGGTAGTCATGATTACCCAACGACAGTGGTTGGCACCTTTGATCTTCAAAGGAACAGTTTTCCCGTGACAGTAGAGAGTGGTCAAGGTGTAGAGGGAATGGAAGAACATACCCTATTCCTATCCATGACCCCGAATCACGGGCAGATTATGTTCATGTTGAAGATGACAAATGCATATCTAGACAATAACAATAATGGGGACTTGCACCGAGAACTGCTGTTAGCATGTCTTTTGTGCGTGATGAAGAATTGCGTGAGAAAGATGAATAGCTTGAAACTAGATGTGCTGAATAAAGACTATGAGGAGAACATGAAAGAAATACAGAGGATGCACCCTGGGACCGTACGAACACTGTTAATAGCGTGCAACTATCGCACTTCAGTGGGACAACGAAAGAGGGAAAAAGGAGACCGAATGAAGATATCTTTTCCATCTGAAAAACAAACGATTAAGACTTTTGTTGCCAATCTCCGTCGTTTCAAGGGCTGCATTCGAAAAGGTCAGAGTCACATTTCAAAGATGCCCTCTCCATCGCGTCAACCATTGATTCCAAGGAATGTCGGCAAAAAGCGGAAGCGTATCATTGACAGTGATGACGAAGGGGATGTCAACAAGTTATACTACCTCAATACATCTGCCTTCAATTGCTTAAAATTGAAGAATTCTGCAAAGATTGGGCAAACCATTTTCGTGGTTGCTGCTTTACAGCCGCTGGAGTCAAACTACTTTCGCAAGTTCGAGATATCGCCAAACAATACAATTGCATCGTCCTAGCCCACAACAAGCCGTTTTAAAACAGCAGCAATACACCCACCGGAACTGTTACAGTCTAAACCTGTTCTTGGAGCTCCATTCACTTAAACGGTCAGAGAGGATGAACATTTGGTGTCTGGGTGAAAATCACTGCAGAAAAGAGGCAAACATTTGTAGAAACGATTGTACAGCAGTTTGGTTTGCATTTTAACAAACTCGCAAATGCTTTGCTGTGGATTAATCAGTATGAAATTTTATATTTGAACCTTGTTTTTTATTCAACCCAAAGCTGTATTAAGGCTTTATCAAGTAAGTCTGATGGACTGCACTCGGCCTTGACAAAAATAACTTTTTTTAAGAGATTTTATTTTAAACATGTTTCAATGTACCGTGAATGTCTTTGCTAAGGTAGTCATTGTGGTTACAGTTTATTGATTTAACTAACGAGAACGAAAAATAAAATAACTACTCTCTTAAATATCAAACAGTTTTAAAACTTAGCGCAAAATGAAAGAGAAAGGACCTTGCCACTGCACTTGCCTAGAATTTGATTCTCTACACTCTTGTACTTCTATGACAACTTTATTGTCTCATTTTAACACATGCTCCCACAAGGGCAAGTTATTCTCTTCAAACAACATTTTTGGCTTTGCAGGTTTCATTCATAAATGGTCTATAATCATATACTTCAGACAATAGAGCAAACATTACCCTTCCTAGGTGAGGGAATCAGGAAACACGTACAGTATATGTGCTGCATAGGGCATTCTTTCAATTGGTACATTCATATTAAATACTTACACGGTTACGAAAACCTCGTGGATAAAAGATAAATAGACAAATAGATTGATAGATAGATAGATAAAAATGAAAAGGATAGATAAAGAGATAGACAAGTTCATACATCTGGGTTCAAACATCTTGCCTTAGGCAATATATGGCAACACTGATATGTGCTCTACACAAAACTATTCTGACGAGATAGCGGCCACGCTGGACAATGAAAATTGTTTACTTTGTTGAAACGCCAACCTGCAAATGAAGTATTCCATCACCATTGGCCTGGAACCTCTCGATGGTAGTCATGATAACCCAACGACAGTGGTTGGCACCTTTGATCTTCAAAGGAACAGTTTTCCCGTGACAGTAGAGAGTGGTCAAGGTGTAGAGGGAATGGAAGAACATACCCTATTCCTATCCATGACCCCGAATCACGGGCAGATTATGTTCATGTTGAAGATGACAAATGCATATCTAGACAATAACAATAATGGGGACTTGCACCGAGAACTGCTGTTAGCATGTCTTTTGTGCGTGATGAAGAATTGCGTGAGAAAGATGAATAGCTTGAAACTAGATGTGCTGAATAAAGACTAGGAGGAGAACATGATAGAAATACAGAGGATGCACCCTGGGACCGTACGGACACTGTTAATAGCGTGCAACTATCGCACTTCAGTGGGACAACGAAAGAGGGAAAAAGGAGACCGAATGAAGATATCTTTTCCATCTGAAAAACAAACGATTAAGACTTTTGTTGCCAATCTCCGTCGTTTCAAGGGCTGCATTCGAAAAGGTCAGAGTCACATTTCAAAGATGCCCTCTCCATCGCGTCAACCATTGATTCCAAGGAATGTCGGCACAAAGCGGAAGCGTATCATTGACAGTGATGACGAAGGGGATGTCAACAAGTTATACTACCTCAATACATCTGCCTTCAATTGCTTAAAATTGAAGAATTCTGCAAAGATTGGGCAAACCATTTTCGTGGTTGCTGCTTTACAGCCGCTGGAGTCAAACTACTTTCGCAAGTTCGAGATAT
>OZ037777.1:24218709-24243709 GCA_964035525.1 Porites cylindrica | reverse complement strand
GGTGTCCCCCAGGGAACAAAACTAGGCCCCTGGTTATTTCTTGTCGTGATTAATGACTTGGACACACCAGTTGACATGTGGAAATACGTGGATGATACATCTTGTTCCGAAATAGTTACAAAGGGTAGTGAGAGCAAACTCCAAGAAGCTCTGGATGACCTTTCGAGACAAGCGAGTCTCGATGGGTCCCAACTGAATGAGGCCAAGTGTAAAGAACTTCGAATTGGATTCTCCAACAGCAACCACGATTTTGAACCCCTAGTCCTAAGTGGCAAACCCCTTGAATTAGTCACCAGTGCCAAATTGCTAGGCATGACCATTAGCCACGATTTAAAGTGGAACATGCACTCCTCTGAACTAATTAGAAAATGTTCCTCTCGTCTCTTTTTTTTACGTCAACTCAAGAGATCCGGAGTGGCACCAAGAGAACTGGTGCAATTCTATGTGACATGTATTAGGCCCGTCCTGGAATACGCAAGTCCTGTATTCCATCGTTCTCTACCAAACTACATCAGTGAAGATTTGGAACGGATCCAAGGAAGGGCTTTCAGAATCATCTATCCTGACCTGTCATATAGTGTAGCACTAGAAACAGTTGGCCTACCGAAACGTCATGAGAGGAGAGAAAAGATTTCAATCGATCTGTTTGACGAGATCGTCTGTAACCACACCCACATTCTCCATAGCCTCCTCCCCCCAAGGAAGAGTTTTAAATATGCACTGAGACGCAAAAGTGATTTCACTCTGCCCCTATGTAAAACCGAGCGTTTGAAGAAAAGTTTTATTTTTAGCCATGTCTATGAAATGTAGATAATTTTCTTATTTTCTCTTTGTTATCATCAGTATTTGTAAATATCCCGTAATTCAGCCTATGGCTGCAATGGTGTTTATAATAAAGTATCTATCTATCTTTACTTGGTTACTGCTATTTTTTATCACAGTGACAGTTGATTTTAACACACAGTTTCTGGGATATAAAATTGGCTTAATGCATGTAAAAAAATCAAGACCTTTTTAGGCCCATTAATTATCTATTATTGACATTAATTATCTACAGTACAGCTCAGAGATAAGCAACCAACAGACACGCAAAACACACACCTTTTCTGCGTTAATGCAAAATCGTTAACTAGTTTGAAAGCGTGTTTTGAAAATAGCTTTTGCTTTTGTTATGCATTGTTTAATGCTTCATTGATTTTGCTTTGTTTTCCCTACCCCGGGTAACTACATGTATAAAAGATATAAAATCGAGAACAAGCTTAGCCTATCGAGAATCTAGTTGAGGATCGAGTTTTGCGAGACAGAAGACAAAAGATTCACCAAATACTGATTTCTCAGTAATTTTAAATAGACATACAGCTGTAACACAACACGGCATGGTTTATTTGCGCAAGCGACTGTATGCTCAAAACAAGACCAGTTAAAGTTATAAAGCGAATGTTTCTTCAAGGACATCTATATCAAGCTTCATTTTTTTAAGTACAGTTTCAAATGCCTGCTCCAAATGCAAACAAACAGTGTATGTAAATAGCATCATGTGTATTTTGTACTGTGAAACGGTTCTAGGCTTATCTGGCCATCAGCGGTAACAAACATGTGTGACCGTAACATGACCAATCTTTGGCTCTGAAATTGCTTTCGCAATCCTTGAAAACTTTCGAGAATCAATACCTTTTATTCTACTGGGAAATATAGCGAGTTCTTTAAAGTTTGAGTTAATCTCTTCGCGATGGAACTTGATGCGCGTGAACTTTTTCGTTGCACGTGACTGCAACTACCGTGATGAAAAATTGTGGGATGTTTCAAAAGCAGATTGCATTGCACGAGATTATATATTGGTTTCAAAGCTCAGAAGCTCTTGGAGGTTTCTGAAGTTTTCTGAAGCTTTACGTGTATATTCAAATCGAAACTTTTATGTACGCAATCACGTCTCACAAAAAGCGAAGGGCGAAATATCAAACTGAGATGCTATCGCGAATCGCAAAACAGCTTTTCAGGTACAAGAAATGTTTTCAGTGAAACAACACCCTGACTGTAGACACCAATGACTAGAAATTCAACTGCTATAATGCCGAAGGACATTCACAAACAGGCAATCGAACAAAAATTTTGGCAAGTTGAATTCGAAAGACAAACCGTAAGAACAAAAGCAACGAGAAGCGCCTTGAGACTGTGTTTACACGCCGTCGATCGAACATTTATTTACACAAACTTCCTTTTATTGTGGATTTGACAGATATAAAGTCATAGACTGTTTTCAAGTTGAGCTGGTGAACTAACAACTTTTGCTATTTCAATGATGCAAAATGCCGTTCGAACATTTCTAGCAATGTTTCGAAGCAAAGTATCATCCGAGCTGTGCGAATCAATGCAAATTTCCTGAAGAGTTGTCAACTGTTACTGTATCTTGAATTTGCATAGTTCAGGAATTTCTTGCAAGAATTAAACACTGAGTACATTTAATTATTTTGTAGAGTAGAAAGTTTTTTGTGATGTGAGAGAAGATAGAAGATTACTGAAAAATTAGTCTTCAAGTAATTTTGTGTTTGTTCGTCTTTCCTTCTACTTCGTATTGTGAAATAAAGCAGTCGATTACTATGTAGAATCGGAACCCTGTTTCAGTCTTCACCAAGTCTTGTGGATGTTGTTAAGCCTTTTGTTGCGGCTGTTGGGACAACAATAACCCAAGAACAATACGCTAGCTCATACATACTAATCAGTTCTAATGCAAGGCCGTATTTGAAGCACGTGAGGTTAACAGACTTACGTTAACGAACTTCTTGCTAACTAGTTTGAAGCGCGTTAATGTGGATGCTTATCTCTGAGATGTACTGTATTACCTTAAATTGCAATGTTTCACATGGGCCAGGGGGGGTGGGGGAGGGGGAATATTGGGAACAGGCTTAAGGGTTTGTTGCCGCTCGTTTTTCTAAGGGCTTGTGTAGGGCATTGTAGTTTTCTATTACTGTAATTTTAAATTTTCCATTATAGTTGTAATTTTAATGTTTTTTTAACCTTATGCTCACTGGAAGATGTACTGTTTTGTAAATGGGATACGGTAATGAAATAAAGATCTGATGATGATGATGATCTCATAATAATAACAAGAATTTATATAGTGCCATTTCTGTGAGCTCAATGGCACTTTACAATAATCGCAATTCTAAAAAAATAAAAAAATATTTGAGTTATTAAAAAATATAAATAACAGTTGTAGAAATTAATTTCTAAAAAAATAAATAAGATACATTCCACTTGCTAAGATTAACTAAGGAAAATATATACAAAAAAGAAAAAAGGGTAGTCAACCAACTAATAACAGCCTCTTTAAAAAGTAGTGTTTTAATCTTATTCTTAAAAACATCAAGGTTCTGGATTGATCTTATGCCATCAGTTAGGGAGTTCCAGAGCATGGGTGCAGCAATTTGAAAAGATCTGTCACCATAAAACTTGAGATGAGACTTTGGTGTTACAAGCAGATTTTTTGAAGAGGATCGTAATCGCTTCATCGGAGTATAGGGCTGAAGGAGATCTGCTATATATTTTGACGCCATGCCATTCAGTGCTTTGTACATGAGAAGTAGTATTTTGTAAGTAATTCATTGTCTGACTGGTAGCCAGTGTAGTCTACGAAGAACTGGTGTTATAATGTTCTGAGCTTCAAGTTCTAGTCACCAGTTGAGCTGCGCAGTTTTGTACATACTGTAGCCTATCAATGACCGATTGGGATAAGCGATAGAAGAGCATTACAGAAATCCAATTTAGATGAAATAAATGCATGACCAAGTGTCTCAGCATTATCCTGAGAGAGAAGTTTCTTACCTTTGCTATATTTTGTAATGATAGAAGGCCGTTTTGCAGGTGTTCATAACATGTTTCTCTCAGTTGACATGGGAATAAAAAATTACACCTATATTTCTAGAATTATTAGAGACTTCAATGTATTCACCAACCACATGAATACCCTTAATAAGTGGGTTGACTTTGTGCTTTGGTCCAATCACTAGGAGCTCAATTCTATGAATTTTAGGAATGGGCCTTAGAAGTCAATTGATGGACTTGGCACAGATTTGTACTTCACCGTTTGACAGTTGCAAAAACATATTGTAAAGGAATAAGTAGACAGCCAATTGGAGCAATGATACAAAGGACTTAAATAACTATTTAACACAAGTATAGCAAACTACATATGTAGATTTGTTATCTTTTGAGCTGATGTGAAAAAATTATATACTGACAGCCTAAATGATTATATGTTTAAACATGAACTCCTCTTACTTCACCAAGTGATTCTGGTTCATAAATTTCTCGTAAGAACAGTTTCATTCACTGTATAAACCTACATGTCTGCAAATTAACAATTTTGCCTATTTTTGAGGTTCCCATTCACTCTTTAGTTATTTTTTTCCACTAAAATGGCACTGAAATACTGAAATACTGAACCTAAAACAGTTCAACAAACACAACCTCGGGCATCCAACAAAAATGCATCCCATTTTTCCTTCTTTAATTACTCTGCTGTACCTTACAGTGCAGGCCAGAACTAAGTGAACAACACAGACTCGAAACTGACGCAATGTATGCATCAGCTTGGATGAGGGTACATATCAGCGCTGATGAGCATCTGCATCAGCTCATACGTGTCAGGAAGGAAAAGATTTTATTTTTGTTATTCACTGTAACCACTTTGCTTTGTGGTGCATTATTGTGAAAAACAAAACAAATTCTCGGGTTTGAAGAAGCTCGATAGTCGCTCATTCTAAGGACTTTTCATGAGGGACTTTAGTTGATAAATTTAGTGTAGTGGAGGGTTTCATTTTTGAAATCACTTGGCATTCTACTTTTATATGTAATTGTGTGGTTCCAGAAAATATCCATACCCCCCCCCCCACCCCACGGAAGATCATTGTAAATTCCGAGGGGGAGGGGGGTTCAAACGCAGTTATTTCCGACGGGTATCGGGGGGTTCATGGAAAACTACTTTTCCAGAGGGTGATGAACCACGAACAAAACACTGAAAGTAACGTACAATCAATCGTAAGGACAAAAACATAAGTATGTTGTTATGAAACAAAAATCAGTAAAAAAATGTGATGAGACGAGAGTGCTTTCGTTCCTATTTCTTGTTCTATCTTAAGAAGGCCTGGCTACCTGGCAAGTAAAATTACTTCAGCAATCGTGACGATGTTCACGAAACCTAGCGCGTTGGCATGTGTTAGTGAAGTTTCTGGTCCTTAGATAAGGATCAACCTGAAGAAACTGACAAAAGGAGTAGACCAATAAACAGCCAGAAAGGAACCTTGTAAGTTTCTGGGGTTTTTTTGCTATCGTTTTCCAAGTTGTTTAGGTGAGTGAAAGTAAAGTTCTCTTCATAATGTTCGCATCGGAGTAAGTACAAAAACGTAGAACAATCGATGCTTTAAAATTTTCAACCCAAATGTTTAAGCTTACATTAAAACAAGACAGACATAATTTGCAAATTTGATGGCGAAGTAGCTAAAAGTTTAGGTGAATAATAACCTTCACAAAAGTTTATATTGTTGTAATAAAATTCAACCATATTTTTGTAAATGAGTTAGTATTCACATTCGGTTTTTTTACAGTACCAAGACCACTTTGACATGAAAAAGTCCCGTTTAAAAAGTCAGGAAATTACTGGGGGGGGGGGGGGTCATCTTAGACCCCCTTGGAACGGAAAAACCTGGGGGTGGGGGGTGCACATCAAAGAGTCTTCCGTGGGAGGGGTATGGATATTTTCTGGAACCACACATTGCATTATTATAGGTTCATATCCTGAAAAAAACAAGCCGGTCTTTAAAGAGCTCAAAATTTTACCAGTGACTAAATCAGCAAGAAATGAAGTAAATTTGCATTTACGAGAGAATCAATAGTTAACACGCTTGGCACGTTTCGCAAGGAGATAGCCACACTCATAGTTAAGCCATAATCTGAATAAACTTCACAGCAAGCTTTCATACATCTAAGGCAAAACTCTAATCTACCCTTAAAATCTTAAATTGATACAAAATCTTGACTTAAATCCGCTGAAAAACGGCGACATTTGCGCCAGAATACATGTGAGGAAATGCCAAAGTAAATTTTATTAAAAGGTCTTCTCAAAATGGCGGCAAAAACAAGATAAACCAAGGAAATGACCTATTCTTCCAGAAGCTCATTCTTGCATTCTTATCACATAGCTTCAGGCAGCAGACAAAGTCTAAATTTACATATCACTCACTGGTTGGATGACAAGTCTACTTTGGTAAATATTGGAGTAAACTTTCAGTTACATGCTAGTCCCAGGGATCAAATTTCACCGCTGTCTATCTGACAATTGAACCGCAACAAAAATCATGCGTATGAGGGTACCAAAAATGTACCCTTTGCCCCCTGATGGCGATTATTACCGGAAAAGAATTTGTCACCAAGACTAATAGAGTAATGATCATGGAACAAAAGAAATGTTGGCAGTTGTTGGCTGAAAAGTTTGACCGGTTTCAAACTTTGCGCAACAACATGCAACAGGAAGTGCAAACAGACACAACATGTAATATCCAACAATGTTGGGAGTTGTTGGCCAACAATGTTGCGTCTGTTTGCACGGGGCTTTAGGGTTTACTTCAGATAATTTTGAAAGTGATGTTTTATTTTGCATTATTGTTACATTAGCTTGGTTTTGATTATGTGAAACATGACTGTTTCCTCGTTTGTTGAAATATGTCATTAAAATACATGTAAATGTGCATCAGGTATATAAAAATTTGAGTTTCAATGGGAAGCAAAAGTTGAACTTGGCCTAATGCACTTTTTTTGGCACGCACCAAGCCGATCCACCAGTTTGAAGCTTGTTGACCATTCCCCGACACATAACACCTCTAAACAGGGAGTTAGCTCATACATACTAATGAGTCTTAATGTGCACTGATGCATTTCAGAGCAGACGCGTCTGCTCATAAGCTCAGACACATGGAAATGTCCGGCCTGTCATAATTTACTCATCTATCCTGACACAAATTACACATACATTTTGGTTTGCTTTGTTCTTGCCTGCACTGTACATTGTCTCTGCCTTGTCATCTGCAGTAACTAATCTATCAAACAAAACTTTAATTTTCAACGACTTTCTCGGCCTGGAAAATTAAATTCTTAAATCCCATGACTTTCCAGGTTTTCCATGACCTGTATGAACTCTACACATGTGTTATTGAGTCAGATTTTACCTGAGATTCAAGCACTTTGCAACAAAGGTGGGTAATCATAATGTATGTAAATATCTACTTTCCTGGCAAGCAGCGAATGCTAAGTTGATTCAGAAGCGGGTATAAAAAACATCCGGATTTTAACACTGCTGTTTTGGTGAATCTTGCTTTATCGTTGCTGTGTAGTTGGATTCCCAGCTGAACCATATCAATGTTTGTGCTTAATTAATTTCTCTTACCTTTAAATTTTGCTTTGTTATTATATGCTATTAAATTTTTTCCCTTTACATTTTCTCTCCTGCAGGGCCTTTGAGCTTGGCACAGTTTAGCAAGACACATGACTGTTTTCAACAAAAACTTAACTATTTCTGCCACAGGCTTGGAAAAAGGGCAAACAAAGTCAATTATCTCCACAGCATTTTTGGTTTTGGGATATAAAATTACTCATATCGTTCTCTCAGTACAAAATGTGTTATGTCATTGCATAACAGTACTGCTTTCACCAATATTAAAATATCAATTCATTTATTTTAACAATTCATTTAACCCTTCAAGCCCTAAGAGTGATCAGCATCAAATTTCTCCTTGTAATATCAATGCTTTGTAAAACAGAGTGGTCATGAGAATTACAGATATCATCACACAAGATGAATTTGCTTGATATTTTATCAACTTCTCCCCACTACTTCTGTAGGAAATGAATAGGGGCAACAAACAGGAATTCAAATTTTGATCTTAGCGTTTAAAGGGTCAAGTTACTTTGACCAGGCTTTTTGTTCCCTGTGGCAGTACTTCCTTTTTAATACCGTATATACTGTTGTATTGGATTGAAGGTAAAAACCATCAAATGGCATCTTATGACTTATTTTCAGGTCGCAACGCTTCTACTCGAAATAAGTAGATTGCAAAGTCACGAAACCTTTTTTATAATGGTGCACTCGTTTAAAGCTCAAATTGAGATCAAACTTTTACTACCTTTTTACAGACTCTGAAAGTTTCACCAAATATCTTATCAAACAGAATAATAAGGGCCGAAAAAGAGAGCAGAAGGACAAGAAACCGATGGAACAACTAAGAACCCTTTCAGCAATGTAAGCATAATCCTCTACATGCTTATATTACAAAATGGCGAAAACAGTCAACGATAGAGGCAACCTGTCGTTTCGAAATAAACTTAAACATGGAAATCAACACTTGAAGTACCCAGGTAAGTAAACCAGGAGGAAAAGGGTATTTCGTGATATTTCTCGTCCAAGGCAACCACTGAATTAAAGCTTGAACTTAAAGAGATCAACTTCCATTCCAATATCGATCTAAACGACGATAGCGCCTTCCGAACATGGTGCAAGTCGCTGCAAATTTCTTTACCTCTAGTCCTTTCATGGACTTTCACAAATTTACATTTACCTGCAATTGTTTTCTATGCCATTCTTCTCGTCCCACTCAATATTCAAACCATTCGGCTAATTTTGTCACCTCCTACAATTACAAATGAAAGTGAAATTAAAACACCGTCAAAAACAACAGTAGACCATTCCTAGATGACAGCTGCGAGTGATTCAGAGAAACTTTCGATATTTACCTTCAAGAAATAGTTCTCTCTAGATCGTATTAACGCTCCAAACGCAGTTGTAATCCTGTTTCTTTATCAGCTGACTTTCATTGAGTCGAAGATCATAACTGTTCATAACAGCTGGCAACACAGCTCTGCGTGAAGTCATTCGTACACAAATGTACGGCATGTACGGCATGTAACTGAAGGAAAGGCTTTCATTACTAATACTACGTCCGGAGTATTAAAGAGAATGGAAATAAATAGCGATTAGTGGTCTTTCGTGCCGAGAGAGCAATCTGGAGCAATATCGTCAAAACACATGCTTGCATCCGGGAGATGCATACATTCGAGAAACATAACCCCAGCCTCCCCGGCCACGTAATGGAACGGTTGGGCTGCGGTTGGACAAACAAATATATTTTTCTTTTATTCTTCCTAGGAATCTACTAAAGTCATTATCTCTGCGATGTACCCTGTACACAGACGTTGTCCTGTTTTTCTGTTCGTTCTTTTCGAAAACATCGGCTAGCGCGCGAGAGCGAGCGCGAAGCGCGACAACGCGCCCTGAGCGCGAGGGTCTGTGGACAGGCTACCGGTATCTGCGATGAATATTACAGTACAATTACCAGCAATCCCGAGAGAAAAAAGCCTGATCGCAGATGACTCGAACTTTTTTTCGTTTCCCTTCAGAGTTCGAGTTCGACGGTCTTTAATTTCGCGTTTTTCACGATTGTGAGAAAAAAAAATCGCGAAATTGAAGCCCCGTAAATAAAGATCTTCACGAAATTTCAAACCCATAGAGAAAATTCAAATCACAGAAAAAAACAAGAATACCAATCAATAACTATGACTATCTTTACATGATACATGTGTCGACAAATTTATCAAATTATCAGCTGGTTCATTACACAATGTTTTTACTAGTACGTTGCATTCCGTGACTGTCTTCACTTCTATTATGAAATGACGTCAATATGCGTTTTGTTTATTTATAAACCATTTTTTTCTGTTTTGTAGTCAATCGCTTTTTGGACCCAGAAAAAGTCTCCCTTTCCCGTGAATAGAGGTGTCTCTTCAATGTACTGAATATACTGAGGCAACAATTTGAGGGACCAAATTTTGTATCCCCTGAACCTGGGTATTCCTTGAATAGAAGAGTCCCAAAAGAGAGGTTCCACTGTATTCCTGTTATTGGTATACAACTCCAAGAACACCATGGTTCTGATGACAGTCTACTCCGCCTTTTTTAAACTGCTAAAAACCACCCAACAGAAAGAAAGCTAGCCTGCGTAGCAAGCGTTTCTGTGCGGTTTAGGAGCCAAGAACGAGGAACGAGAGTCAAAGACCGCGCGAAAAATGGCGTAAGTAAAAGAGCGTGGAGGGGGTTGTTTCATTTCTCGCGCGGCCAAAACCGGTCTTTCTTTGCTACGAAACCAAACGGAAACGCTTGCTATGCAGGCTAAAAGAGAGCTTGAAGGATTAATTTTTATCTAATACAGTGAAAGCCCGCCTTACGACACCACGGTAAAAACTGTTACCTCGTTACTACGGCCACTTTATTTAAGCCGCCTGGCAAAACGACCATACATTCTCTTGTAAAGAAAAACCTCGTTAATACCGTCACCCGTTAATACGGTCAAAGTTCGTTGCCCTATTGGTGACTGTATTAACGGGGTTCCACTGTACAGTGATGTGAAGTATTTTGAAAGTTATTTTTAATCTTTCGAGTTTTGTTTTATTTTATCTTTCATTACGTGAATCAAGGTTATTCTTAAATTTTAGCCACGTGGGTGTTTTCCTGTTTTGATATTTTGCTGTTGTTGTTGTTGTTTTTTTTTCTTACTAGTACTTTAATTTTGCTTAGCTCCTTAGCTGGCAAACTTACTTTCGCTTATCATTGTCAGACGTTAAGGTTTTCGTAGGAGGTCATGTTTGTGACGTTAAAAGACCCGACAGTAACATGTTATACATTCTTATTTAATTTAATAAACATCCTCTCTTACAGCTGTTCCTGGTTGCGGATAATGTTCGCTTCGCCTCTTGTCCGCAGGAATTTTATTCACCATGGGAAATGAAAGTGCTTCCTGATCTGAGGTGACAGCCTGCATGGTCCAGTATACCATTACCTACAATAATCTTCGAAAAGTGTCGAAAAGGTTGCCAATTTTTACCTTTTTTTCCTTCTTCCCCCCGTCCCAGTGCAATGTCCAGAAAAACGTTAATGTTTGAGCGCGCAACTATTCTCTTATGTCCCAACATTAAATAAAGGCGATGAGAAGTAATTAGCAAAAGAGACAACTCTCTTTTTTTGAGGATTAGATGGACTACTGTTAAGCTACAACCTTCCCAACTACTGTCTGAGATTCTCTGACAATACTGGTTGTGACCGTAGTGACCGTCGACGACTTTCTGTCGGTAGAATTAGAACGTCTTTAAAAAATACTCGTAAACGGTAATATATTGGAAAAATATATATATTTGACGTAACTTAATGCACAAGTCAGTCTACATTTTGGGAGGTTTTGTATTTTCCTAAGTAAAATGTTTCCTCTGTAGGACCTGTAGCGGCACAGAACTGGGAAAACAACATATACGAAAAAAA
Source organism: Porites cylindrica (assembly GCA_964035525.1). NCBI lineage: Eukaryota > Metazoa > Cnidaria > Anthozoa > Scleractinia > Poritidae > Porites > Porites cylindrica. The sequence continues at coordinate 24,232,353 of OZ037777.1, read as the reverse complement.
AAAATACAAAATACAAAATACGAATGTAAGAATATTTTCGATAGAAGCTATTGTATGTATATAGCATAGGCTGATCTGCTCCAAATGTTAGAGCGAGATTTAGTGCGTTCACCAGTTCCGCTAACCTCTTCTTAGCAGTTCTCCCGTTATTATCAACATTTAACACATTGCAATTTTTTCTGCCCCGATAATGATGAATGTCAAGTGGAGATTTGCCCACTTCTGTACACAGGCTATCACACATACTGTGTCCGACGAAGTTGAAGTACTTCGCACAACTATGTTAAAAAAACGGGAATGAGTTAAATAGTTTGTACCGTTACGAAGCCATTGTCCATTGCAAAGATTTAGTCGCACGTAGGCAAGTCCAGTAGCTGACTGATGGTGAACAGGTTGATTTGATATTTCAAATACAGTAAAAACCCGCAACTAAGAACCTACATTTTTAGGAGTTAGCCTAAACGGGTTCTTATATAAATGGTAGTTAACAGAATTTTAGGCTATTTGGGTCCTTAAAATGGGTTCTTAATCCTGGAGAAAAAACAATTAAAACACAACTGCAAACAAGTTGGTCATTAGCTTATACTTTTATTTTCTTCAGCCCCACCCCACAAAAAACATACCTCACACTCATTTTTCTTTAAAAAACATTTTTACAACAATGGCAATCTGCTTTTTTTGCTTCGAATATGATTCTTGCAATGCAGCTGTAATGTACTAGTATGACTTTAGAAAATAAGAATCTGTTTCAAATTTCTTAGGGTAAATAGGTTCTTGTTTATAGGGGGTATAAATGACCAATTTTAGACTAACAGGTTCTTCATTTTTAGGTTCTTAGTTGCGGGTTTTTACTGTACAAGCCATTAAAACTGCTAAGATACCTACTACATTTTTGCTGCTATTGCTGTTGTTGTTGTTGTTGTTTTGTTTTTTTTTTTAATACGTTAACAGATTTTGGACTATTTCCCCTTTTAAATACCGTGCCTTAAAAAAAATAAAGCTTGGGAATCGCCTGGGAAACAGAATGCGAAGGCAGACGCATTGCTGGGTAACCTGTGCTATATATATATATATATATATATATATAGTATAGATGGGATCTCTTGTCTGAAGTTGTTATTTTGCTGAAATTGGGTTTTCCGTGGTAAGAGGAGAAAAATCGTTATCTTTACTGCCATTTTTCTTAATGTTTGACTGGACGGATTTTGGCGGATTTTTAGCACGTTGTTAAACAGCCTTTCAACAATTAAATGGCTTCGGGAAAAATTCTTTTGCAACGACTTTGATGTTAAACCACAGTCTGGACCGATACCCATTTATGGCTATCGACTAGGACTAAAAGCCGAAAGTACCAGGAGAATTCCATTACAAGATAGTCAGGTACCAACTATAAAAAAAATTGACATTACAATAAAACCATAGCCGTATTCCTGTAGTTTAGTTTCACTGATAAATATTCCAAGAAAGGTTTAGTGGCTGTTGCCGACGTGGAGAGGTGGCCAATAGTGAAGGTTCGACTCTGTTTCAAAACGGTAACTTAATCATTTTTTGTACCCAATAGAAAAGGAACAGGGGCGACGAAGATGGCGCTTAATGTTGAGTGAACGCGTAAAAACGTGAAATCCGATCGATTAATAACAGATAATGAGATAGATAACCACATAACGGAATAAATACAAGAAGCATTATTTAGAGGGAATCTTTTCGCAAAAAGCTGAACCATAGGATCGTAGCAAACGGGCTTTTCGTAGTGAATGTTCATCATAAGCCTATGTTCGGAGCAAAGAAGGAGGAACGAGAGTCAAAGACACAACACCGCGCAAAAAATGGGATTTTCGCCTCTCATTTCATTTCTTGCGCGGCCAAATCCCGTCCCTCTTTCTACGAAAGCAGACGGAAACGCTTGCTACGCAAGCTCTTTTTATCAGCATAGCCAAGCCTGAGAGTCTCTCCGTTGTCATGGTGATGCGTAAATTTCCTTTGACAAGCTTCAAAGTACTGTTTACTCTCGTAGGAATCACAAGCCGGGTGGAAAAAAAGAGATAAAGCTCGATGTCATCAGTTTAAAAAAAAAGGATGTCATTTTTGATCGTTTAAAGAATATGTACTTCTGGCCCCAGTTGTTCAAAAGGTGGATAACACTATCCTCCTGATGGGCTCCTGACCGGATAAATAACTATCCAGTGGATAGCGCAATTGGTTTCCCTAATATTTATCCGCTGGATAGTGATTTGTCCGGTGGATAGCTCTATCCAACGTTTGAACAACCGGGGCCAGAAGGTAAGTGTTTTACCTCCTTTGCGAGTTGAAGAGAGTCTGGCTTGGTAAGTTTTCTCGAACACCTGTGTCAAATTCAGTGTCTAGAGTTTGGAGACTTAAAAGATCTGACTTGTATATCTCCTACATCTCTTCAATGTATTCATTCGGTTGTACAATTATTATACTCGGTAGAACGTACAATTAAGAAAGCCACATTCACATAGAACCGAACATGCATTTAAGATTGACTGTATTTATTTTATATTTCTACAAGTTTTTGACGTTAGCTGTTTTAATTTTGATTTAGGGGGTCCGATCCAAAGTAAAAGGCAAGCGAAAACTCGGGTCCGTGCTTTCTCTGTTTGCAGACCCGACTTTCTCGGAGCCTGGAACAGGCTAGTCTCGAAACGGGTAAAGATTTGCTCATTTTGATCTGACTTTGTATTGTATTCAATCACAAATGAGGGGAAAGAAAGAGAAATATGCCGATTGGAAATAATTTTTAAGAAGTATTTGTTGTTGCCGTTGTAACCCAAGTAATGATGACGTAATGTTGTAAAGGCAAGGTCTGAAAATGGGTAGTGGAAAATGTAATGTTTGGATCTGAAATAAGGTCAGGATTCGGCGAGCCGGGCGGTACACCCCTTTCGAGAATTATACTCCGAAGGAGAGTATAAGAGTACTCCCCAGGATTGCAAGCCTTTGTTCCAAGGATAGAAGGCGGTCATGAGATCATGAGAAATCGCCCCATTATATAACATCCTCGGAGGGTCGTCCACTGAAAACAACCATTGTTCTCAGTATCCACGAGTGCTTTCCGCAATACCTGTATGTATGTGTTGGTGCTTTTAACCCGCCTGTCTACAGGAAGGCGCTGGATTAAAGTTTTGTAGCCAGTACCGGGACTAGCTGTACCTCGCTGGCAGCAGACAGATAGCTCTTGCAACTGGAGTATCGTTAAGACTGCTAGATACAACACTCATCTTGCATGGAGATGATGTGAGCGGGGAAAATACAAATTTGAAATAAAGATATAATCACCATAGATTCAAATTAACATGTTTATATTGCATTAAAAATCGGCATTATAATGGTATTGTCATAATCTCTGTGGAGTCGGGAGAGATATAGAGGGAAAAAAAAATAATCATTCATGCTTCAGTATTTTGATGCTCCAATGATATCTAAACTGTTTACCCTCAACAAGGATTCGCGCAAACATGATGATAATGCAAGATCGTCCAAAAATGGTTATGTTGATTACGCAAGGATAAATTATAGTAAATATTCTATACAAACACACAGGCAGTGACAGATGGAACAATCTTTCATTACTGTAAATGAATGAAAACATTGGTCAAATAAACATCGATTGACATCTTATCTCATCTCATTTTCTCATCTTATTTTTTGGAATTAACAAAGGAATGCTACTTTGATGTCCTCATTAGTGGAAGTTTAACCTTTACCTAACTATAAACGCCTTTCAATGATCGATCGCATCAGCATCCGCAACGAAATTCCATGTGTGAATAGCTGGTTTTCATGCAATCTCGGGAGACGCAAATAACAATGGTGAAATGAACAAATGCTGGTGGACAAACAAAACGAGCTAATGAGCGATCTTTTGTTTACGTCCACCAGCATGGCGGCGATGACGTAACGTGAAAACCACCTATTCAATAAAACAGAACCAACAGAAAGTACGAGTAGCAATCAGGTTATGAACCTCAGTCCTAATTTAGGAACAGCCTGGGTTAGCGCGCTCAATTGGCTGGCAAGTACAATAGTTTGATTAGCTAAGATAAAGGCAAATTAGGAAGACGCGAAAGGTTCAGCCAAGCCTAAAATTATCTTAAGGCTTAGCGCTGAACGACACGCGAGCAACGGAGCACCATTGGTAAGGGAATATGGTTATCCATTTGCCATTTTCATATAGTCCATAATGAACCTTGTTTACCCCAGCAAATTTCTTCGATTTCCCTCGGGACGACTGTAATACCCTGGAGAAACTGGAAATAATTGTTGTGCAAAATTTGTTGGGGTAAACAAGATGTAGTATGGTCTCTGTGAAAATGGTGAATACATCCAAGAAAACAGCTGAAGAAATTTAGGTTCTGATAAAATCGTCCGTACGTAGATGCACCCCTTTATAAAAGCCGGGGTAAAATTTGTCATTTCAAGAACCAGCACGTTTCGGCCGTAAATTGCATAGCTATCCAGCCTGTTAGAGATAAAAAGAAAACAACGACAACAAATAATGATAATAATAACAATAATAATAATAATAATAACAATAAAGAAAGCAAAGCCGATTCTTTCTGTCGACTTTATTACATTAATTTTAATGTCTACATTGACATGGACAAGGGTTAATTTCTAGTGTCGCGTAATTTTTACTCGAGCACGTGCGTAAGATTTACGTTATCAAAAGAAGGGTCGCACGTAAGGGTACAGGTAGAACCTAGCTCAACTTAAGGTTTAATGTGAGCACTTTATATCTCTTGCCTCTATTTTATTTACGTGATTAAAATTTACCCGGATTAAAGTGCGTGGCCAAAATCGCGTTCGTTGAAATCAACCCAAACAGAGAAAGAGTCAGACTGAGAGCCCAGGGGCCCCACTCACATACTTTAATGACGAGGGGGTCCGAAGGATTTTTTTGGGTCTAACATTTTGGCCAAAAGGGATTTTTTTGGGTCTATGAAAGACGCCGGGATTTTTTGGGTCGCGAAAACAACACAGGGATTTTTTGGGGTATTGTATTTTTGATCAGCTCAAATAAAAAATAACATAAGCGCAATTCATAGTTTTGTTTTTGACCAAAACCAAAGTTGAAGTTGGCATGTTTTAGCTTTCCAGAAGATAAATAATAAAATTTGCTGATGCAAAAACACTGAGGGATTTTTTTGGGGTATGCTAAAAAAAAGGAGGGATTTTTTTGGGTAGACAAATTCTGAAGTTGGGATTTTTTTGGGTATAAAATATGAACCTCTGTCGGACCCTCCCGTCATTAAAATATGTGAGTGGGGCCCCCGGGTCTGAGAGACTGAGAGATAAAAAAAAAACATAGAAGACCAATTTTGTCGGAAGAAAAGGATGAAAATGTTATAGCACCGGTGAGGAAATGAGGCATGCTAGCGGCCACCAAGGTAAACAGCGGCAACGAAAAAAGTGAACATGAACACATACAACATTTCCTCCATAAAACGTGAAAAAAGGAAGCTTCGCATTGTAGTTATATTAAATAAACGGCAAAGAAATGTATAAAAAAGTGTGCTGCACGTGCATAGTTGTTTTTTTGCTAATTAGACCTACCAATTTTTTGGCCATTTTGTTGCTGTCGTCGCTTAGTATTACACGAGTAAACTATAGACGTTTACGAGAGCTTCGCTTTTAGCGCTAGCTCAATCTATAATTTGAGTCTACAGTATTTGTAGCCTGTGTACATACACCCCCCGGCCCCCTTCCCTCGCTCAGAAAAAATCGGGGAGAGAGATATGTGCAAACGCTCTCCCCTCCCCTCAGAAAAAATCAAGGAGAGAGTCTTTCTCCCCCATTCTTTCCGAGAGGAGGGACCCCGGGGGGGGGAGGGGAAGGTACTGCTGGGAATTCTTGGTAAGGGTTTGCCGCCCAGTTCTCCCAATCCTGACACCATTTCAGACCAAAACAAGTCATAGATCTTTACCGACACGGCAGCCATATTGAATTAAATTGATTTAAGGAGTATGATAGGATGCCCATGGGGCATCAGCACATTTCTTTGTATCGTCGAGCGCTTTTCAGGACATTTTTTCTTAAAGATTTCTTAGAATAAGGTTGTAATGGGAAAAAAGATCCTTGTGTCGTGTTTGGATGTAATAATGATCGCCTTTTTTCCCGAGAAATATCAGGAGCCGATTACTTCGGCTCCTGGAAATATACAGTGAAAGACCATATTTCAAATACTAAACTAGAAAAAGGCGATCAAACATGGCACAAGGATTTGTGCTCGTGAAAAAAAATTTGAGCCCGACGACATCCAGGCAGGTACACAAGTAGAAGGTAAACTTGGTGTGCCTGTGGTGGGTTTCTAGTGCACAGTCTCCAGCGGCCATGCGAGAGAATTAATCACTTGATCAACGAGACGTGTGAATGTGAGAGAACAGCTTTCGGATGGTGCTTCGTCTGCTTGTTGTTATCGGGTCCGGTCGTAAAATGCAAGCTGTAAAAGTTAAGGCTTCCTTTCTCACTTAAAAAAAAAACCGTGCAACCCAGAAGGACTTTTCCTTCAGCGCAGTGAACTGCAGCTGACAGCTGAGCAACATTTTAATAGCTACAGCTGAGTTGCACGCTGAATGAGGTAACTGGTATGGTCTATCGACGCCACGAACAGAGACAGAGTTGCTTTTAGAGGTAAAAAGCCGATAAAAGACGTAAAAAATGAAATGTCATTTTGGTTCGGGAATTTATTTCACAAATTTTAAACGGCAAATGATCTGTCTGCTTGATTTGCAGTGGGAAGGTGATGCGTTCCAGTTCTTCGTGGCCCATGTGTAATTTTGTAGATCAAGCACTGAGCGTCAACATATTGTTCTGTGAGTTTTGCTTTATTGGGTGAAAATTTCGACAGAAAAACATCTACAAGTATGTTTAAATAGTTCATAACATTAGTAGAAAAAAGGGAAGTAGAGTCAGTACGAAGTTTAACGTAAACTATCTTACGTTATCAACTGCAGACACTGTGCAGACAAATTGCCTGGCGCCCCGATTCGTTCGATTCCTGACAAAATTAATGGTTTCAATTTTAAATTCATTATTTCAATTTTCAACCTCGGCACTTGAATTCAACGTATACACTCTTCTTTTAGATTTCACATCATTGGAAAACGTTTTTGCGCTCGTCTTTTAGCTTTTCAACTCAACTCTCGTTTCGCCCACGACTAGAGTCGATTCGCCCATTACTTATATGTCAGTTCGCCTACGTCTTAAAATTAAGAAATGGTAAACGTGCAGCGTGCAACCATGGAGTTATGAATGCATGCGGGAGGTTGCTAAGCACGAAAAAAGGGGTCAGCACTCGTTAACATCCGTCAAAAGGCCCTTTTTTCTTCGGCCAGGTTTCGTAAACGTATGATGTCACTCTCACCTCGAAGTTTAATATGTGATTCGTTTGTACTTGTTTGATGTTTGGTTAAAGGTCTTATCCCACTTGTTCAATCACTCCTCGATTGATTCCTCTCAATTCAAACAAGAAGATGTCACTGCCTCCGTTTAAAGGATGTTTTGATGTTTCAAGCCTCTTCTTACTGCGCAGGGAAAAAGACCTTTCAGTGGATGTTACTGAATAACATCCTTCGAAAGGCCCCAGCTCACCGGGGCTGGTAAGTGACAATTATACATTATTTAATAATATTTATTGATTAATTTTAATTATTTAGGCTTATTTATTTTATACTTTGGAATTAAAAATGAAAATGTGCTTAAACTGTGCGCTTTGGTTCGAAGCCATTGATACCATGAAGTCTTCATCTAAGTGATATGTACAAGTTATTTCTTGGGCAAAGGTTGCCCATCCGGTCAATGGATTTGTTCAAGATTCTCTACAGTGCGACTACTATAAGCAGGGCCACCGAGACAAAGTTGACCATTCAGATTACAGGAAAATAAGAAGACATTTTTTGAAAGTTATTTGTCAATCATAATCAAAATAAAAAACATGGATCCAAATCAACCAATTACAATCAAAGATGCAACCTTTTGAACTTGCTTAAAAAGCCTGTGTTTCCTGTGAGGTCCGTTGGAGGGAAAACATTAATGTTAGTTATAATTTGACTTTAGGTTGTGTTGTTATTACAAAGCGTGGCACTGGTAGGGAAGATGTCGGTAGATGACAAAATAACAGCTTACTGTCAGACAAATATGGTCAAAATGTAATACTTCTTTAACAGTACATCAAAATGAATGAATGTTGAAATCAATTTTTTATTCAACTTAAGTACCCCTCAAAGGGGAGGATCCAGAGAATTTCAAGAAGGTATCTCCCCATTTGCATTTAATTAGTCCTTCCCTCTCTGTAAATAGTCCCCACTCCTGACTTCTTTGGGGTCTTGCTTGAATAGTGCACATCAAAGCCTCTTCTGTTGTAACTGCTCCTTAAGCTTCTTTCGTAGTAAAGGCATGTCATTCTAGAAAGAAAATGCTCTGTCAGTCAATCAAGTTGAGGAGATGCCATTTAATTTCATGAAGCAAAAACAAACGTAGAAAAGTATATATTCAACAGTAAGATTGTGTATCGTTCTTTGATCATCAATAAATTTCCCTTCAGTTGTCTATGCAAGTGCATTACTGACTGTGTGATTTGACTGGTGGATTGACTTTTGGTGCACTCTCAATCCTCCTTTCTCCCTGTTAAATTTATTTTCTTGTTCAATATCAAAGTGTTGACGAAATTACTCTGGAACTGTAGTGCTTGTGAAAGGCATTTGTTCAGCTGAAGTGCCCCCTGTGGCTGGAGAGGAGAGAGTATTTGCTAGCTATGATCTATCATGTAGGCAACTATATTGCAAAGCATTATTTTTAGCTCTGAATTGACCTCTAAATGGATGTTTGTTACCAACAAAAAAAAAGATTACTTATACTTACAATAGTTTGGAAATGCAGATTTTTAACCTAGAAATTGCTGGGAACCCAGATCAGTGTTTGTTAGTAAGAGGTGCATGTATAGGAGGTGTCTGTTAAGAGCTAGGTTCTGTACAGTACCTGATGGAAAGTCGGATTTCCCCCCCCCTGCTCAAGTTCTCTGCAAACTAAATGTCATTTAGCAATGTTAATGATTCCGTTTACAATTCATTACTTTAAGAACCTGATTGATGTTCAGAATACTGAAAGTTTAAAAATGCTATACTTTGTCTAACAATGTAAATTATAATAATATAATCATTATTATTACCTTATTATAGTCATTGCTATCTCAAATTTTGGGAATACTATGCAAAATATACTTACCATGCAGACAAACATGCCACGGTCGTAGTTGTTTTCTTGAAAGGGAATTTCCTTTAATGTATTAAAATATTGAAATAAAATAAATTAAAAGATAATTTTAAAATATTGTAAGGCTGTTTTTTTTTGTACTATCATCGATCAATGCTTACCTTGGGGACCTCATCTATCCAGTGGCGGTCAGAAAAAGGTCTTCCTCTTCTGGCACTCTGATCCTTCAGAAAGCACCTTAAACCGATTAACGTATTATGTTATTCTTAAATAATAATGCCAATCAATACTGAGGGGAAGTTTTAGCTTTCTTTTATTATTTTTATAGTTTGATGGCAAATTTAAAATAAACATTCACAAACTGTGAAATATATTACCTGATGTTCTTGTAGAAGATAGGAGAAACATGTTGCAACCCATCCCAGTATGATATAGTTTTGCGATTAACATCGACAACCTAGGGTAGTAAATTTTTAAAAATGAATTATTTTCAAAGCCAGAAGAGAGTCTTTTGAGTGTGCATACTTTCAACTTTTTATTTTTCCGCAAAAGTGTTGACAGTACTACTGTTCAGTAACAATGTATGTGGTCAATACAATAATGTGACTAAAATAATACAGGGCTGGTTTCCATATAACAGTAACTGAGCTGATGGTCAACATACCCCAAGTGCCCAATGACCAGGGAGATGCACTGGTATGAAAAGGATGTCATAATCAAATATATTGATCTGCCAAGAAATAAGATAGAAAAAAGTCATGGTTATCTCTTTTGGTTCCCCTCTCCATGGAGCCTTTGTGATTATATATAAAGAGCACTAGTAAAATTATTTATTAGTGGCACACCTTTTTGGTCCAGTTAGTCATCCACTTTGCTCCACGTGTAGATAATGTTTCATAGAAAAACGAACTGATGCAATGGACTTTTGGGGAGTCTGAAGCAGGGTTGTCAAAATGTGCCGGCGACCGGTGCCGGCGACCGGTACTCTGAGGTTTTCGCCGGCTGTAAATTGTTGGAGAAAAGCGAAAAATAGAGGATTTAAAAAAAGTTGTTGAATAAAGTAGAAAATAGAATAGAAAAAGAAATTGTTTTCGTCATGCCCTGAATGTTCTTTTTCTTGATTTTTAAACGTGTTTTCTAATCCACTCCCGATTACTTCTTTCTGTAGCCGTAATATGATACCACGAAGCGAATAAAAATAGCGTTGATGCATGCGACGGGTTTGTTTACATAGTCTATAAAAATAATCCTTCGTTGACAATGAAGAATAAGACACGCGAAGTGGTTTTCGCAATCATCTGGCACGATTTTGCATTTGAAATCGAATCAAATGTAATGCGATGTATTAAAGTACCTATCTTACAATGTACATGAAATTGTCTGACAAACATGACGCACTCGAAAACATTGGTTAATTTGTGAGACGTGTACAACATCATTTTCGTTTCTTTTTTTCAAGGATTGATGCCAATAAAAGAGTCATGCATGCTACATGTACAGAAATAAAATTTGTTTTAGTAATTCTGCATCAAAGTTTGACTTGCGCACATGCCGATAACGGAATGCAACCAAAGGAAACAAATAAAAATTCCCGCTCGTGGTATCCAATTACACTTGTTCAATCCACACGTGGTCTTGGGAAACTTGCACAGGAAAAAATAACGGATTCCCATTTTGGATATTTTAGGGTATTTAAAGAATACCCACAAAAATCCCAAATTTGGAAGAGTGAGACAAGTCTCAATCAGGGAACTTGGTTGTGAATTCCCTGATTGGGACTTGTCTCACTTTGCCAAATTTGGGATTTTTATGGGTACTCTTTAAATACCCTAAAATATCCAAAAATGGGAATCTGTTATTTTTTCCTGTGTTGTATATTGGGAGTTTGTATGAGAAAATGGCTAAACGACAGTCCTCTCTGGTCAACTTTTTTAGTAAAAGAGCAAGAAGTGAAGGTGAATTTGGTGATATATAGATACAAAAGTGTTCTAAAGTAAACTAGTTTTTGTTGACCAGCAGTAAGTTTTTTCTTTGCGGTGATTTTACGTCTGTTTTTTCCTTTGCTTTGCGTGACGGCGTCATTGCTGACGATAATTTTAGCGGAGCACCATGGGTAAGAAAATTTGGTAAGCTATCCATCCCAGAAAATTTGGTTATGACGTAGCGTACGTCTGTCCGTACGGACTTTCCGGGTAGTGGAAAGTAGTCCGCATGGACTCTTGGGGTAGGGGAAAGTAGAGATTTTTGGGCGGGAAATTGCATGGCGCAACGTCTTACAATTATATATTGCAACTGGTTTTGAAAAAAAGAAAGCAAGTAGAAAGAGTCAGAGCAAGAAGGAGAGAACATTATAGTGAAAAACGCTGGCAAGCAGAACGAGACAGAGCTAGAATGAACAGACAAAGGCAACGCTAAAGAGAAATACAAAGGCAAAGAGAACGCCATCAAAATAATGACATGGTGAAAGAAAGTGTTGTGTTAATGTCACTATGGCCCCGCGCTATTAACATTTTGATTTCAAACTAATCTCGGACTCGAAAATTCAGCCAGTAATTTAAAAATACAAGCAGGGAAGACAGAGGCTTTTCACTTTTCTCACCATAGTCACGCAATGATCACGCTCTACAACCGTCCAATTTTTATGCTCTGATAGGTCAAAATTTGACAGGTGAGTTCATGCAGAAACTGATTTATACAGCATCTTGAACCTTGTTTACTTTCAGTTTGACAGCTGAAGCTGACAGAGTATTTTGTCAACTTGTGATGTTTTTTACTGTCTTTTTCCACTGGATGCTTAAAATGAAATACAGCTGCTATCAACAGTCTTGTTTGATTCATGGTTGGTTTGTTTATTGAATTTTTGGTTGGGAAATGCGCCGGTTGCCAAAGTTGGAAATCCGATTTCGGATGCATCGCTTTCGTTTTTACCTTGCTGGATGCGGGTTGAAAAGTCCCTCAAGCGATTCTGGCCTTACTTTATAGCTTTCAAGAGCTGCATCTCGAATGGTAAGCCTAAGTAATTATTGTATAAGGTGTATGTTTGTTTTTTTGTATCTAATTTCATGAAGTCGAGCGCAGTTTATGAGTCTAATTTATGCATGTTTGTATTAAGATCTGAGACAATGATCTGATCTAGTATATATAAGCTTACAGAACTTTAAAAAGCCTTTAGTCTTAGTCAATATTTTCTCTTCGCATATAGAACGAAAAAACGTTCCGAAGAGTATTTAGTTATAATTTTGGCTGTAGAAAGAAAGCTTTGAGCGATTTTCTTGCCTCGAGTTCATCTTTGAAAACAGTAAACACCAGGAAGCCGGCTAAAAGCTTTAAGCTTAAGCTTAAAGACTCAGGATTTTTAGAGACGCTTTAATACTTGTCTTCGTGAATGAAAATTGTTGTCTCTGTAAATGTTTCACCGAATTACATTTCTTTTATTGATTGTTAGTAGTCTCTTACAATTTTAATCGCTGTGCCGTTTGTTTTCAGTCGTTCATAAACAACGCTTGCAGGAGTACTCAAAATGCTGCTCGTATCAAAGGCTTTTTAAGATTACACATTGTTATAAAACCAGTTAATAAAAAAAATAAACACAATAAATTCTTTATTATGCTGAAGCGTAACTCTTAATGTTCACTGAAAATTTGGTGCTTGTCAAAAGTGAGAACCGGCTGGCCGTATAGGTGATTTTGGAAATTTTTTGAACGGTTTTGCTAAAAGCTCACGCGTGCTTCGTACGGATCTGAATATTGAATGAGTGCAATTTGTCATGAAAAATTGTGAAATACTGCATTTTGTCTGAGGTCTATATTATAAAAACAAGGCCTCATATTACTGTTTCAGATGTGATGTATAAAAAGTATGAAATGTTGGTTTACACGCTCCCAGAGTTGTTGCCAAGATTTTGTTAAGTAAACTTTTCGACCGAAAAAATTCGGCCTGATTTGTTTTCCAAAAATTGGTTTCCAGGCCTAATCTACCGTGATCAAGAACCATTATGGCTCTAAAATGTGATCGAAGATAATTGCTATTTTTTGGGTGTATATATATGGCTATCAATTCGATGTAAGATTTTTTTTTCACTCTAAAATCACTTAGCCTTAGCTTTCCCTTAAAGTTAACTGATTTGTGGATTACAAGTTTATTGTTTGATTTAAATTATAAATTTATTAATAGGAGCTTCGCTTTTAGCCCTGGCTAAATCTATATATTATTGTAGAAGAAACCAAAGAGTCAAGACCACCAACCGAAGCTGACCCTGGTGAAACTGAAATTCTTCAACTATTGAAAGTGACTGTGAAAGTGATCTTGATTTTTGGTAGCTTTCATAAAATGTTTCATAAATCTTATTATAGCAATCTTGAATTGGTTTGTATTAATATTAATTGTGAATTTTGTAGTTATTTGAATCCT
>OZ037777.1:24153709-24211209 GCA_964035525.1 Porites cylindrica | reverse complement strand
GGGAGGCCCACAAACTGTCAGATGTTTAAAGGACTTCAGAGCTGAAAATTTCTGCTAATCAGTCTCTGAAAATCCCGCAAAATTTGACTTTTTTCCCGCGACCTATCAGAAGCCTGTAGTATGGTGCGATCCATCAGATCTGACAGATCATGGACAGAAGTTGGAATAAATGTAGAGGTAAACTGGGTTTGTTTATGGGACTTAACACATTTTTATGATGAAAGCGAATCAAGATAAGATGAAATGTTTGTTTTAACCTTACTCTTTTAATTTAAGTCTAAATCGTAGAGAAGTCCGATTGCCAAAGTGGCAGCTAAACCAGAATTTTTAGTCACCAAGGAGAGAATGTTAGTCACGTTGGTGAGCGTATCAGTTGAATTTTGAGCCCTGGACAGGGTCACAAGGTTTTCATAGTGCCCCAAGATATTATCATTTTAGTGTTCATTTCTCTGAATACATTCAAATTTAGAACAATCATTTCAATCAAAATGGTCATATGCTAGAAAGGTAAAAATGTGAATATGTGTTGCTTCACCACTGCAAGGCTGTGCTCTTGGAAAAATTGAATGAAGCCTAGTACTCTGGATCTGTTAATTCCAAGGTGTTCACCATATAATTCTTTTCTGTAAGAAAGGGAGATTTTACAGGCGCCTGAATGCAAAGGTTAGATGAAAGTTTTTCAAATCAAATACAAACTACCCGAAAAAGGCAAAGGACATAGAGGGTATGGGGAAGTCAAGAATTATGGTACAACTAGAGGTAATCGGAGCTTAGGCGAGTGCGTTCGGTGTTTGTAGGGGAACAGGTAGCAGTTGAGGGGGAAGGGTGGATGGTTTGTGCGATAGAGAAATGTTATTACTGCATATTGGAACTTAAGGGCTGCGTACAGCGAAACCTCTATTTGACTTGTGCATCATTATGAAAAGGTTGTGAACGGTAGTGATATTGTATGCTTCGTTGTAAGTGCTTGTAATTTGAGGAGACAGTGGCTAGAGTGTGTCGGGCATGTAAATAGAACTTTTTGTGTAACTGGTGCAACAGATGTTCTCCAGAGCTAAGTTGTTGAAGGCTGATTGGCGCTTTAAAATCCGGGTTTTTTTAATGTTATTGTTGAAAAGCAGTTCTTCGGATAATTTTCCAGGTCATTTTTAAGAGCATCCAATCATCGACTTGTTGACAAAATGAATGAAACTGAATTACTTTTTAAGCTTTCTAATCTGAATCCAAATTTCGCACTGACCCTGGGCTATCTTAACCCAGCTTTTAAAAACCTGGCCATGGTTAAAAAGCAAACAGTTGACAACTTGATGTAAGATGTAATCATTAATTCTATTTATTGGGAGTTCCACAAGTAAACAATTACTGAAAATTACTATAAAATGAAACTGTTACTTGCACGTCTTTTCAACTTGTGGCATTAAAGACCCAAGTCTACTTTTTTCGTGCTGAACGCTGGGACACAATAAATTGTGTTTGAACAGGAACATGTATATTCTAGCCAGAAATAACGGACAATAAAGTTATTTTTTGAATTAACGGGAAATCATGTATAACATTCTATAGAACATGGTGACCATTTTGGAACTCAACTGAAGTGAACATGAACATTCTGAATTGAAAAAAGGATTTTTGCACTTTGGTTGAAACAACATTTGGTGGAGCTTCAAATAGCCTCGAGTGAAACTTTCATGAGCTAAAAACTGTTTGTGGAGCCTTTAGAACAGCTCAAAATACAGAATATGATGTCCAACATTTATTATGAGTCAAATGGTCTCAATAAGCTCTTCCTCTGATGTTACATGTATGTAGAGGTTATGCTGAGTACAAGTACAGCCAGTTTATGCACCTCAGGGTGAAAGAGTGTAAGTGCAAGTTTGTCATTTATGTTGTGAGTGTTCTGGAAAAGCACTTTTAAAACCACTGAGATTCACAGGAAGATGTTTTCATCATCATCTTGCAGGATGGACACGTTGCAATTTTTCCATTAGATTAGATTGAAACCCTCTCTTTGCATGATGTACATGAAAGATTTTTTGACGCATTTTGGACACCACTTAATTTGGCTGATATTTTCTGCATTAGTGACTCCATCTCTATAGTGACTTGTGCCAAGTTTTGTGTAAAAGGAGGAATCTCTTTGTAAAGAAACTGCTGTGACTTTGAAGTGTTCAGATAGCGGATTCCATTGGTCTCCGCGAGTCTTAGATTTTCCAAGTTATAAGTCTTCTGGTCTTCAAGTTTGTCCCAATGTTCTTGCCACAGAGCAAGTTTTATAGAAGTGGTGTGGTCAACGAAAAGGACTTCTTGCTCTTTAAGAGGGTGGTCATAACGACTGTTAATTGTTTTCACTCCAGTGATACTGGATACTTTAAAGCTGAAGTTTATGTTTTAAGCCAGCTTCCTGGTGTTTGCTTTTTTCAAAGACGAACTCGAGGCAAAGAAATCGCTTAAACCTTTCTTTTACAGCCAGAATTATAACTAAATAATGCTTAAAACGTTCTCTTTCTATTTGCGGTGAGAAAATGTCTAAAGGCTTTTTAAAGATTTGTAACCTTATAACAAACCTGATACTCGGTCAGACCATTGTCTCAAATCTTACAAACGTGCGTAAACAACATAGCCGCATAAACTACGCTGGACTTCATTAAATTGGGAATAAAAAACAAACATCAATACAATAACTACTTGGGCTTACCACTCGAGATGCAGCTCCTGAAAGGTGTCAAGTGAGGCCAGTATCGCTTCAGACTTTGCAACCCTCTTACGCACTAAGCAAGATGAAAGCGAAAACGATGCCATGCAAAATCAGATTTCCAACTTTGACTCAACCAAAAACCAAATAAACAAACTAGCCATGAATAACAGAAGACTCCTGATAGCAGCTGAATTTTATTTTGTACATCCAGTGGAAAAAGAAAGTTAAAAACATCACAAGTTGACACAAAATTCTGTCAGCTTCAGCTGTCAAAGTAAACAAGATTCAAGATGCTGCATAAATTTTCCGCATGAACTCACCTGTCAAATTTTGACCAATCAACGCGTGAACATGGCGAGAAAAGTCAAAAGCAACTGTCTTCCTTGCCTGTAGCAGCTGGCTGAATTTTTGCGTCTGAGGTCAGTTTGAAATCAAAATTTTAATTGTGCGGCACATGAACACGACATATTTCATATGAATTTTAAAAAAAATTAAACTCGAGCCTGAGATCATTTGAAAACCAGTATCTTGTTAGCGGATAACTTCAAAAAAGTACTTGACCTCGATGGGTCGACACCTGAGCCCACGATACAGTCAAGTGATACTGGTCAGCGGATACCTTGTTTTGACAGCTGTCAATTGATCATAACATTGATGTCCAATATGTGTATCAGTTTTCCTGTGCTCCGATCCCAAACTACATCTAGCTAGAAAGTATGAGACTGAACATTGATCGCGAGCTAGTAAAATAATTAACTGGTCAGCGGACAGCTTCCAAATAAATCACGTCACCTCAATGAGTTGACACATGAGCCCGCGATATGGTCATGGGATACTAGTCAGTGGCTATCCTGTTTTGTATTTAATACCTCTTTGTTCTTTTTTATCCACAAAGACATTTCCTTTATTTGACTATCTTGATATTTAAAATTGTCATTTTGCCAGTCACAAGGAGGAGTAAGAGATTTGTCTAGATCGTTGTTTGTACCTGGCTCGTCATCCCAAGCATTCTCTTGTGTTGTGTGCCAGGGTTTATATCTAAGAAGCTTGTATTTACAGTAAAAAGGAAATTAGGCCCTTTGTTGTTGGGCGAGTATACCGGAAAACATCTGGGGATGATATTGTCTGGCTGTGCCACAAGTTTACTGTTTACAAGTTTGTACTTTGTGGCAAAAGTAACAAAATTGAAACGCGTTCTATCTGGGTAAATTTCAGCATACTTTGCACAGTTAGCATAAATATCAAGTAATGAATCACTTGTCACAACATCTCCTTCAGCAGAGTTTGTTTTGATTTTGCGTGAACCATTTAAACTAATGGGTATCACATTGAATGATGAGCTCACCAGCTTTGAGGGAAAAAGATGGTGCATTGTTTCTTGTGCTGAAAAGTCTCTTTGTCCAAGTGACTTCATAATTACTGTTTTAATAAGTTTTGTTGGACTGGTATTAGTATTACAACTAAGAATGATGGTATTAAATGCTGTTTTGTTAATAGGTGAAGGTGGTTCATATTTGGCAAGATAATCAACACATGCATGGTAATCAATTACTGCCTGAATATCACAATTTGCCCTCCACCCTTGTAGTTGAAGATGCTGATGATTATTAACCTTGGAGTCATTCCTCTTGGTTACTATTTTTGCTTTATATACAGTGTCCGTACTCTTTGAATGGATGGGTTCAAATTCAAGTTTTGTCTTAATGCAAGATTCAAATGGAAAGTTAAATCTACAGTTAAGTCCTGAATCATTTTGTTTCTTTTTAAGACAGTAGTTAGAACTACTGCAAGTGTGTCTTTGAACCACATTTAATAAATCCACATAATCATCCTCAGAGTTCTGGATGTCTTTGTGACATCTCTGACAAGGATGGACTGAAGGTTTTATCCAAGAACCACTATCTGGTGGATCTGGATTGTAAGTGGATAGTAACCAGTCTACATATTGAAACTTGTCACTTTCCTGCTCAACTGTCAGCATCAATAAGATGTTAAGACTGGCTATGTTTTGAGAACATTAAAATCGGCTGCTACTTGGGATAGCGTACACAGCCCTGGATCGTTTTTTAGTTTAGCAACACCATGACAGTGAATGCAACCTCTGGCCTGGTATTCAAATCTATACCAGTGCCACTTGGCATCTAACGAATGATATAGCCAATAATAAAGCTTTCCAACCGCTGAGTGAAAAACCAGTCTGTGATGTTGGGGTTGTTAATCACATTCTCACGGTGGTTTTCAACTGTGGGATCAGTATTATCACTTTTAAGGAGTGCATGTAATTCAGGCCAATGCAGGTCAGCTGATGAAAATGTAAAGAAGAATGTTGGGAGCCCAGCATGGGTGATGATTGCCGTTAAATCCTCTTTAGCTTTTTGCCAATAAGCACTTGATCCTGTTATGTTTCTGAGATAGCGTGATATCTTGGAAAGAAAAACACTACTGTTAGCATTAGCTGCCATTTGTTGTAGGTCTTCTGTTGTAAGATGTGCCTCTCCTGGATTCTGTTTCAAAAAAATTCCAGTTTGCTGTAATATTCTTTTTCATTGAATCATAATTATTCAAAGCCCAGTAGGCAAACCTAGTGTGGGAAGCGGAGCGGTACAACCATTTTCCTTTTCTGCATATTTTAGGTGTTTGATTCTTTCGTCAAAGTGCACATCACGGTTAAGAGACAGGTTTGTCGGATCACCCTTCCCATCTGGAAATAATGTTGGGAAAGCCATTGTTGCTAGAAATGGAGTAAGGTACTCATTCGTTGGCTCATTATCTACTGTTGGCCAAGCAATGTGTTGATTATCAATGCTAGATAACTTTTGTTGAATAGCATCAATTTCTTGCTGCTGGCATTGAGGAATTGGAAAAAAGGTGTTCACTTGTGTTCCCTCATTATAAACAATTTCTTCCTCATTTTGAGGGCCAAAATTAAGGTCAGAAGATTCACTAACATCATTTTCCCTTTCAATTGAAATCAGGTCATTTGGTATACCATTTTCGGGCAAAGACTCTAAACACTGTTGGTTGAGATGTACATCTTGGTAATGTGGATTGTTATTTATAAGCCAAGTCAAAGCATTTTGTACCATATGTCTCCTAACTGATACATCTTTAAAGGTGTTGTCTTTGCCTTTCATCTTAATAAGAGTAAGGGATAATTCTTTTGGATATCTTGGCAAAGAGGTAGCCAATTCCTGTACATGTTGAGGCCGTAACATTAAGGTACCTTTTTTCAGTTCCCGTACACATTTCACTGTATTTTCATGTGCTATTCATGCTGCTCAGTTAGTCTGATGTATACTCTGTTTTAATCTCCAAACATTTCCTGGGTGGGTTTTCGTCCCTCAGAAATTACAAGTTGAAAAGTGTTGCGGACATTACGTTGCGGACATTACACATTGTGCATGTTAGATGTTTCTTTTATTCAGACTGTTGGAGATATTAATTATTTCTTACTAACTCTGAACTAGACTCAGACAACAGCCTGCTTAACACTGAATTGCTTTTTATTGATTTCACAAATGTAAATGGCAAAAAATGGTTGAAAGCTTTTCCGCAATTTCCTAACAGGTTGAATAAACTTACAAACTATAAAAAAACACTCGAACAACTTGATCAAAGATACCATACAGAGAATGAAAACATTCAAAAATTCTTCCTAAAAAACAAAACTGTTCAGCAAACTTCAATTGCTGCAAAAGATTATAATATTCAACAATGATTTTATGTATTCAAATAAAATTAACTTAGGGCTGGAACAACTATGTCCTCTGGATTTGCTCTAGTTCATTACACATTACATCAAATCATGGTTCTCTCATCTGGGGTATCGTTTATAACAAGTTCATTTTATGTCGTGCAAAAAATTTAATGTATCAAATTTTGAACATATCAAGCACTATAAAAATAGCCTTTAAGTAAAACAGTCCTAACAGCCGGATAGAAAAAAGTTCTCGAAAATCATCAACATGTTCACTGCTTAATTCCATTGTGATTAAATGTTTTGGCACTTTAAATTAGTTTCTCAGCGAACAGCACTAACTGGTTACTTAGAAACCAATTTAAAAACTGCTTCCAGTTCCTCAATGTCCACTATCTCAAAAGGGCCATGTCCCCTTAAGTTGAGGGGGCCATAAAATACGCAAGAGGAATGGACACGGTCAATGTCATCATGGTTTGGCCATTCAAATCTCTTTACATTTGTCTTTCTGATTCGGTGAAGGAACTTGAACTCTGCAAAGTTTCTTGTGTCAGGTGCACTGGGTGCCCTACCAACGTAGTAGTTGTTAACATAATCAACAGCATAGTAGCTGCCCTTTTCGATGCGATAAGTAGCTGATGATACAGGAATTAAACTTTGGCTATGTAGCTCTAGATTGCTGTGGATAGTCTCGTGTCTGTGTCACTGTGTCTCGTGTCTCTATCCCATGCTCTAGTCTCGTTTTAAGCCCATCAGGCCGGAAGGATTCGCTATTTTTGATGGTATGGGATAGCTTAACCCGCCAAATACCGACCTGCTCTCAGGGCTGCATCGGGCACAAATGAAGTGACTTCATCTAGACCTTGTGGTGTAGGTCGAGCGCCTGAAATGATTTAGGATCCAGGTCCCACGCTCCAAAGCCACGGCCGAAGCCAGGCTAAGAAAGCGTGCACTCAGTCCAAGCCGTCTTAACGCCGCAGCTGATCTTGAGGCCAGAAGCCCCCTCCAACTCATTGCTAGAGCCTCAAAGGCAATGTGCCTAGGCTCATAGCATAGTTGGACCCAGTCTCTAATGGCAGGGACGTCATAATAGACTTGCTTATCTTGATGGTACTAGAATCAGGTCCGGCTTACGAATACCTGCTGGAGTTTGTATCGCCGGCTCGCGGCAGATACCGTACCCAATCTTTTCCGCACAAGATATCACCAGATCTATGATCTTGTCGTGCCTCGCAATGCGAGATGCATGTGTCCTAGGACACGACTGCAGTATGTGGGACAAGGCCTCTGGCCTGCCACAGCAGTCACACCTGATGTCAGTTTGGAGACGACCTCTAGCCGATCTTAGGGCTGTAGCAACCAAGTTTCCCCCGACGTAAGCGTGTCCATTAAGAGTCATGTCTCCAGCGGTAACCCACCTATGTTGCGCGGGTACCTGTGGGGCTGGCGCCAGTCCTCGCCCATCAACAGAGCTATATAGTTGTTGGGGCAACGCACTCCTAAGGCCCTGACGTGTCGCCACGACAGTACCGTTCAGAGAGGTTTGCCTAGCTCTAAAGATTTTACGTGCGGCTGGAGTTTCCAGCATAGCACATACCACCGGGTCCGGAGACATAACCATTCTAGCTGTTCTCGCTCTTTTCATGAGTGGAATTTCGTGCTCTAGCAAAGGAAGGCCAAGACCACCATCAACCGCCCTGTCGTGTAAATAGGCGATTGAGGTATCCTTCGGTAATTTCAGCCAAGACCTAACAGCAGATCGCATTTGACAATCGAGCCATCGCAAGTACTTGGAGGTTGAGGGTGTTAAAGTAAGCTGATGTAATATCTTGGGAACCAGATGACGACTGGCAATATAAAGCCTCTGTTGCGGCTTCAGCGGGGCCTTACTGATGTTACTCAAGCCCAGTTGAAGGGTCTCCGCAATGGTCGCCTTAGTACTCTGCAGGCGTGATGTTGACCACGAGGTACTTATAGACTTGGCTAACAGTTAGGGTTGGAACTAACTCGCCTCGCACCCAAAGGTACGGATATGGATACACGATCCAGCGTTTCGCCTTGCCTTCTATGTCCGAGTGGATACTCGCCGACTTTCCTTGCAGGCCGGTACTGAGTTCCAGTCCACACAGCGTTAGCTGGCGGTCCAGATCATCAGCCAGCGCCTGTAGTCCAGCCGGGAACCTTGCGATTAACGCAATGTCATCCGCAAAGGTGTTGTGGTTCACTTTTACACCTCCGATCTCCGTTCCAAGCTCTGGACCAAGGCCGTCGAGTGACAAATCAATCACGGCATTGAATAAATGAACGCTCATCGGGTCTCCTTGTCTGACTCCCCTCCCCAACTTAATCGGTTCGCTCAACTCGGTGCCGATCCTAAGCCTAGTCTGCGCATCGCCACACAGCTCACACAGATAGGTCAGGAAAGGCGGTGGAACCCCTAAGCGAGCGGCCGCGACCAAGATGGATTGCTGAGATACAGAGTCGAAGGCCTTCTTCATGTCCATAAAGGCTATGTTGAGAGGGCAGAGAGTATCTTGATGGTGTTTGATAACAGTCTGCATAAACCATACCAAGTCGGCTATTCCGTCACCTCTCCGGAAAGCCTTCTGGCAGAGACTGAGTGGAAGATGCATCTCCATCCGTTGTGCCATAATCCTATGGAAACATCTCTCCACGATATTGGATATCCTCCTTAGGGAGCAGCACAGTCCCGTCTTCTCTCAAAGTACTCGGCAGGTAGCCTGATAGTAGCCACAGATTGAAGTGTGCCGACAGCTGGTCATGTGGGATAGCTCTCACGTCTTTTAGCTTTTGGCCATCTGGCCCTGGCGCTCCATCCTTCATCCCCATCAGAGACCGTTCGACATCCTCAGTTGTTATTGTGGCCATAAGTTCCCACTTTGGCGGCCCCACAGGCTGCGGACACCTATTGTCAGGTACCAAAGTTCGCTCAAATAGACTTCTCCAAAACGGTTCTGCTAGATAGTAGATAGTAGATTGCTGCGGTTTCGCTAGATAGTAGATAGGGACAGTGGGAATCTCGTTAATCCATTCATCGCGTCACTAATTAGATGACGAGGCATTTGGCTATTTAGCTTCAGGCCCAACATATGACTTTCCATTTACATGATGGTAACTTACCGACTCTACCATAGTCAACCAACTCTGCACCGGCTAACCGCATGCATCCTCACCACATACCGATGTTTCTATGTTCCCTTTCAAGACGACACTCTAGTCTCGTTTTAAGCCCATCAGGCCTGAAGGATTCGCTATTTTTGATGGTATGGGATAGCTTAACCCGCCAAATACCGAGGTTGGCGGTGGATAGACAGACACTGTGGATAGTCTAGCGTGTGGATAGAGCTTAGATTGCTGTGGGAGATCATTTGGCTTATTTACAGCGAACTGCCATTGACTAACATCCAGATTTATATCAACCTTCTCCAGTACCTCCCACATTTTCAACATTGATGCCTTCACACTTGGCTTCACAAAATCACCAGCCAAGCTATCCAGGGCAACCATTAAATTTTTCTGAGGGAATACTGCAATAAGAAACCAATGGTCGGTTGTTATAGGACAGCAACGGGCAAGAATTATATCTTGCTCCAATAACGTATCCGCTGCTCTTGTAGAAAGCAACTTGATTGCTGATTTCTCAAATGCTTCCCATGGAAATACAACCACTTTGGAACCATCGGCTCTGGCTGCTTGAGTAATTTCAAAATATGTATCAGCTCTAAAGTTGGTAAGATAATTATCTTCTTCTACCATATTACCACCTTGCAGGGAATTGAGGTCACTAGGAGATATGATACCCTTTCCATTGAAGCTCACATAACCATCAAGAATAGCAGCAACCAAATCAGTCTTGTGAGGTGGAAGGGTAAAGGGCACTGAGCAACTGAATTTAGTGACAAGCTCTGGGGGTAATCCATACTCTACATCAATGGTGGAGCTGCCACTCTCACAGTTAGAATTTACTTCTTTCTTTGAACTGTTTGTTACCTCCACATCACCTTGACTCCCAGCACTCTCCACTATTTTCATGCTTGCCCTTTTGACTGATCTCGTCACTACATGAAGCTGCAGTGCTAAAGTCACTGTCTTCACCCTGATCATCATCTGAACTGACTGCCTCCGTACAGAAGGTCTCTGAAATGGTGTCATCATCATCATCATCATCATCATCAGGTTCATAAGGAAAGACATCTGGGGCTCTGTTTTTAATCAATTTCTGGAATGAATACAAGCAACAGTTCAAACTTCCATCTTTGCGAGGCTCTATGCAGTGCATTTTTGAGATTTCAGGAAGAGGTAGAGCCTCACTGAAGCATTTCTCAAGAGACAGTAAATCTGAGGTATCACTGATTTCCTTTTGGCTTACAAGTGAAACAGTCACAGATGATGTAAGGCTGCTTGCAACCCTGTGAAAGGACTTGGCATCAGCAACAACAGGTGACTTTCCTGTCATCACTGCATTGGAGACGAGGCGTTTTACGGTACCACCAATCCCATCAACAACACCCTTACCATGGGATGAGGCAAAATAGTTCCACTGGATAGGAACTATCTTGTTCAGCGTGTGCAAAAAGTGAGCAATGCACTTGTTTTTGAATTGAGAGCTTGGCCCATCTGAAAACACATAGACTTGCTTGACATTTTGGTGCGAAGCGCCTCCAGGTCTTTTCTCATTTGCTCTAGCTGGGAGGTCCCCTCAAGGACTGTGTTTCTTTCTTTTTCTTCTTCTAACAGACGTTTGGTTTCGGTGAAATCATGTGTTTGATGAACGCGGGGCGTGTTGTCTCCGACTGGCGCTTGGAGAGGACAAGGGTCAGGAGAAAATCCGCATACTGGGAATTGTACACTTTTCCCAGCATTTATCGAGGCGTAGTCGAGGTGCTTACGAGAACAAAGGTTGTGCTTAGATTCCGACATGTTTCTAAAGAAAATTAACTTCGCAATCTTTAGGATAAATATTGACTCACTTTACACTGAACGAATCATACATCTAATAATTGTCTCTACCACGTACATAGCGGTATATATAGAGCTACATTAATAATTAACTAAAATATGATCTATTTCGACACGTAATAACAATAAAGGTTGCGCGCGTCGAATTAAACATTTTAAGCGAAGCTCAAAATCAACCCAACAACGTGAAACATAAACACTGCCACTGCTTTCTTGTCATGCATCATTTCATCAGAGACAATAACGTGGGACTCACGTACATTATCCACACCTGCAGCTTCTTTGGTCCAAATGGCCACAGTAAAGAGTGTTACTTGTTCTTGGTTCCAATGAGCTGACTGGGGTTCATCCTGATATTTGCAAGTGTAATTCTCCGCAAAATCTACTTGAATGATAGCTTCACTTAGACCAAGTTTGGCTAGCCTTTCCTCAAAAAATTTGGATTGCTGTCTCTTGATAAAGACATGCTCTAGAAATGAAGGAAGCTTGCCTTGAAGTGATTCTACTGCATCACCAATGATTCCCTCCTTGCTTATTTTCACTTTCTTCACAACCTTCATGGTCTTTGAGTCTTTCTTACTGGCAGTTGGTGACACTGTTTCAACACGCTTCCATTCATACCACGTGGCAGGCCCTTCTAAATCTACTTCCTCTGTAATGGTTTTAAGCCAGTCTGGGCACTTGGCACATCTTCCAAACATACAAGCCTCGGAGTCAGAACTGCATACAAATTTTTCCACAAAATCACCAGAATAGTTTGGAAATTTGGGGATCTCTTTCTTAAGGCAATCACAAATCAATTTAATGCTCTCATGATATTGACACGAACACACATTTCTAGGAATTCCAGAGGAAAGAAGAACATTGAGAGGGCGGAGAGAGCTAAATTTACTCAACCCAATTTTAACCTCAGGATTTTCCTTTAAGAAAAGTGCATGTGCTTCTCTCAAGGAAAAAAGGAGATGCCTCTTTTGAAGGTGCTCTTTCTTGCCCATCTTCCAGCTAACCACAAAGTCTCTTTTTCCAGGGGATTGCCTAGAAATTGAGTCTTGCACATAAAATAAGTAGACTTTCTGTTTTACTTCTGGGTTCAGGTGTAAGTTTCCACCAAATTCCTTTTTTCTTTTCTTTGGAAGGTGAATGCCTGTAGAAGAGGCTAATTTTTCTACAACAGCTTTTCTCTTTCTTGGGCTTTTTGGTAAGTATGGCTTAACTTTTGCAACAGCCTTTCCCAGTGCTTGTGGTGTACTATAAGGATTTATACCTTGGTCTTGACCTTCTTGCTGTACCTTTCTCTTTTCCTTCTTAAGCATTCTATGTTTCCTGACACGGTCGAGTCCCGATTCAACTTCCTTTGTTGGGCAATTTCAGCTGCACTCTGAAACTTAGGCCTCCTTCTTTCAGCTTTTTTTCTTTCTCTATCTTTGGTTTTGTAGACTTCATGCAACTTTGAATTCTCTTTTAACTTTTTTCTAAATTTTCGTGCTATTTCACTACCTCTCTGGGGCATTGCAATAACAAAATTGACCTTGTTTGCAATTAATTTATAGACATGGATAAGTAGGAATTGCATAGCTGGTCAGGGGTTTTGTACTTCTGAGCATGCTCAAAACTGTCTGTAAGCATGCTTTTTGAGGAAAGCCACTGACCATCATTGCAAGCTTCTTTCAATTTTCTACTCAAATGTGAATGAGTATTATTTTTAAAAAAAATCTAACTGGTATTGCCTGATACTAGGTCAGCAGGAGAAATATATCATAAATGAAGTAAATGATAATTTTACAGCTTCATTTTTAGACAAGTAACTACAGAACAAATGGACATAACCACAGTCAGCAACAATGACTTGAAAGTGAATGATAAAAAATATGTTCCCAAAAATGTAATGTCCACAACAATTTTGTGTAATGTCCGCAAAACAAAACTTTTGTTTGCAGAATCATTGGAATGAGGTTTCATGGAATTTTTTTATAGGTGAAAAATTTAAATTATTGCCGTGTTTTGAAAGCACAATTATTTTATGCTCAAGGTTAAAGATTCACAGAAAAATCTCTTTAAAGAAAGTTACTTTAAAAAGTGGTTGTTTGAAATGTAATGTCCGCAACACACTTTCTTCAACTCGTACCTTCAAGGTCTTGAGAACTGACTAAAGCATCTTTTTATTAGGTGCAAAGGGCACACTAAAGGTATTTGCTAGATATGTTTGAACACCCTTGTCGAACATCTTGACATTTAAATTGGGGTTTAAAATGTTAATTTTAGTCTCTGAATGTAATGTCCGTAACGTGGAATCACCCAGGTGTTGAATTCCAGCTTTTCTAATTTTAAAGTGCAAGTCTGCAGTTTCGTAGAGCGTGGCCCATCTGAAAACACATAGACTTGCTTGACCTTCTTTCACTATATGTTTTGGTCTGGGAATCGATGCAAAATAAAATTGTATTTATTGTTATTTACAATGATAATATGAAATTCTCAGGGAAGTATATCAAAATTATAAGTTTAGAAAATTATTCTTATTACAATATACAGTGGAATTACTGCATAATTCCTTGTGCATAATGGTAACTGTACCATTAACTGTAAGACTGAAATACTGAACCTAAGCAAAGACCTTAATCTGCAAACAAAGTCAGATACAAGAAGTCAAGAATTGTTTTTGTTTTAAGAACATCCAAAAGTAGAAAGATAATGAGGGCAAATGATTTTTGAACAAGTAATTAAATTCATAGTTGCTAAAAAAACCCAAAGATACTCTAGAATAACGATTCTGCAAAAGTTATTTAAAATTGCTGTGGAATGCAGATTATCAGGTTCAGTGCTAAAACGATTGCTTCACACTCATGACATTGAAAAGCGTTTCTGGTAGTCAATGATGAATGTTTCTACCAATACAACATTAACTAACTTTAAGAAGAACAAAATTTGTCAGCATCTAAACCCAAACTGCGTATATGTATGGTACAGCACCAATAATTTGTTGCTATATGGGAACAGGAATTCGTGCCATGCAAGAATTTAAGTGTCAAGAAATACTTAATTATGGCTTAGTTGTAAAGATAACTGTAAATGTCCTTTCATGGTTATGTAAATCTCACTATATTGGATTTTGTGGCAACGAAACATGTTGTAGTAACAATTCCAAATGCCTAATGTCCTGGTATACATGAATATTGTGGTTACAGTCTATTATATTATCACTTGACAAACAAATCTGTGACAAGTGTATTGTGGCTAATAACGGATGCCCACAAACTGTTTCTATGTCTTACTGTAACGAGTGTACAAAGGGAGGCACACAAACAGTCAGATGTTTAAAGGAGATCAGACCTGTCAATCATCATCAATGACTTTTCCGGTGAAACTGATCCAACCTGACCCAATTGGTCATTGGGCAATACAATAAAAAACAACACAAACAAAAAAAGCAACAGCTAGATTTGTAAATTACAGTTTAAAAAGGTTTGTTTAATTGGGCTCAGGTGGTGTTGCAGTATTGCAATGATAGAAAAGCTGCAAATATGTAAGTTTACTGTCTGGGAAAGGTGACCTTTTTAAGGCATGTGGAAGAAGAAGTTGATGAGTCATGAGTAAACTCAACATTGATCTTTCCCAAACCAAAATCTGGCACACAAGGTGCTCCTGCAGCAAAAATTAACAGATCCTTCAGTTTTTCACTTGTGGTTGTTTTGAGATGTTCCTGAAAAGACTCCTTTACACTGCTTTCTTCAGCAGTTGGCTTATTAAATATTAAGCTCCTGCTTTTTGTCGTAACTGAAATTGAAGTTAAAGTTGACTGCTAATGACACAAAACAGTGCATTCCAGTATGACTGATCTGAAACTCTGTCATGCAACTCTATCCAAAAACACAAATGTCATTATAAAATCATCCGAACACTAATAGCAACGTAAAATCATTCCTGTCTGTACCTGTTTCCTTTCACTTCCTTTCACCCTTGTACCACATTGAGAGCAATGATTAACTAAGGTTCTTATCAGAGAATTTTATGCCCAATTTTGGGACAACTTGCCTGCGAAGTGTACGATATCTAAGCAATTTTTTTCTAGGGCGTAAACTCAATACAAACTCTTCCACAAATTGCTGTACAAGCTTCTGCTTTTTGTCATAATTCTTGAGTGGAGAAAGTACCAATGTCAATTCCAGCATCCTTAAGGATAGATTTTACCCACCTAGTGACGCTCGAATTGGTGACAGCTTTGTGAGGTTTTTTTGTAGATGATCAATAAATAGGTAGTGGTGTGGATTGCTTGGGTCTGAGGAAGGTATTCTTTTATGTGAGTCACCGGGCAAAGCTTGGTGTTTTACCAGGACGACTAGTTTTGAGTGTATCTCTTATCATAAACACCAGTTTGTCTGGTAGTTCCTGTATAAAAGGTGTGTTAAGTTTCGCAATTGTCTGGTTCGTTGTGAAGTAGCAAGTGCGAGTAGCATAGTTTCTTAGTGAGTTGTTGTAATGCCAGTACAATGCCTACATCCCAAATGACCGTATACCAGGAAAGAGAGGGTTTAAGTTCAAAGATGCCTTTCATAAACCGGGTGACTAGTAGGTGCTCTCGAAATGTTGTCTTATCGCCGAGTGTGATAATTGCAGAGAGTGCGGAGCGGGCAGTGTTGATAGCACTATATCCCAAACCCTGGCTGAAGAGAGACATGAGAAATTCCAGACCATCATAAATGGTGGCCTGGCTCATGTGCAGATGTTTCTGTTGACAGCATGTTAACCACCTAGAGAGATAAGTATTATATTGTTTCCCAGTACTTTCTGCCAGGAGGAAAGAAGGATGTTTGCAGCATCTGATGATAGAACAAATGTTTCAGCCGCTCCCGAATAAGTGGAAGACTAGCATTGTTGGTTGCCTTGGAAGCATCAGCAGGTTCTTTTGCAGTCCCAGTTTTATTGGTGTTGAGACACACAGTTGCATTGCTTTTGGGTGCCCCGCATTGGTCAGTCCGGGAGTATGTAAATCCTGGTTGCATTTTCCCCCAGAATTTTTTGTAGTAATGAAGAGATCACCCTGAACAGAGGAAAAGCATAGAATTGAAAATGGGACAGGTTCAGTGTAAAAGCATCAATGGCAAATGCGCGGGGATCAGGTTGAAAAGAGACATAACATGGAAATTGCACATTCAGCCTTGAGGCGAACAGATCTATATCAGGATGAAAATCTATTTTTGAACTAGCCCCCTGCGGCAAATTTCTATCAATGATCCACTTGGTGCCCAAATTTGTTTTTCTTGATTCTAAGTTGGCTGTGGCATTATGGACCCCAGGGATGCGAGTTGCACTTATCCAAATATTGCAGCCATCCCTTGCCAAGCCAAGTGCAAGGGTCCAAGTGGCTTGTCCCCATGTGATTTAAGACTGCAACTGCAGTTGTTTTATCAATCAGCAACTGGATGTGTGTGTTGTGCTGCGCAAAAAGGTTTTCAGACCCATGTAGACTGTTAAGAATTATAGGTAATTAATGTGAAAAGCTCTTTCATGAGCCGATCAAGAACTCCCAGTGCTTGTGTTCACATACACGAGATGCATTGGTTGTGAGGCTTATTGTAGGGGCACTATGGGAAGTAAAACTGGATGACTGCTCTATGTTGTCAACCCACCACTGGGGCATAATTAATGAGTCATCTGACAGTTGCATGTGACAATCAAAATTCAGTCATCAGTTTTGTCATGTTCTAGGGATCTGACATAACAGGACACCGGGAAAGGAGGAAATAATGTTCCCTATAACCCAAGCAATATCCCTTGCTGTTGGACACGCCTCTTTCACACTTTGTGCCTTATCAGGGGTGAGGGTGATAGACATAGCAGCAGAGTCAATAATGAATTCGAGCACAACTAGTCCTTGGGAGGGTATAAAACCGATTTTTCTACGTGAGCTGTAAACTCCAGGGAGTCAAACTGCATAAAGGTGTCTATTATGTTAGTGACAGAAAGGTTGTAGGTTTTTCCCAGAAGGAATAGGTCATCTATACATTTCAAACCTCAAGGTGATCGCAAAAATGATCGAAAAGGTCATCAAAGTATGTCTTCACAAATATTTGGAAGCCAACCACCTTAATGAGGCACTACAATCTGCCAATAAACCTTTCCATAGCTCTTGAGTGGTTTTGCCCCTACCTTACTCATCCCTGGCAATTTGTGTTAATTGAAGGGTGTAGATCACAGTCTCGCAAGCTCAAGTGCGGTGTACCTCAAGGTTCTGTCCTTGGCCCGATTCTGTGAATTTCACCTGTACGCCCATGACACTCTATTATATATTTCTTTCTCTACAAACATTGATATGGAACTACCCAACAGTATCACTAAGATTGAGGAGTGCCTGTCTGACATTGATAAGTGGATGTCCATCAACAGACTAAAACTAAACAAGGGTAAGACTGAGCTTCCCTACTAATCTCAAAGTATAATCCACAACAATCTCAATCCCCGCTTCGCTTTGGAACTGACATAATCAAGCCCCCTCTCACATGCAAGAAATATTGGCACTACCTTCAATACCACTATGTCTATGCTTCCCTATGTCAACAATGTTTTTGAATCTGCCTTTTATCAATCATCTTTGCAACATTTCCTGCATAAGGAAATACTTATCAAAGCAAAGTACTGTGATTCATATTCTTGCCTTTGTAACTTTCCAAACTCAATCACAGCAATTCTCTACTATATAATGTCCCTAAAAGGTTCATCAAAAAGCTTCAATCGGTGCAGAATGCAGCTGCCAGACTGATTACAACACTCTAGGAAGTGTGATCACATCACTCCCATCCTCTTGGATCTTTGCTAGGTGCCTGTTTCTGAATGAATTAAATTCAAGATTCTACTACTTACCTTCAAGGCTCTGCATCAGCAATCTCCAACCTACATTCAAGACCTAATAACCCGCTACTCACTGTCTAGAACGTTTTGATCATTTTCTATGCTCAGTCTGTATCCTGTTAGCTTTAACCTTAAGAGTTATTAATCTAGCTCAGCCCCAGACCTATGGAACAAACTACCTGACGACATATGCTTGTATGAGAGCATAAACATAAAAGCATAAGCATAAACTTAAAACCTACCTTTTTAAAAAGTCATTGGGAAGATTTATTTGATTTTATGTGTTTTATGTAAATGTTAATTTATTTAATTCTATTTTTTTTTGAGTGCCTAAAACATTACTGGATAGGCACTATAAAAATATTATTATTATTATTGAGTTAATATGGCCTTTCTTATGCAGAGAAGCCAAGGGCGGTGTTATCAGTTTGGTTAATTTAAGTGGACAGGAGGATAGCCCGTTAGGCCTCTTTGCCTCTTTGACTATGTTTTTACTGTCACACCCCTGCTTGAGTGTAGGTTCAGCATTATTGTCATAACTTGGCTTGGCAATTCCATCAGCCATGTCATTAGGTGTGAAAAGAACTGAGAAGACCTTTAACACATACTGCTTACTGTCTCCTTTTCTTTTTTTGTTATGTTTATTTACGTGGTCTTAAAACACATTACATCAAACTTAACTACATGCCAAAAATACAGAGAAGCAGTGAGTAAGACTGAGACAAAATATTATTAAATATTGACAACAAATTAGCTTAACAGTAATGAATTATTGTTAGAAATATTGCATTAGATAACGAAAAAAAAATTGTCTTTAGAATCTGGTTATGTTTAATACCTATTTAAAGTGGGGAAAAGGGTAGTTGAATCAAATAGATGCCTTTCCTGAAATATTTTGTGCCACTTCTTGTCGCTTCTTGGTGGGAGTGGGATGTTCTTATTCAAGTAGTTCAAATAAATCTTCTCCATGGGAGTAGTTGATGATTCGGTCAGAGTATGCAACAAGGAGAATGATGTAACAAATAGTAATTCAAAACTTTCATTCACTTTTTAAGAGCTCAACATTTATGTATTTACAAGGTGTGTACTTGGGTTTAGACTCTTCGCGGTGGTGTTTGTGTTGGTGTTGATTATTGTGTGCTGGTTGAAGTTAGAAGATGGATCCGGTGTTGTTATAGGGGAAAGGAAGGGAATGGATGTTTCAGTAAGGTAGTGTGTTGATGTAGGAGTACAAGATATGGATGACAGGAGGCATGTTGGTGTGGCTGATGTATTTGGTGCTGAGTTTAGTGGTGATGAGCAAGGTTGTTGCAGGGATGTTGATGTGAATGTAGAAGTGGATGGGAGTGGAAAGCTTACAGGTGGCATAAATGGTGGTGAACATTGAGGTTGGGTGCTTGTTGAAGTAGAAGAGGGAAAAGTATGACATTGGATTGATGTGCATGCCTTGAAGATGGGATTCAGGGTGGTAGATGGTAGATGGTGATGGTTAGCTGCTGTGATATGTTAAGTTACTTTCTTTTTTGCAATTCACATCCATAGACATATCAGTGGTTAGTGATCTTAGGGTGGTACATTACTTTTCTAGCTTTTTGATAAGTCCAGTAGTCTCTCAAATTTAAAGGCAGTTCCTTCCCTTTTAATGTTAAATGCAGTGTCAATCGTTAACTTCAACTTTATTTATGCATTTGAAATGAAAAACGTAAAGCAAGAAGGGACTGCCCTGTGCAGATAAGTCAGATTAAACAGTGTATCTTAACATTTATTTGCTTACTCAATACATAAGCATCATTACTTAATGAGTCCCTAAGGGTCAGTGACATAAAAAGGGGAGGGTCGCAGGAAATATTCGCATGCCGAGGAGAGGGGCATGGACAACTCAGGGTAACCATGATTACTCCTCCCCCCACCCCTGCAAGGCTTGTAAAGCTAAAGAAGGAAGAACACAGATTCTCCATTTGTCGATTCATTTTGTTATTTAATTATATTGTATTAATCACTATAAATTGGCAAAATTTGGGTGGCAGGGAAGGCAGAGCCTATGCCCCCTAGGGTAGCGGTGTCCCTAGGAGAACCACCTAGAGTAGCGGTGTCTCTAGAGGCAACCCTACATTAGAGTGTAACATAGGGTAGACCAGAAGAGGGGTGCCCTTCTGGAAGGAGAATAGGTCAGATGGTGAGTTGTACCATCTTGGAGTAAGCAATCCGGACCTATTGCCAAGGAGGGCTATCCCACGTACTGTGGGGTAAAGTGCAGCCCAGGGTGCACTTCCCTGTCACCAATAAGTAAGTAAGAAATGTAAAATGTAGAAACGCCTGTGATGTGGTTTTTTGATATCGAGCTATTTTTTATATAAATATAAACCGTGGCAACATAATGAGTAGTATAATGTAACAAACTATGAGATAAAATAACCAAGCTAAAATAGAATACAATGAAATAGTATAACATAAACATTTGCAGGACAAAGCACAGCCATAACGATTAGAGAAGACGCAGCTTCCAGTCGGGTGGGAGGGTGGGAAAAATACAATCTTAAAGAGTGTGAGTAGGCACTTGCTTGAAGAACAAAGCTGAAATGTGGCTGACTAATGGTATGAGGGCTTTACATAAGGCGAGACAGGTGAGAATCATGTGTTATTGTGGAAAATTACTGGAAGCTCTGGCAACCACTTTAACATTGTAAAAGTAAAAGTACTTTGAGTTAAACAATGAGTTATTGACTACTGCACAAGCCTTGATTGCAAGGGTGAGGAGAGTAGAGTACACTAGGGACAAGTGAGAAAAGGACTAGTGCTCCCCTAGGGCTCATTAACCCCAGTTAAGAGCTTAAACTTATAACTAATGAGTCCCTAAGGGTCAGTGACATAAAAAGGGGAGAGTCGCAGGAAATATTCGCATGCGGAGGAGAGGGGCATGGATAACTGAGGGTAACCGTGATTACTCCTCCCCCCACCCCCGCAAGGCTTGTGAAGCTAAAGAAGGAAGAACACAGATTCTCCATTCATCTATTTATTTTGTTATTTAATTATATT
Organism: Porites cylindrica; assembly: GCA_964035525.1. Taxonomy (NCBI): domain Eukaryota; kingdom Metazoa; phylum Cnidaria; class Anthozoa; order Scleractinia; family Poritidae; genus Porites; species Porites cylindrica. Next base: position 24,189,958 of record OZ037777.1, on the reverse strand, counting down.
GTATTAATCACTATAATTTGGCAAAATTTGGGTGGCAGGGAAGGCAGAGCCTATGCCCCCTAGGGTAGCGGTGTCCCTAGGAGGACCCCCTAGAGTAGCGGTGTCTCTAGAGCAACCCTACATTAGAGTGTAACATAGGGTAGACCAGAAGAGGGGTGCCCTTCTGGAAGGAGAATAGGTCAGATGGTGAGTTGTACCATCTTGGAGTAAGCAATCCGGACCTATTGCCAAGGAGGGCTGTCCCACATACTGTGGGGTAAAGTGTAGCCCAGGGTGCACTTCCCTGCCACGATTGTGTGAGCCCAAGATATTGTGGTCAAGAATGGGGGAACACAATCACCCCATAGTAAATTGTGTGGACGTTGGTGGGGTTACCAACTGCCACATGGGGCAGAAATAATATACAATATTGGCATGGACAACCCTCAGGGGGGTCGAAAAACCGTTTCACCTTGTTTGGTTTGCACAGGTATTTTAAAATGGAGGTCTAGGATAAGGAGAAAAACCCAACAGCCTTACTGTTTAAAATAGTAAGAAACATATTTAAGCGTACATAATAATCTTAATAATAGTCATCATATAGACAACAAAGAACGGTCTAACCTACAATTATTACTGCAGTTCATTGACAGTTGTTTAGGGATAGCTAGCAGTGTTTCTTAAGGAGTTCTTATGTAACGTTCATAACAGTCAGAAGACCAGCGGCCCAATACCTTGATTAACCAGGCAGGAATCCCTGCAGCAGCTGCAGTAGTCGCTGCGGCAATACGGAAGCTATGTGAGAAATAGTGTTGAGGTTGTATGCCGCATTGCTGCAGGACGTCACAGAGTTCATGAGTAAGAGAAGTTCGGGTGAGCCACTTGCCACTAGTAAAGGTGAACAGGGGGGCTGCTGATGATGGTTGGTATTGTAACACATAATCTTTCATAGCCATAACAGCACAGATGGAGGTAGTGGACCTTGCTAGGGTTACGGTGCAACCATTGTGGAAGGGATCTGTTTTGGACCGTTTAATCAGGACTAGCATGTAATTGGGGGATTAAATGTTAGGGACAAAGGTGACATCCTTAAGGCAAAGGTGAGTTTCTGGGTCAAAGACTTTGTCATTGCAGGTAAATTCGCTTGAACGTAAAAAGCCAAAAAAGGCTAAGGTGAAGGCTGCCCAGAGCATAATGTAATTAAGGTCACAACCCAAGTGCGGTTGGTAAGAGTTGAAGATAGACTGCAGGATTTGGATTGTAATTGGGTAACGATCTAATTTGACTGGGGTTTGGGAACGTTTGATCCCATTAAGGACCTTCTGGAGTCTAAACATTTTTGGGAGCTTTAAGGGGAAATTGTATTGCCTATGGAGGTCTTGAACGGCAAAAAGGTATAGCTTAATGGTATTGTAGGAAATGGTTTTGGCTAAATGGGAGACAAAATAAATCAGGGTAATTTCAGATGCGGGGAGAAGGGGCGTAGAGGGGCTAATTAACCCTTGCATAAGGCAGAAGGAAATGAAATGGTTTTGACCGACACTATAAGAACGGTTGGTGGCTGGGGCAAGGGACGCACCAAAGTAGTGATAAACAGAAGCTGTTAAATTGATGTCGCTGATGGAGGGATGACGCAGGGGGAGGGTGAGGCGTTGGGAGCCAGGTGACGGAAGCGGTCCATCTGAAAACGGGACAAAGAATCAGCTATTGAATTATCTAATCCAGGGATATGTGTAGCAGTAAACGAAAAGTTGTGTTCTAAGGTAAGAAGAGAAGCTTAAACTTATAATTAAATTTACAAAATGTACATTTAACATGTTTTTGGCAAACACAAACTTTTGATAGTTTCTCTTTTTACGAAAGGAACTTTTCAACCACATGCCTTTGTGTTGAGTTAACATTGAAGTGTTGGAGCCCACTATCTTCGATGTTGTTATTCTCTGACTCAGAGATTGTTTTTGTGATGCACCAGGGCTGTGCTCTAACGGCGCCCGGTCGCCTGAGGCAACTAACATTGCGCTTTGGGTGACTGAAAAAAAGTTCCCAGTCGCCCGTCCGCGCACTCTTGCTTCTGATGCAGTGTTCAGTTAATCGGGCAGAAAAATTTAACATACTAGTGTTTGGTTGTTGAGTCTGAGTTTACTAAACCCTACAGAAAATGTCTTTATGAATGTTGTACAAAAGAAACGGGTGTGCGTCTATGTTCGCTCTGCATGATTTCACATGTAACATAATCCATCACTTTGAACGTGACAAGCGGCACAGATTTCGATTTGTACCACTTCTTAAAGTAGTTTTAAAATTTTTCGTTTCAGATAGAATGGTTCATTAAGTACAGTTTTTAGGAGAAACTGTCAATACTTTTCTGACATATGCAGAGCGCAGCTGGCAACGCGGAGTAATCATTTTTGTATAAAATGGAAGTTGCTGCATTGACCAATATGCAAATGTAATGTTTTTACGGTTTTTGGCTGCTGTGTCTGCTTGGCTAAAACATAACTTATGATTTTTCTCTTCCCTTTACATAAGATAACGAAATATACAAAGAAAAGATATGATCGTTCTGATTGTTTTTATTGTTTTTTTAGAAACAGTGCAGTTCCACGTTGTCTTGGCATTTTACGTATCGAAAACTAAACTCACATGCATGCACATATAGGCTAAATTAAGCGGCCAAAAAAAAAATAATAATAAAAACACGGAAAGAAGAGCTGGTTTACGCTTTGACTGTATCCACGAAAGCTCAATTATCCTAAAAGATTCACCAATAATATAGAAAAGAAAATTAAAGAAGACTTATTTTTTATTAAAACAATAGGTTTGGGGCCGCGGCAGTTTCACTGTTTCACGGAATTTTTCACAGGAATTTTAGTTCGATCTACCACATATAAAACTCTGTTACATTATATTTCATGCGGCTTTGATTCACCTTTTGAAAATTGATTTTCAAGTCTAGTATTACTGGTAAAAAGCACAGTTTTCCTATGTTTGACCCAAGGATCTTAATGAAGTTTGCGTAGAATTTTTTTGCTTTTCCCTCTTTGAAACCTAAGCAATTCAGCGGCATTGCTCACGTTTCTGATTTTAAATCTGAATGGCACGAAAACTTTGATGGGTTTCATAAGAAAACATGTGGGTTTTTGTCGAACCCAAAAGCTAAAAATACCGAGTTTGGTGATCAGCAGGGCAGTAAGATTCGTGTGCATACAAAATACTTCCTCATCAGATGTACGTCAGTGACCAACTTGAGAGGCCTGGGCACCCCAGCTGGAATGCTTGGGAGCCCGTAGGGCTCCCTGAAATTTTTATTCGGGTGACCAACTTTGAGGTCTGGGCGCCTTAAATAAAATGCTTGGGAGCCCAAAGGGCTCCTTGAAATTTTCCTTAGAGCACAGCCTTGTGCACCATAGCAAAAAAAGGAACGTAACTTTTTTCTTTTGAAAATAAAAATCTTGTAGAAACGTGTCAGAAACTGGTTAGAACAAAAACTGCATATAAGGAAAAAAAAAAGCTTTGAGGTTCTTGCTGCAGTGACTTGAATTGGTGACATGAGTCTTCCTCTTATTTCATGTTGCCCACTGATCCGAAATTTAAGATAATGAAAGACTGTTGTCTTCTGCTCTGTAACTGTTGGGTTGGAAAATCTCAACAAATATTCTTCGAGCAGATGATTGTAAATATCCAGGGGAGCATTGTATTTATCCCCATGAATTTCCTTGTGTAAGGTTGCTCTGCCATTCAAGAAAAACATGCGCATAAAGAGGTGCATGCTTTATAAAAACACACCAGAGGTCTTGGGTTTTGAAGAAGTGAACATTTGGCAACTTAAACCGGTAAAAACAGCATCTTTGAGAGGATCATTAAGACCCAAGTCTATTTTGGTTACTAGAACATCACCATCACATACTGTGTTTCTTAAATTCACTTTATTTAACTTTCCTAAATTATGTGTGTACAAACACTAGTTATTGGTAAAAACAAAATGTTACAACTACAGTTAAAACACAGAAAAAATTATATGACATCAGTTTGGTTTTCACAGCCCTATTATTAGATCAGAGGCACAGAAGTGCGTGAGGTCTGTGATAATGCAAAGCATTTTGCTGAGCATTTGAGTCTGTCATTTGATCTTGTGAATCATTTTGTTTGTACCTTTCACATTGTTTCTATCGTCTGCTATTGTTTGTCAATTTCCATTGTTTCTATCGTTTGACGACCCAATAGTTCGTATGGTTCGTTCCATCGATTCATGCGAAAGAAGAAAGAACCATCCATGGTTTTAGTCACCTGGAACTCATGTCAGTATCATGTAGCCGAATCCGAGAGTTAATTTACGGTTAGACACACAGGCGCGAAGCCGAGAGATAGCAATATAAACATGGGTTTTGTCATTATTCAAGCCCAAAAAAAAGGAATTCACATGGAAAGCGCTTTTTAGAGATTTCGCAACTGAGATGACTTAGGTTGGCCAACCGACTGTTTTTTGACAGTCAGCCGACAGATTTTTGGGGAGCTGTTCTTCAATTTTTCCCAACACTCGGACTTGGTGTTGGATTACTAAATAAAACCCTATTTACACGCACTAAAAAATCAGCACGGCAAGCCAAATTTTTGGCACTGTGCTGACGATTTTAAGGCATGGCACTCCCAATTTTTGACGTGCAAACGTAACGGTCCCAAATGTAATATGGCACCAGTGCTTAAAATTTTAGAGGTCCCAAGACTTTAGTCTGGGCACAGGTAAACGAGGCACGTTGCCAAAACTTTGGCGTGCTGTGCCGATTTTTTAGCCATTACACGGATTCTTTAATAGATTGTCTGAGTGGTTTGTTCGCAAAAACGAACAACTAAGGGATTTGTGGTGCTTTGTTTCGCAAATTCTACTTTAATATAGTTGCTTTTCTTTAGCACCCGCCACAGTACATTATGGCCTCTCACTTTCATTGCAAAACAGTGAACTCATGGCCACTAACAATACCCTCCGGGATTGTCCATGAACTTTTTCCGAGAACCTTTCTCGAAACAGCTGTATATAACTCAATCAAACTTGTGTTTGTCCTAAATAACTTTCCTGTCAACAATTTACGTTTGAAGGCGAACTGGCAAGATTTTTATGAAAAGAAGAAAAAATAGTCCCGAGGAGGAAGAGAGGGACATGTGGTAAGTTTGTTTGTTATATTTGGGGAATCGGGAAAGCGAAATCGAGCCGGGGGTGGGGGGCACTCGACCAATATTTGGGTATAGGTGACCCACTGAGGGTTTGAAACTCTGACCCTGTTTAGGACAAAATAATTCTTAAATTAGGTACCCTGTTTAGGACAACACCCTCAATTTTAGTACCCTGTTTAGGGCCCAACACAAATCATGCACCAAATTGTATACCCTGTTTAGGACAGAGAGGACAAAAACCATACCCTGTCCAGTGGCACATCCCCGTATGGGCCATATAAGGGAGTATCCCCCCCCCTCCGGGTCGGGCCCTAGAACGTCTGTGCAGGAGACTGATGTCTAATAAAACGAAATTGCTAGGCTGTAGTCAAACTTCACTGATACTCAAAGAGTCATCTGTTTTTCTTACTTTTTTGCGAGTAGAAGAAATATACACATCGTTTATCTGTGAAGGTTTATCAAAGAGACAGACCATTAGAAATAACAAGAGGTGGCGAAGGGAGAATGAACAATATTGCCAAGGAAATTGGCCAAAAAAGTGCAAATATCCTGTAGGCAGTTGTGAGTTTCTGAAACCTCAGAAAAAAAAATCCGGCAAGCAAGTTGGCCTTTAAAAAATATTCCTGCAACGTTTATTTCTTACACCCCTTCCAATAATTTCTAATGGTCCGTCTCTACTGCCAAGGCTTCAACACTGATTTTACAGATTAAAAACACAGTACATTACACTTTTTTACAGGAAACAATTTTCTCACACATTTCTGTCCAGCTGACACAACCAAAATGACTGAGAAAGATGTACTTAAAATGGTTCGGAAGTTTTGAATTCTTACTGTAGAAATGTGGCCGTCAGCCCTATCACCCTAAACTACTAACAAGGGATTTTAGTCAGTCACTTGGTGGGATTGACCACTATACCAAACACTAAAACCCATCAAGTGAATCTAAAATGTCAAGATGCCTCGAGTCGAAAAGTTTAAAGAGCTTTGAACCATCTACAAAACATTCCTGTAAATCCGAACATAAAGCAGACCGTTGCTGCATATACATAGGCGATTTTGCCAGAAACCAATTTAAAAAGCACATTTCGGGGTACTGATGAGCAGTTTGCTCGTTCATAAAAGTTACCACGTAATACCTTTGCCCCAGCTGGATAGCACGCACCCCAGTCATCCTTCACCGGATTTTTTATGATTTCGGGTTGTTCAGAAACAACTTTCAGCAAGTAGTAATCATCAGATGCATCTCCTGAGGCAATTGCAACTGTTGAATTCTAGGAGATAAATCTAAGATACTTTCTCTAAAGTCAGTAACGTCAGCTCGAGTTGCTCTCCAGTTCGTGTCTTCTGGCTCTAAAACCTGGCTTTCCCATTTCTTTACATGTGCAGTATTTACGCACTGCTCATAGTTTTCATGGATGCAGTTGTCACAGTAGCATGACAAGTCTCGCACTTCAAGTTGTCCACCCTGACCTCACGCAAGAATGCTGTGAATGGCCTGATTTCCTTTTATTTCTTTAAAATGATGGCGAGGCCTATTTCCATTGGAGGCTGCAATGTAAAAGAAGACTCTACGACTTAAACTTCCGCCGAAAACAGGAGTCAGCATATTACGTTGCACAAAACTATAAAGATCATGTGCATTTTGAATAACTTGCTGCCTCCAGATCACTACCATGTCTGCCTTTGATTTAAGATTTGCGCCAGCGCCCTCTGGCGGGTCTTTCGTGTGCAACGTTGCGAAGTAATTCTGAATTGTCGGGTAGCCCAAGTCAGCAATAGAATAACTGACATCTTCCATGCAGTGCCTGCTTTTATACTGAGCTGAACAGCCATCTGTCCATTCACGCAAGAATTTTACATCGTAATTAATACTCTGTAAATAATGTGCCACCAAAATTCTTTAGTGCTGGACCGAATGGTAGTCATGCTTTAAGTCCGGGGAGATGACAAAAAGATGCTCTGTCACTATCCCCGATCTGTTCTCACTGTCAATTTCTTTAAGCAGGTGCCAATGTAGGACAGTGACGTGGATGGATGCCTGTATTTGGCTGAAATACATTGATTAGGGCTGTTGCTGACATGCATAGTTTTCAGAATAATCATGGACACAACACACGTGGCCGAGGGGAAGATTCTCAATCACACATTTCATTTGGTCATGTTGCCATTTGGTACGCCTCTGGTGTGATGGGAATGTTAGAAGTAAATTCTTGAAATAATCAAACATTCCTCCCGGAGGGGTGCACTTGACAACCAACTGCAAATGCCTCTTTTTGTTTGTGGTTACATATTCGAACCGCTGCAATGTAACGTTAACACTAGACTCCTCGTTCTTTTCTTCTGAATTTGCTTTTCATGCTAACAGTATTCGTTTGGCCTGATGCGTTCACAAGTAGTGTCCTTCTTGTTTCCGGTCGGTCTAGAAACTCCCGGACTGGCCCAACAGTCATAAGCGAGTTTAATATGTTCCTCTGATATCGCATCATTTCTTTTCTTTCGTGAAACCAGCGACCAGCCAACAGATTTATGGTTCGTCACTTGTACTTGGTTACTAACGCTCCTTGAAATACGATGCCTATTAATTCCAAGAGTTCTAGAGACTGCTGATTGTAACCGTTTTTCGTTGACCATATTCCTGCAAAGGAGATATATGGCCATTTGAACTGCAGCTCTACTATCATTAGCTCTACCTTCCTTCACTTCAGAAATCAAAGAGCCTGCGTCTTTCACTACTGCATCATGCAGTTCTAACTTTCTTCGCTGCTCCAGTGAACATATCGTGCCATTTCTGACAAGGGCATCGTACACAGTTGAACTGTTCAAAACTGACAATACAACTTCTATTTGTACTCTGGGGTTACTGGAAATGCCTCTTTAACTTTATCGACTGCTCATTTCTTCACCACAATTGCTAAACGTGCTTTCTTCATTTTCGTCCGGATTACCTCTCAGCTCTTGAAGTTTTTCTTCTCTCTTTCGTTCTCGAAACCATTTAACTCTTTCTCTTACTTGCTCTCGCTTTCGTTCTTTCCACTCCTTTAATCGTCCCACTCCACTTTTTTTCATGACTGAAAATTTTCAGTATGAAGCGCGCACTCATGCAGTTAATGCTTAACACGATATGAACGCTTCAATCGTTTGACCTTCTATTTTTGACTCTGAAGGAACCAAATTTTATTTAAGAAAGTTCTGAACAACAACAAAGCAAAAACCAAAGTGACATATAATTACACCCATAAGAAACAACTCAAACTAGAACGTATTTGCAAACTATTTATCCCAATCACTTAAAAATCTGATTTTTGGGCAGATATTTGCAATGTTCATAGTGTTTGTATCATTTTGTTGCGCACTCTTTCAGTGAACACTTAAGCCGCTATGAATGTGCGAACGTTTGAATTGCTATTTTTGTCTCTAAACTCTTCAAGTGTTATTAAAGATACATGCACTAAATGACATTAAAAAGAAAATGAATAAAAAAGTAATTACTCGTATACAGAACAACTCAATGTGGAACACGTTCGCAGAACTCTATTCATAATCGCTTAAATGGATTTTTGGGTTAATCTTTATGTCATTTAAAGCGTTTGTATCGTGTATTTAATGGGCAGTTCATTTGCCTATTCTGCCATAATTACCACAAAGGAGTGTCAAGGCTATGAAAGGATGGATTACGCGTTAGTTTTACATCAGATTGTGACTTTCCTCCAGTAGTCATAGGAGAGGAGTGCATCAAATTAGTTAAAGATGCTAAAGTTTTAGGTGTCACTATCTCTGGTGACTTCACATGGAATGTGCACATCGTGGAAGTTACTAAGAAGGCAGCTAAGAGGCTCTATTTTCTTGTTGGGCGAAACAGAGCTTGCGTTCCATAGAAAGATTTATGCCTTTTTTACATTACATGCGTGCGCTCTGTCATTGACTATGCTGCGCCAGTTTTGCATCACGTGCTACCAGCCTGCCTTTCACAAGCATTAGAACGCGTTCAGAAAAGAGCAATGTGAATCATGTGTCCTGGTATAGAATATCAGCAAGCTTTAGCACTTAACGGTTGCGGAGCATCACGACAACATTTGCACGCGCACGTTTGAAAGCATAATGAGCGACCCGAACCACAAGTTAAGAAAGTTGTTGCCGCCTCTTTATAAGAGCAACTATAATCTAAGACACGCGTGCACTTTCACTTTTGCCGCGTTGCAAGACAAATAGATTTAAGAACAGTTTTCTTATGGCCTCAGGCAGAATTATAAATAATTTTTAGTTTTCTTATTATACGTTTTTAGTCTTAGCTAATACAATTATTACTCAATTTTAAAGTTATTAGTATAAATTATTACCATTATGTAAATACGCAATTCAGCTTATGCTGCAATGTATTTAATAAAGTACCTACATACCTTCCTACCGACCTTACCCTCACCTACGTACATGACGAGCATCTGGATTTAGTTGAAGAACTAAGAGAACGACAAAATGAGATGAAAGAGACTTTAAGGGTAATAACAAATGCAGCTGTTAACCTAGATCTGTCACGTATTATTGAAAACTATCTTTTGCTGGAGGCTGATATAGCGAAGATGCTCACCATGTTGGATAACTTAGAAGAGAAACTGGTCGTTCGATGTTAAGCTTCCTACATCTGCATCGGATCCTTTCAGCAACGGCCCTGTTAAGAGCCACCAAATGCAGAAAAGCTTTGACCAACTTTCACTAAAAAACTGAAAAATTCAAATGCCCACTGTAGCTTTGTACAGTGTGGGAGCCATATTAATAGAAAGCTTCATTTTGCGAGTATACCCGACCACTGAATCGAAGCAACTGTGGCAGATGTGACAGTTCTACTCTTTTTCCAATATCAGAAGGGGCGGATTATTAACTTAAGATGGATTGTGATCGAATAACCAAATTGCTGCTTGGAATCGTGTTGTTTGACAATTCAGACAATAGGAAATTTTGCAAAGTCTTGCAGGTCAGTGGTGCATACGACCACGAGGCTCACAAGGCTACCGCACATACAAAAAACGGGGATGTAAACTGCCTTCAATCGTACACCCTGATTGAGTTGTGAACCATTATTTAAAAAAAATCACTGCTTATGTGCAGAATAACTCAATCTCGAGCACATTTACAGAAATCTTTTCAAAATCGTTTAAATTGATTTTTGGGTTAATCTTTACATTGTTCTTAGCGTTTGTATCGTGTAACTGCTGAGTGTTGCATGCAGCCATGAGGTCCACATGGCTACCGCACATGCAAAAGCCAATGACGGGGAGGGGGGTATGCAAAATACCCTCTGATACACCCTGATTCCTTAGCGGACCGTTTTCAACAGCGATTAACTATTTTAACTAACGCATTGCCTTTGAAGTACTTTAAGCTTTCTTTTTCTATTTTTTTCCTGATGTATTGAATTGTTTAACGCTAAATGTTTAACATCAGTAAGAAAAAAAAGTGATAAAAGTTAAGATTTATTTATTTAAGACATAAATATGTTCAAAATGTTTCTTTATGTAATACTCAATCGTCCATAATATAAAAAAAGTTAAAACGACAAATTCTTAAAATAGTATCTTAAAGGGTAAAGAATTCAAAATCCAGCATTTACATAGAAATCTAGCAGTCCGAGGAAGAATTTAAGGCATAAATAATTCTTCTCCTGTATGCTCAATAAGTTTCATTTAACAGTCTATAAAATAAAAATTTAAATGACAAATTCTTATATTAGTATTAATTCTTAAAAAGCTTTAAAATATAGTGTTCCATAACAAAAAAATTCGTTGACAAAATCTAGCAATAGTAGTATTTCTAAAAAGGCTTATACAGCATTCCATAATATAAAAAATTTCAATGACAAAGCGTTATAATAGTATTATTTCTAAAAACGCTTTGAAATACAACTTTCCATAATATAAAAAATTTCAATGACAAAATCTTATAATAGTTTTATTTCTAAAAACGCGTTAAAATACAGTGTTCCATGATATGAAAAATTTCAATATAATGGTATCATTTCTAAAAATACAATACAATACGTTATTCAAGAGATAAAAACTAAAGTTACAAAATATGTCTCGAAAGGGGATATCTGGAGGTCAACCCTATATAAAAGATTCCCCAAAATAAAGATGAAAAGGTAAAAATGTAGGATCTAAAACATTGTATACAGAAAGAAAAATCTAAAACCTAAAAACTAGAATAAAAAACATCATTTGTTTATCATAATTAAAACTATTAGCAATCGTATTACTCAATATTCATTTTAGTCCTTAACCTGTTGCGAAATAAAGTTAGCGATTCTGCTTGTACAAGATCTTTAGGCGAATAAATAAGCAAATTTTCTTTCTCAGTTTTACAGAAAGAAATTTCATTCAAACTAGACCATTGTGGCATGTTTGTAATCAGCTAATACAACTGATAGAAGCGTTTGTTGTGTCGCGCGTTACGATCGACAAATCGAAAGCAAACCTTTTTTGTCAGCGAGGTTATAAAAGAATTTGCTCTTGCTCTTAGCTGTGTGTATATCGAGTTATGGATGCTTTTGAGAAGTTTGGAGAGCACTCAAGAAGCTAGAGTTGCATGAGGCAATAGCCGAGTGCAACTCTTGCGCTTCCTCCGTGCTCTCCAAACTTCCTGCTTGCATCCATAACTTGATATACGCACGCTAAGCATGAACAAATTCTTAATTACTAAGAGGAACCCAACTACGATCGAGGTTTCACGGTAAATACATGCACTTTTCCGAGATGCGGAGTCTATCTCGATTGATGAGCTGTGTCACGCTGTTTAGCCAACATATAATGTACACTTCCAGTACGTATAGGACTTGAGTGACATGTCCGGCTGTATCTCTGTGCTTATAACGTACAATTTTACTGTTGAGAAGACACATTTTTCCTTAAGAAATAATAATTATTCTGACATTAAGATTTAGAGGTCGTTATTGCCAAAGCTACGCAAAATGAACTAAGCTGTCATGACACAGTCTGTTTAAAGCAGTCTGCAACCTTCACAAAGTACAGTTTAAGTTATTCCTCCCCTTTGTCTCCTTCCCACTTCATGTCGCTCCCCCCTGCTCATCATCCCCTCATGTACCCCCTTTCCCTCCCTATCCCCCGGACAGTGCCCTTCCATTCCAATTTTCTCTGGCCATGCTAGGCCTTGACGAATTGTGCTCCTCAAAGTAGCATATTATGCTACTAGCAGTGCTGGAAATTTTGCCGAATTATGCTCCTGATTTCCGAAATTATGCTCACAAAATGACATAGATTCTGTACATATAGAAGCGCAATAACGACACCACTGCTCATTGCGTCAATCAGTTCCGTACATATCATTTCTAAGCCCGTATTATCCCCTTTCTATTCCCCCAATAACATTTACGTTACCGCTCCCATCGGTCCCCTCAGGTGCATTAAATTCGCACCTCCCTCCTTTATCTAAGTTAAACGAAAGCTCATCAGCTGCCTCGTCCGTTTAGACACACCCTGCAATAGAGGAGCTATTTCCCACACCCGCGGCAAACATCAAGTTGTCCCCTACAGTTGCCCCAACCCCATCACCCACCCCCAAGGTACTGTTGAATCCCATTCCCATTTCTGTGGTTGGCAATGTAGTTGGGCCCCTTGTTAATAGCATAGGTAGATTATTTAGAGTATTCATTATAGTAGTTTGGTTTTTCAGAACTGTGAGTAGGACTTGATTTGTGATGAATGTTTGCTGGAGGTGATAGTTCGGATATGTGGCGGTTGTGAAGTAAAAAGAGTCGAGCATGGAGGTTGTTCTGGTGATGATGTAATGACTGCATGTTCTGGGTTTGCTGGTGAGGAAAGTTGGGTAGCTGGATGTCCTTGTTGGATGGGTGGAGACAAATAAGAAAGAGGTTGTGCTGGTGACGGCAGAGAAGAGTAGGTACAAAGTTGTGCTGGTGATGATGTGGAAACTGCTTGAATGGGCGGAGAACAGTAAGAAAGAGGTTTTGCTGGTGACGGCAGAGAAGAGTACGTACAAGGTTGCACTGGTGATGAAGTGAGAAATGGATGTTCTTGTTAGATGGACAGAATGAACGTGGGTTCGTCATGTTGAATAGGAATGAGGGATTGAGTTGCAGTGGCTATACATAGAGGTCAGGATTTGATATAGCAAGGTCTGCTAAATTTATGTCACGTTCAGTCCTCCAGCACTCCTGTGGACTTTAGTTTTTCTATTAACTTATCGATTAATTTGAAATTACGAATCAAATTAAATAACATACGTGAAAAAAGTTTAACATTGTGTTAAACTTTTTCGCTTGTTTTTATCCTCAAATTTAAAATTAAAACCAAAAAATTCCAATGCATAGCTGTTATTTTATTGCTAAGAATATACAAATGCAGTAAATCGTCGAACGAAGAATTATACAATAACTAAAGAGTGACCTATTCCAGGAAATCAAACGGTTGGGTGTTAAAGACGCGACCCCAGGGTATTATTATGATAATAGCGTCACATCTGTCGAATCAGAGAGGACCAACCCGACTTCAAGCATGAACAGACTATAGGGGATGACGCACTGAAAGGCTGTATCACCAAGATTGCTTTCTTTTGTGTAAAAAAATGCCCATAAGAGAATTTTGAGGAATCAACAGACCACCACTTACCGTGCAGTTTGAGGATTTTCCCCCAAACTTCCTTTCCCTCCCAGCTGACCATTACCCATTCTCCCGTCTTTATTTTTTCCTGGTGGCCTTCGCAAACATTGGCGGTAGGGGCCATTCCTACTTGGTTGCCTTCCACAAAGAAAAAACACGTGTACTTCGCTCATGACCTTGCTGATCTGCAAAGCAAAATGTGCCCCAGGCGTAAGTTGTAAAATGAACATTCCATTCGCTTGTCTTCGAAATCTGTCTAATGTTGTTTGTATTTCGTCTGAAATAATCTTAAACACATGGGAGAAAATAAAATATAGTGGTTATGTTCTAGCGGTGCTGATCTTTGTTATTGATAAAAGAGTCTGATTGAGATGAATAATGTTTATTCTTTTTGAGCATGAAGATGAAGGAACATTAGGGGTTTGTGTTATAGTTTCACTATGAGCACAAAATGGAGTATTTTGAAGAAATTAGTTTGGTGAGAGATAATTAATAGTATTGTAGTAATCTTATCTTTTATCACTTTCCACATCTTTGTGACAAACAAAAAGTAGTGAAAGTCGTGAGAACTTCATATAACCCTGTAACCTTTATGCAAATATCTTTGGAAATTCTGTGGTAATGCATTATAATGCGTATACCTTGATTCATTGTGTCTCTGGAACTGTTTCTGGAAGTGTAAAAAATAAATAATTAAGAAAATATAGATAGCAGTGTTTACTTTTGTTTGTTGAGATGTGAAACAGTTTTTCTTATCTGTATTAATACAAGTTGCACTGTGTTGATAAAGAAGTTAAACGGGGCTGTGCTCTAGCAGAGCCTGATCACCCCAGGGGTTTAACTTTTGGTCTCAGGTGGTGACGAAATCTCACTGTTTTGATACAGATCATATTCTGGGCACCCTTGATTTTACAGGTTGAGACCACTGGGCTTCCTTCCATTTTCCTTAGTGCACAACCTTGCTTAAACATGAGTTTTTCGTCTATTTGTTACTTTTTTGTAAATGTTCTGGAAAGGTGCTTTATTTAACAGTCTGTAATTAGACGAAAATCTGAAAATGGCTAAATTAAAGTTGAAGGGCTTATTGTTAAAAGGTGTACATACATTGCTTGTTAGACATTTACAACAAAGGTTACCTTTAAAGGAAAGGGTGCTAGATGTAGACCTTGAGATAAGGTGGGGGGGCAGTCATCCAGACCCTTAGATAAGGCAGGGTGGGTGGTCTCCCAAAAACATTTTCGCAACCCTTCAGGCCTCAGTTTGGTCTGAAAATGGGGGGCGGGCCCCTCCTGTGGATCCCCCACTGCTTCATATATTTTCATGGACCGTAATACATATCTCATTAGCTTACCCCAGAGGTAGGCCCCTGGATAAACCAGGAAAATATGTTGGGAATACAAGGGGATCGATTGCATTGTGTGCCTATGGGGTGGGGAAGATATGTGCCCAGCCGTAAGTTGACATTTTGCGTATATCTTTATGCTAATGAAAGATAACTTCAGAGTTGTGGAATTAATTACATTTTGTACGCTTCATGCCGGCGGTATAAAGAGTGTGGTTCCCTTCATCAGCTCGAGTATTTTGTTACAAACCATCCCATTGCTTTTTACTTACTAAAGCTAAATTAGAAGAGCATTCATTACTTTAAAATGAAATAATAACCAAAGCATCGCTTACCTAACATAAATAGATGCTTGTTCTTGACTTCTATGCAGATTCAGCTTTGTTGAGCGTAGTGTTGGAACGATAGAAATGAATGAAAACAGACAAACCAATGAAACGATTCAAACGATTGAGCTTGGTGTGAAAGAAATGTTTCAAATGTTAACATACCTTTCACTCGTTTGGTTTAAAATGTTTGAAACGTTGAACGTTGAAAATGAAATGATCGATAGCAGAATCTAAACGCTTCAAACGATTTAGTCGGTGTCGAAAGGCCGCCATCTGTGAAGGAAAATGTAACGCAGGCTAGCGAGATTTGCATGAGCGAGCAGACATGTTCTCACTCTTACTCGTCAATCCAGTAAGAAAAAAAGATACAAATGGGACATAAAAAACCTAAGTAGATAGAGGATGTATTCTTGCCGCCATTGCTTTTGATATCAACCTTAAGCAGCAATAATCATCACTTAAAGTACAGCATCCTAACAAAGTAGCAGCTGTACACCAACACCGTGCACATGGCCTTAAAATAGGTGTCCAAAATTCCTATAGATATCTAACCGCTCAGTTTGAACATTCTAGCAATATGTAATGAATTAGAGAGGATTGCCTTTTGCATTTGGTGCATAATTGATTCACACTTGTCTTCTACAAGCTCTTTTATATTTTGCTCAACCTCGTTCAAACAGCCTCCAGGGACATTCTTGATGATGTTATACTGATTGACCTTGAACTCAGGATATCGGTTCGTCAGCTCTAGTCTCAGTTGGCTGTACTTTGTTGTGTTCTCGAAACGTTTAGACTCTCTAGTTTCCAGCCATGTACGGCTCATTTCAATCACTCTGACTTGCTTGCTGGTCTTGTCAATGACCGTGGTGTCAATTCTAGTAACTTTCACTTGAGTTGTGTCAGCGAATATTATTGTATTATTATTGAAACAACGATTTTTAAGTATTCAAAGAGTTTAAATGCCAAGTAATGGCTGAACATTTTATGATTTCTACATCTACAACCAATAACATTGCTTCAGGCCAGGTTTTAACCTTATTTGGACAAATCTGTAGTGCACAGCAGTCAAAAAAGAGAGCTAAAAAAATTACTTATTTTTCACATCGTCGACCTAAGCCTAAACAAAAAAGTTAAAAAAATTGCCATTTTGGTTTTGCTTTTTTGGAAGAAAGCTAAAATATTATACAACAACAAACAACAAAATGATCTGGAAATGTCAGAGAAAAAACGTTTTTATCTTTCTTTGGCCAAGAATTTGTCTGGAAATTAAAAAGACAAATAAAAATGACTTCTACAATACATGACTTCATTGGAACATTTCTTTTACACATGAAGGTTATTGTAACGCTGCACACCAGAAATACATTAACCGTCTTTACCTATTGGCAAGTACAAAAAGAATTTTAATTTTTAACACAGATATAAGTAACACTCTTAAAGTTGATAATCTAGAAGGAACGTTTGTGGGTGATTTGCGTACATTTTCACCTTTCAACACCTCTCATACAAAATTACTAATGGTAACCAATAGTAAGTCATATTTTCACCCTGGTGAAATCATATTCTCTTTTCTGAATTGTGAGCCCAACAAATATTTACAAGGAAAAATAATATTTGCTTTAAAAATGACAAAGAACATCTTAACAAAAGCTGAGTGATAGTAAAGTATGAATTGCTTTCCCTTCCGTGTCCAATCAGTTGTCGTATACCATTAATCGAGGTGTGAACTAATAATTTTTTTTATTACTTTGATGGTTAGGAAATGTTCTGAAAAGAAAATGCTTCTCATGCAGGTATGGTGACTACTGTTTGTATAACTGTTGATCAAAGTAATAGGAAATAACTTGATGAAATTTAAAACAACAACACAGGGATGTTTGTGCATTTTGCACGCTTAACTTCTGCTGTTCCTTCTCCTTCATACAACGATTTCTTTTGGACTCATGCATTTTTTTCAGGTCGCCCTTCTTCCATATACTTGGTAACAAATAACAAAAATGTCATGCATTAAAAAAAATTAACATCCTTGCTGACGCTGGCTTGGGTGAAAGGGCCAAGTAAAATAATGTTCCTCAAAGTGAACGGAGCATATAGCAAATATAGTGCCTGGCTTGGGGTTCAAATTCTTCCTCGTTGTTCTCATAACCGAAGCCATACATCTTTTGTTTTGTCCGATGGACTATGCAAGCCAATTCCAGCTGCTTGATTAGAGGGGTTGTTGTAATCCTGGACAACACAGTGACTTCCCACCATCGATTGAATGCTTGATTTTGATATGGCAACTTGCAAGAATGGCACATCAAAGTTAGAATAGTGTAGAAGTTAAATAACATCGGCTGAGAAAAATGGTAGTCACGGGGATGCATTAAAGGGACACAGTCAGCTGATGCACATGCGCATTAAATACCATTTCTTCACTGATTTGCATTTCACAATGCGCATGTGAAACAAAAGCGTGTCCGGAATACTCTAAACAAACCTTGTAGAGTTTAACTAGTTACGAGCCGAAATCGTGATTATAGGCCCTAAGCCACATCAAAGCACTCATTTTTTATATACCATTGAGGATTCACCAATGGATTTTTCCAGGGAAGCCAAACATCGATGAATACTTCCGAATGTGAACATCAGTAGAGGTGAGAAATTGCACGAAGTCTGAGTGATTGTAATGTGTGGAGGGTTCACTGTCAAGAATGCTTGATTTCCCATTATTGTTTTTCGATTATTTTGATCATTTGCTCATCAATGTTACTGGTTCATTTCTCTTGTTATTTTTGTAAATGAAGGCGACTTCTCCCGCCTGGCGACTACGTGTTTATCACCTCTTCTGTTCAAGTTCCTTTGAATACTGTTTTTAACCAAATATGATAAAATAATGTAATCAGATAGGTAAGAGTTTGCTCAAAAAGAGATTTTCAGTAAAAGATCGAGGATCGAATCAAACACCAGGTAGGATTGAAGCAGATTTCTAGATGTATCGGATGCGTATATTTGATTTCGGATTGAGGTAAACATTTTTCAAACTGGGAAAAGTAGTGTCCAGGCCAGCGCGGTCCCATAGCTGACTGTGTCCCTTTAAGAAGTGACGTCAATTCTACCTTGTCATCAGTCTACGTCACTACGGAGTCACATGAGATGCGCATGCACGTTGCTGATCACTGTGCTTTGGGTTTTCGCTGGAAAGTACAATTGTGAGTGAATTCAGCCTTTTTTCAAGGAAAATCTTCAACATAATTGCTTTGTTTTCACAGTATACTATGACTTACCAGTTGTTCTCCACAGTTTGGTCATTTTCCTTCTAACATGTCTGACGGAGATACCACACCAACGGCCCATGCTGCCGGCACCGCCGACAAATCTCCTTGTCTGGAGAATTCTGGTCATGTCTTAAATGGCAAAGACCGTGCTATATCCCTGGATAATATAAGTAATAACATGGGTAAAATGGCTAGCATTTTGGCAAAATTGTATGATCCTGACACAGACGGACGCTCCGCAAGCTTAAAACGAAAGTCCTCATCCGACCTCCCGGATTTCTCAGACTCTGACCCCTAAGGAAACTCTTGCCACTCAGGCAAACAAAAGCGTTATCAAAACAGTGACTTTTTGTCTCTTTGATGGAGGCAATGGCAGGGCCAAGCCATCGACAGGACTTTTTCTTTTGCTAGACATTTTCACTACAAAATAATTAATATAATAATTTGATACGTGAAATTAAATGCTTATGTACTAAATTTGGTGAAAATTCAGTTGTCTTTTTCTAATGAAAAAGGCAAATCGAAATAAAAGTACTTACAGATACAGTAGAGGTTCGTTCATGGGCGCCGCCATGTTGAATGCTGTAGCCTCGTTTTGATGCTACACGAAAGTGAGGGTCGTACAGCCTCAATCTCGTGTCATAGACAAGAATGGCTTCTTTTTGAAATTCTAATCTCTCTTTGCAAACTATGAGTATTTATACTCTGCGATTGTTTAATTCAACAACGATTCACTGCCACATTCGCGGCCAAATACCGTATATTTATTGTACAATTATTTATTAAATAAAGCCTGCAAATGACCAGATGACGAATCAAAATCTGTTTTCTCTTGATACTTACCTACAACATATATCATTGTTCGCCAATCAACAAATAAGAATTCACTGAACGTTTGCAACAAAAGTATTTTGTATTTTAGTAAAACAGCGTAGAAAAGTAGAATTTTGAGCCTCGTTTGCATGCTATTAGATGTCGTATATAACGCTTCAGGTGCTAATTTAAGCAAGTAATTGCCTCTGGTTATCAAACAAAACGGACGTCATTGAAAGAGTACACAAATCATGGTGTTTATGCTTTCGTATAATAGAACGTTATAATTTACAAACATTACCCTGCTTTATACCCTTTTCAAGCTGGATTTGGCGTGTTAGGAGTCACGTGACGTGTCACGTGATGCCGTCTTATGTTTAAAGCAGCTACATTTAACTCTCTTTTATAAGATTAGTGAAAGTTCCTATGTTCCCTCCCATCAATACGCGAGAAAAACTCAAGGTAATGCATTCTCTAGATACCAGCCTCGTTTCCATGCTGAGCGCTCCACTGTCTTCAGAAAAACCCCCTTAACTGGAAACCTATACCACAATTTGACAGTACGAACTACCTAGTGTTAATCAGTAGGACTTGTTCTACAAGGATCCGTTGTCAAACCTTTTCTAACTCGTGGGTTGAACAAAACTGCCCTTGGCTGCTCGACTAGATCAGGATAAGTAAGGTAAAGATACTTGTTTTTGAAAAGATCTGTTATTGTTTGCACTGAGTGACTCTTGCAAACGTAACTTCCAGCATATTCTGGAAGAAGGACTGAGAGTGATGGGTTTCGGAGATATCAGTCACACTGATCTGTGTATGATCTTGTGTTTATTACATTCAGCCAAGACTTAGAATATCTGATTAGTGACGTACATAATGATGACTAATTACATGTACATAATTTACTGTTAATGTACTGATTTCATTACACTTTCCCAGGACAGCAATAAAATGTTGATTATAGAGATTTACACAGGTATAAGGTAGTAGTATTCAAAGTGCATTAAGTTTAGAGAGTTCCTTTATTTTTAGTGCGGCTCGTTGAGCACTAGCTCGTTGTGTTTGTTTTCCGCTTGTGGACCTTATTTCTTATAATGGTCCGGTATAGTCAATTCCCGTTACTTGAAAGGGTTGGGACCCTGTGACTCTTATATCTGGTAATGGAGGAGAGTGAACTGAGCGAAATGGTGGTCCTTCTACTCTACAGGTCACACACTTCCTTATTTCCGTTTTGACCAGCTGTCTGCCTTTTGGTATCCAATACGACTGTCTGAGTTCCATTAAGGTGATTTCCTAGTAAAAGAACCTAACATAGATTTCCGATGAAAATTTCCACACTGTTGTATCAAGTCTAGGAGATGATAAAAATGTAATAAAAAAGGGGGGTCACCGTTCTCGTTTCAGTAGTACGATGCTGACGAATACGGCTAAAACTGCCCCTTTTGACTATCGCCGCACCCACCCAATTTTGGGCAAAAAGACTCAATGTTTTAAATGCAGCCAGTGAGATCAAGTAGAATCTTACTTTATTCTTTCCTTTATTCACCTACGTGTCAGAAAAATGTATTTCAATGCGTTCTTGATTACTTTATGCTCCAAAATAGATTCAATTTGGGTATGTTCTTCTGGACCCGTTATGGATTCCCCACACGATTTAATTGAATTTATAAAAAATCTGAAGATAGATTTCTCTGATTCTTTTTGCACAAGTTGAAAATCGTGTTCTTATCAAAATTATGAAATAAAAAATGGGGGTCACCGTGCTCGCTTGTGCTCCAGAGTTGAAGATGTTCGCAACGTGCGCACCACCTTTTGTCCACTTTTCCATTTCTGAGTGAGGACTGGGGCGAGTTTCTATGAAATACCCGTTGAGACTCTCGACCGTCGATCAAACGTGCATGGAAGGAATCAGCGAAAGAGCGACATTTGTGATATTTCATTGTAAATAAGGCTGCAGTATGATCCAGATGTAGCTTACATGATGGTAATTAATTTTCAATTAATGCGGAGTCAAGTTCAGTAAACGTTGTTGCTATGAATCCACAATTTTGAGATGAAAACTGGTAAGAATGTTGTACAGTATGTTGCCCAGTATCCGGACACTTAAAACAAAAACTCAATTTTTGAGGCGCCGTTTTCAGTTATCGGTAAACAAAGTATTTCGAATGAGAGCTGAACATTTCGGCTTTAAGATGAAGGTTTTGGCGAGATGAAAGCTTGCAAAACAGTCACAGAAGACGCCGTTCTGTTCAGGTGAATAAAAATTTCATGGCTAATATTTGCGCTGTTTACTGTGCAGTAAAATTAGTGCTGCTCAGAAAAGGGTAGGTAATATGTGATATTTTCAAAGAAACGGTTTTATATTTAAATTAAAGATACTTAAAGAAGTCGGTTTCTCAGAAAGTTCATTAATTCTTCTCGAAATTCGATTTGTTCGGAATAATGGAACCCAGAAACATTCACTAAGTATTGATGTCAGGTGCCCAGTATCCGGACAGTTTTTTCTTTGCTGTACAGAATCGATGAATTAGCTGCATACATTATCCGGATAAGATTTATTTCATATCTGTAATTATAATGAAAGCTTAGGATATATCGTATAGTCGTAAAATGTAATTCTACTCAACTCCGTACGGAAATTTTCTTCACTCATTCGGAGGCGACTTGATTTCGTTTTCGCTGTTTGTTTCATGTGACTGCATTTTCTATATATAACCGAAAGCGTCGGAGTTGAACCTGGAATTCTCATACTTTCCCCAGTTGTGACTGCTAAAATGGGGTTGCAACAGTCTGGAAAATGCCACAAAGGGATTGAGAGATTTGAAAGAAGGAGGAATTAGTGCTAGAAAAGCAGGCTTATTGTAGGGTCTGTAGGGACGGGGCATGAAGAAATCAACACTGCAGGTCAGACTAAATAGGAGAGTGACCTTTGACCGTCGTGTTGAGGTCCCTTCCCCAAGCTTTTTTTTTAACTAAAAAGTGAAGAAAAAAGTCGTTTGCAGATTGGCTAATTGAGCTAGCAAACCGCGGCTTCCGCATGTCCACGGATGTCTTCCTTAAATCAGTGAAAAAGTTCCTAGACACGGAAGTATGAGTTATGACATTTAACAACTGCTTGCGTTCCCCACCATACCACAGTCATTTGTTATGTTTTATTTCACGATGCTAGGTTATATTTTTGGAATCGATTGCCAGACTACTTTCCAAGTGCAAGAGAAGCTTATAAGTCGCTTGCTTGTCAAAATTTATGTACAATTACGTTGTTATTGTTGTGTCCGGATACTGGGCCAGCTGTCCGGATACTGGGCAACGTAGGAGCTCTGCAAAAATATTAATTTCGCCATGGAAACAAAGGCAAAAAATTTAAACTGTCTTTCGTCATATTAAGGACTAGATAGATTTTCTCTGGGCCAAATTTCAGAGCTCTTGCGACTAACAAAGGGAAGTTATTGCAATGTTAAACTGAAGTGTCCGGATACTGGGCAACATACTGTACTCTGTTCTTTCGGGATGTCCATTTTAGCTATTTATTTGCAGAAACAATTATTATTTCCTCCTCCAAAAGAATCATTTCAAGGCTAATAACTCAACATTTTACAGAACCTTAGAGTATTTTTTTAGATCGTCCTGTTTGTCCTGAAATTTTATGCCGGGGTTACTTGTTTTAACTGCCGTCCAGTGTTTTCCCACCACTTCGGAAAAGTTTTGTTAATGACTTCTATTTTCTTTGTACTAAAAGTATATATAGACTGGACATGCTCGTTGCCGTTTTTAATGAACGTTTGCTTTTTGCCTTTCACATTAAACTTTACATATTGGGGGTTCCACTACCACTTCCTCATCCCAACTCATCACGCAACTTCGACTTTTTTTATGGCTCTCTCGCAAATAGGTAGCAAGCCAATCGCGTCTGTGTATTAACAAAAGTTAAATACTTGCAGTTATAAAACTAGCTACCTTGCTCCGACAAAAATTGCCCTGGCCTGTTATGTTGGTGGGAATAGTAAGCTTACGTTTCTATTTACATAAGGTCAATTTATGCAATTTTTTTCCTTTTTACATGTGAACAGAGAAGAAGTAATTGAACTTGCTGCTGTGGCAGTTTCAAAGATTTTATCAGGACCAGTAAGTACGAAGTGGCCAAGCGATAAATCACTTAGCAAAAACTTGCTATTTGAGGAAATATATCCCAGCTACTTTCAGGGGCTCGAGGAATATTATTAAACATTGTCGTTTTGTTAATAGTTTTAATACTTCAAGTGGATCATCTCCTTGTTACTGCTAGTCATTTGCTTTAATAAAAACCGCAATGGTGTGGCTACATTCCTGTTTGCCCGTAGATAATATTTTAATCAATTCATATCCATAAATATGAACCAGACCCAAAGCAATTTGGGATGGACAACTAGAAAAGTTAAAGGGAAGAGTGGGAAGATTAGAGTTTCTCCTTTGTACATTTTTTTTTTTGGTTTGCTTTATATGCATGTTTATTTTCTTAGCTTGTATGTATTCTGCATTTTCCAGCTGTTTGCATTTTTTTTGTCACAGCTTTTTTTCATAAGGATCCCCCCCCCTATTTAGGGAAATATTTATTCTTGCTGTTCGAAATTTTGAACGATTTTCAATGAAAAAAAAAACTTAAAAGCTCTGTGATGAGATTAAGATGGCTTTCTTCACATAGTTTACAAATCAAAGCTAATCAAATAAGTCCTGAGAAACAAAATAATGGATGATACTACAGAAATTTCCTGGGTAGCGGTATAAACAAGAAATGGCCTTATTTGTATGTGATAATGACACCAAAATTCACTGACCATTATTATTGCTAATGAAATTATGTTACAGTTTTGAAGTATCACTCATGGTATACGTATTTGTAGTATTTTGTACCAAAGATCACTACAAGTTATGCTCAAGTTCTTAGTTACAGTCAGTGACAGAAATAGTTTGCAATTTGAGACAAAATCCGCCGGTTTAAAGGTTAGGTTAAAGGCTTGTTTATAGTGGAAATTGCACTTAGCTTGTCCAGCTAATTTACAGGCACTCCACTCAAATATTTAGAAACAAATAATTCAAATACAACATAACAGGATTAAAAACCCCAACTGGCAGAAGGCGACCAGTTGGCTATTTACGAGCGTGGCCGAGAATTTGAACTCGGGACGACCGAGCAAAAATCCAGCAAGTGGCCAGAGCGAGACTCGAGCCCGGGACCGCCTGATTGCGAGTCCGACGCACTGACCACTCGGCCACGCTGCCTCCCCTTTCACTCGAGCTTTACCATCAAATTTCTCCTTCAGTATAAGTTCCAGCCCATCTGCTCCCCCTCTTTGGAATGCCAGCTGCAAATGCTGCATTCCCAGCCCAGAATCAGCAATTTTTGTAGCCATTCCAGTAGAAATAGCCTGAAGTGTTTGCTGAAGCAAACTTCTCTTTGCAAGGTGGATATTGTGTTCCTTGACCCATGCTACAGAAAAGCTATGTTTTCCAACCAGCTTTGAATTTAAGAACTTGCTGACAAGTTTAAACAGTGACTGGGCATCAGCTATGGCATTATGGGCTCCATAGCTGCAGAGTAGAAGGTCTTGCACCAGATTTTCTTGACTGTGTGATTTACGTGCAGGAAGGAGTCCTCTAAAGGCTGTTAATGTGTCAGAAAACCCTGGAACAATTGCTGAAAATTCTTTGTATAATCCAGTGGACTCAAAGGCTTTCATCAGATGCTTTGCATCGAAACATTTACAGTTGTGGGCTATCAACAGGCAGGGAGACTTGGTCTTGAGCCACGCTTTCATCCTAGATAATGCCTCCTCCAGTGGAACTGCCTGGACAGGACGACCTTTGTTAAAAAAAGAATGTCTCGCTGAAAGGTAAGCTTATTTACTTATGATGCAACCGGCGATATGGGTTTAGTTGGAAGTACATAAACCTCGTGTAAAATGGGGTTGACAGGCCTACACTACTCCCCAGCACGTGTTTAAAATAGCCTTTCTATAGTTTGGCTCTCACGAGTATGTCTTTGAGCGACCGCCCTCTTTTATAAGATACGAGAGGCGGTTTTTTGTAGATTTCGCTCAGTAATGGTTGTTGTTCTATTAAATGCCAGTTTTTCATGAGAATTTGCTTTAGGTTTGGCACTGATGGTTGGTATTGTGTGACAAAAGGCAAGATTCGTTGGTTTGTCTTTGGTTTCCGTTGAAGGGCTAGTTTCCTGTCTTTGAAGTTCACCTCTGAGAGGGTTGTGTTAATAAGATCCTCTGGGTAACCCCTCTGTAGCAGATGCGCTTTGAAATTTGTAATTTTCTCTTCGAATATTAGTTCGGAAGAGTTTATTCAGCCATAATAAAAAAGTTTTACGCTTCAAAAGAGGTCAAAGAAAATGCGCTTACATCAGAGGGCAAATCCTACCGACCAGAAAACAATAACTACAGTCAATCGATATATATGTCATGACCTCTCAGTGTGAAAAATGCGGCTAAAATCACATTTGCTCGGTATAAATGCAGAACCTTCCAGAACATAATCTACCCAGCAGATAAAAACAACTCTATTGGAATAAGCAGCATTTTGGCATGAGGTAAAAGTCGTGTAGGCCTACCACCCCCTTTTATTGCAGAAGAGAAGAAACTGTAGCTGTTTGGTGGTTTTGGTACATTGTATACGTTTTGGTATAGTTGATAGGTTTATCAGGAACATTTGCATGCAAATTAAATACTGGTTACAAGAACCTCGAACGGCTGAAAAAATGTTCTTTACTGTTGTAAGGACATTTATATAATAATAATATTACTTATGTAGCACTCTGTGTATCCATAAAAATAATAAAATGCCCTATTGTACTAATTCACAGAGATAATAACCTGCCCTAAAATAGAAAAATGCCTTACAAAATTAATAGACTAATGTTATTAGAAAGGCTAGAAAAACAAAATTTACAAGTACAACCAATGTTATTTAAAATTACGACTATAACGTAGAGCTAGAAAAGGCTAGAAAAGCAAAAATTTAATGGTTTAAAAATGATTGAAAATGTGAATTCACATTCCAATAATAATATATTCTGTAAAGCTGGATGATTTCTTTTAATCATATTTGAAATGGTTTACAGTATACTACCTCGAGATGATGTCTCTAGATCAAATACTATATTTGTAAGGTTTTGTTGATGCAGCTGCTTTGTACTTGATTCACAGGGTTTTGGAGGAGGAGGAATTTCTGCTGCATCGTTTTCTGGTAAATATCCCATGCCACTCTTGTACTGGGAACCCTCCCTGGTTTCTGTTTGCTTTGTCTTTGAAAGCCTGTGTGAATTCATAGTTTGTTATAATTGCTGCATGTGCATGAAAATTATTCCAGTTTTATTGGCTAGGTTAATACATCTGCAGAACATAGGCAAAATTGTAGGCTAAATCATATTTTCAAACAATATAATTATCCTATTATTAAAGTCTTCAAACACACTCTACCTCTTCTCCTTCTGTCGTCTTCTTTGTTGCTTGAATTTTTTAGTTTGTTGCCTTGCCCTTTGATGTGACATCTTAGTATCCATTCTTGTCAAGTGTTTTATCCCTTGTGTTCCAGGGGAAAGGTGAATTTTCTGAAGGGCCTGTGTGCAAAATTAGGAGTGGTTTTTTAGTGCACGTGTGTGTTTATTAGACAGATCCTTATGTCTAGTTGTACACTGTACATGTATGTATTGAAAATTAAGTGCTTTATGTATTAATTGGAAGTAATGATATATTATTGCAGAATATTCAAGAGTACAACGAGTAAAACTGCAAATTTTAGCTGTGGCATTCAAATAAATGACAAGGAAGCAGAACATATTTAATCGTGTACCACCTGGTAGTGAGAAAGCCTACAACCCCGGACAAAACTGTCGAGACAATTCCATCTATTTTCTAACTTTTGCGCCCTACTCCCGTCTCCCCCCTCCCCACCCCCTATTCAAAGTTGCCTTGGTCTAAAAACCAACGTGTATAATTGCCATGCTATCCTAAACAACTTTGGATAAGGGGAGGGGGGAAATCAGGCATTCATTTGGCGGCGGTTTCAGTTTTTGCCGGGATGACAGGAAAAAATAGGCATTTTCGCGATTTGTCTCAACAGGTTTTGTCCGGGGTTGTCTGCGGACTGTTTTCGGTATTCTTTAACTTTCGTAGCAATTACCTCAAGTTATAGTCCTCTCTTTTGGTCAAATTGATAAAAGCCATTGTTTCAGCATACTTTTTTTTTCTTTTGAATGCGAAATAAAATTTTTACAGTAAAAATTGAAGTTATAACACTCTGATTACATGATCTGTCAAATGACATTTACTCTGTGACGTTACCATGGGCATGACTTTCAACGGCTTACGTGTCCGTAGACGCTTTGCCTGCTCAAATGATGACATTGATATGTAATTGCCAGACAAAATGGATCTCTCGAGAACTTCCGATGGTGACGAGTCATTTTCAGGAGGCTCGGAAATATCGCATGAATCACTAGGTGAGAGGAAGGTTAGTGCGCTTATCTGGTCACTTACAGTCACGCGAATTTGGCTCATTTTTCCATCCCGCGAGTAATTTGCCTTAGCAGTGATTACGTCATTCGCCAAGTGTAGTGCAAAGATCCTACACTTAATAGGACAACATTGCCTCAGTTACAGCAAATGTGGAATTGTGTACGAACGGGAATGTGGTATGATGGATCTCTCATTTCTCCACGCAGATCCCGCGGGAACAATAACGGGAAATCCCTTGATGTGTAAGGTGCTTCGATGAGCTTGCTATGCAACAAAAACGGAGTAGTTTTTCTCGCAGACGGTTAACTTAACGAATAAAGTACCGCAGAGGAAAGAAACATCGGTTAACGATGGTTAACAACGGTTAACAACTTTTCTGAAGAAAAACAACAGTTAGACTATCAGTTTCCTTTAATATATTCTGTTAACCGTTGGAATAAATATGTGCGTGCCTGTTAATCGTTTATTTCAAGCGTTTACGGTGCTTTCAAGCATTTTCCGTAGTATATAGAACCTTTTTGTTGATTTTCAAGCATTAAAAAGACCTTTTCACTGAAGGGAAAACTTTTTGACACTGGTGTAATTGTCATGAAGTGCGCTGTTTTTTGCCACAAAAGAACTGCCATCGTGTGACAACATGTTTTCGCTGTATTTGTGATCAAAGAGGCATTGCTTTCCCTACACATCCTATTTCTACCCATTTTGGAAGTTCTTCATTAATATTTGTTCTTTTGGCCTTGGTTGTCATAGAAGAATTAACGGTTTTATTGGCATGGATTCCATTATTTTGTCAAGTATATATGTTGTAAATTGTTCTAATTACACACTCAGTAAACGCGGGTATTGTTAACTCGGTGAAGCTTAATTTTCCAGTTCTACTTTAACTACATGGAGAAAGTTGTCACTGCAACTAAGTATCACTACCTCTAAGGGTTATTTTTAACTGCTCCGCCGCATTCTTGAGTCCTCGTGCATGACCTGCACACCACGCACTATTATTTTTGAACAGGACAGTTGTGCTGCGCAAATATAATAAATACCCAGTCTTATCTAATTTATTCGACATGTAAGCACAATTAACGTTGGTAAAAAGGCCGGAGGTAAGGCTCCTATTAAGATATCATATTTGTGACACACAGTAACTCCTTAACCGTGGCCACCAACCACAATTAATTTCAATACTTTTTCTGTAAAGAGCATGATTTCTTTCTCATTTAGGTATAAGGTTTCTAATTTATGGCTAAATTTCTAAGGGCATAATTAATGCGTCCTAATTGTTTTTATGACACCTTCTTTCGTAGTCACAAAGCTTTAGACAAGTACAACATCTGTGCAAAAAATCAATACCCTCCGACCTTACATCGCGAAGTTACAGCGATTTGAACAACTGGCCTTCACAGACAACCCCGGACAAAACTGTTGAGACAATTCCATCTATTTTCTAACTTTTGCGCCCTACTCCCGTCTCCCCTAAACACAAAAAGTAAACCCCCTCCCCACCCCCTATTCAAAGTTGCCTTGGTCTAAAAACCAACGTGTATAATTGCCTTGCTATCCTAAACAACTTTGGATAAGGGGAGGGGGGAAATCGGGCATTCATTTGGCGGCGGTTTCAGTTTTTGCCGGGATGACAGGAAAAAATAGGCATTTTCGCGATTTGTCTCAACAGGTTTTGTCCGGGGTTGTAGGTGATCTTATTTCAAATGCCACACAAAATGTGTATTGGTATGTAACAAGTAGTAAAACTGTACTTGTCCACATTACATACCTCACATATGAATGGCCAATATTCTTTTGGTTCACTGCGCATGCCATACGATAGTCATTGCTTTCACTTGAGCCGTAATGCCTGATTTTGGGGGCTTTGCTGCCTATGGTATTATTTAGTGCTTCATTGGCTTGGCTAGATCCAAGTGGAGCCAACTCTTCTGCATTTTCACAGTAAATTTCGATGGTTTCTTGCAGGTCTTTTTTCAAGTCTTCCCCCTCCAGATCTTTGCCATGGGGTAGTGTGCTGTGACGATAGCTGACGGGATCTTTTAGATACTTGCACCAAGAGATGGAACAAGTGCCATGATCACCAAAGGCATGTGGAACTATCACTCGCAGGCCATTTTTACTCCAGTGGGGTCATTTTTGTTTTGTGTAACGGCATAACTGAAGCACTTCTGCAAATAGTCAATCACTTTAGCAGTTAACTTTTTGTGTGATTTCTGTAAACCATAAAGAGAAGACACAAAAGCTCTCTTTGCATGGACAATGTCAGACCATTTTTCAACGTCATGGTCAAGGGTGTCTCTCACTTTCTTTATAGTTGAAGAATCATCATCTCCCACAAGGATTGCCATCTGGGCTTCACCATTTTCCTCACATGATTCCACAAGCTGAGCACATACATCTGCTTCCATGCTCTTTGATGAGCCATCCCAGTTACATCTGCAGTCGTGCGTGCGAGCCCTCTTTCCAGCTCTACTCGCTGCTTCGCATGTTGCACACTTCTTAGTCCTTGTTCCAAATCCAATCACCTTGCCTGTTTTTACACCAATCAGAGAACCAACTCCTGACAACATAAAAAGTAAACCAAAGAAAAAAAACCTGAGTGGTGGAATCAAGGGGGTGGACCTCATGTACATTTTGGATGGGTATGTGCTGCTCAGACCTAAAGTGTTGGACTTACTTTAGAAGGATTTTACATGCAAAATGATGCCCTTTGAGGCAATTCACAAGTTCTTTAAAATCCTGTTCTTTTCAGATTAATACATGTATTCCTAACACATTCAATTAGCCTAATGAGTAGCACATACCTGTTTAGGTATTTTGAGCGAGTTGTCCAATACCCCCTGCACTAAAACTAAAAGTATGCCACATGTAAGATTGGGTCATGGATATAGTTCCCTGAGAATTTTAGACAGATGTCTTGTTAAGATTTAGTACTTCAACCGTGATAACAGCAGATAAATAAGCCATCTTACTGAAAGGAAAAATCTTTAGAACTAGTTTGTGACAACTTCCGGGCATCCTTCAATAAATACTCTCTTTCTGCCACCCCATCCCCAAATTATTTACATGAGTTGTTAGGTTACTGTTTACAACATAGTTATGTTGTGGGTTATTCAATATTCTTATTGGGTTATTCAATATTCTTATTCTTAGCACCTTATTTCAAGTACCTGTTAAACTATTATGACCCTTCCCTCTTTTCTGCCACCCCATATCATAGGACGCTCCAATAGGCACTGTACATTTACACGTTCGGTACTTCCCCACTGTTTCTTTTCCTCCTCTAACATACGTTCACGTGATGTGTGAGCAATGTCCTCGATGGGCTGACCAATTTCTCGTTCTCTGGCTTTTAATGTGTTCCCATGAACAGGAGGGATGTTTAAAGAGGATAATAGAGCATTTACATGTGTTGCTCCCATTCCTGGATGTAACATTCCTGTGAATGTAAATAAACAGTAAATAATCGAGAAAAAAGTTAGTACAAATCTGTACAAATGTAAGTGTGATAAGTTACAAAGTCACATAACAAACCTGCGGCGAGCTTTGTGTTTACGTCGAAGATTGGACATCCACGCATCCTGCCAGGCACCCTGTGGGTTTTACTTGTTTGACAGATGTTTAGTTCTCCGCAATCTGGATTAGAGCACATTATGTACAGGAAAGAACCCAATCCAGAGACTGTTTCGTCTGTGATGCGGGATAATTGAAGTGGTTTGGCACAAGTGTTGCATCCACGATCCAACACTTCAGCAAGTAAGCCAAGTTTGACGACTCGCCTACCACTTATTTTGGTCAAATTCTCAAAACACACCTCTTCACGGTCTGGCGATTTATGTTCCCAAATTTTGGCTAAGTTTTTTCTTCGACCTGCTTCATGCATGGATAGGCACCTGCGAAAGGGCCCCTTGTTGTCGCGAGACGGGCCTGCAATTTTCTCTTCCGCCATATTGGATGTCGCAATGTTATGCGCAGTAGGGAATGTGTAATGCAAAACCAGAGAATCACCTTAAAGTTTCAGGTACGCCGCTGTGCAAAACCATGCAGTGAGTTGCTCTAACAATAAGGTTGACAAGTGACTCTCCTTTGGTATCAATATTGGAAACTTGGTGTTGTGTGGTAGTTGTGCGTATTGTAGTCTTCCGCAACATCATATCAAGCCTTCTCAAACTTATTAATAATTCATAAAGAAAATTCAAAGGCAATTAATGTTTAATCAGTGTTTGGATATCAGATGAAAAACTGCTCATTTTTGCATCCTTAATTTCTCCTTCAAAAATGATTTTGTTTGAAAAGAAATAAACATTCGACACAGTGTTTCATCAAAAGATGAAACACCTCGAAATTCGTCAAAAATACTCCGCTGCGCGTCGTATTTTCAACTCTCTTCTCAGTGTTTCATCTGGTGATGAAACACTGCGTCTCATGTTTGATATATTACATCAACATCTAAATAGAGGCCACGCTGGTGTATTATTGCTGGCAGTTTGCCTTTAGCTTTGTCTTCGATTTGCGATAGAATGTCTCCATAGTAGAACTGTTGTACGGATTGGAGTAGAATCATGCGGGCGTGTTTCATGTCTATGGCAATAACTGTATTAGACTTTGTTTTCTCTCTCAGTTTTGTGGTGAAATGGATGACGAGTGCGGTAACTCGTAGTGTCTTGTTCAAGGTACTGTATTTGGTGATATCGATGGCATTCAGTAAATTTGTGCTCTTTTGTGGGCTTGCGAGATTAACGCTTATTGATTGACTCTCTGTGTAATTTTCTGTGCTGTCTTGTAACTTGGTTTCGGTGACTGATGGCCACTCCTGTGTTTGCTTCATAAGCCATGAGGGCCCTTGGTTCTAATACTGGTGATTAGATATGAAAGCTTTAGCGTCCATTCCCCTGGTAATGAGGTCTGCAGGATCGAATGTGGCCAGGCAGTACTTCCACATACTTTGTGAGGTCATGTTTCTATTCAGTTATACTCGATGTTGGATAAACTGCAGACTTCCATATGAATCTGTCTGGACTCCCAGTGTTTCTAAGGCACGAATATTGCTCTCGCAGCTATCGTGAAATTTTCCTAATTGCTGCACATCAGTTGAGGGTGCACTGATTTTTGAAAGCGATTTCATATGCGCGCTGATTAGAACTTGTTTTCTTCCAAAGCGTTCTTTCAGCATTTCAATGGCTTTTTCATAGTTTTGTGATGTCATTGGTAGCCCTGAAATCGCGCGTGCTGCGTTGCTGGTTATCAATCCTTTCAAATAGTTCATTTTGTCAATATTGTTCAGTTCATGATTGTTGTGTACTGCATTACTATAACTATCCCAAAACGTAAGCCATTCGAGTGGGTTTCTGTCGAATGGTTGGATATGTCGTTTTGGAAGGTTGATGTGGACTCTAGGTGTTGGTTTGGTTTGGAACGTACTCACCGGACTATGTTCGTCTGTTACAAATTCTTTAATTTTCAGAATCCAATAATAGATATCGTCTTGGAACACCAATGCTTGATCCGTCTCTTTGCTTATTTCTTCGTCCTTTCCAAGTGCGTTTAAGATTGTGCAATCCATAGCTTTTATTTCGTCCAATCGTCTTCAGAACCACTCTGCAATTGCTTTCAGTTGTGTGTTGTTTATAACCTCAGTATCAGCCATAAGTCGTTGCGCGCATTTGATGTCTTGATTGCAGTGTCCTCTGTATGCCCCTCTGACTGCCTTGTGGTGTTTCACTTCCTCTTTAGAATTTTAACCAGGGTCTCGGCACCAGTTTCAGAGATATATATCAGACTGATCTGTGTATGATCTTGTGTTTATTACATTCAGCCAAGGCTTAGAATATCTGATTAGTGACGTAAATAATGATGACTAATTACACGTACATAATTTACTGTTAATGTACTGATTTCATTACAATGGGCTTATTCTTGCTTTTGCTCAGTTCAGCGAAGAACTGGTCCATTTCCGCTTTTGATGGGGCTGGGATTTCTTTGGACAATTTTTTTGCAACAGTAAGATCAAGTTTTGAATCCTCAGGAAAGGAATCATTTGGAACATTGTCAATGCTCGCATCCAAGTCAAATTTCATCTTCTTTGCTGATGTAAAGTTTATGTCATGAACCCTGGCATAGTCGACTTGCTTGACATACAATGGCAAAAGCCATGTGTATTTGACTTGGGTACATGAAAGCCGACCATTTATCTTTGTCCAGGCCTTGAGATAAAATAAAATGCTGGCTATATGAGAGCAAGATTCTGCCAGTCCAGCCTTCCCTCTTATTCTGTGATTATCAAGATAGGACTCAAAGAGTCGTTGATACGTTGTGAATGTTTCACCTTTGCCAAATAAACGAACTTTTTCGCAACAATGTGCCCGTCGACGCTTGCAATGAATCCCAACACCATCTGATTATAGGCCTCGAGACTTCTAAAAAGCCTTGAATTGTTTTTGTGTGTAGTAGCTAGTCTCTAAGACTAGATATGATAAAAGATCTGTAGCTTCCACGGGAGGTAAACAATCCGGTTCAAAGTGCTTGCCCTGGAATAACATGCAATCAATCCCAATGGCTGCGATTTTGTCCCCGTAGCCCTTTTTAACTCACTGGTCCAGCTTCTTAGCATAATAAGAAAGAGGTATAGAAGATGTAGCTTCAACATTTTCACCAGATTTAGCTTCACTTTCAGAACAATCCATTTTAGCAAGGCTACAATTTGTGATGTGAACTTCATTTGTGTTGTATTTGCATAATGATGCAACCCGCAGGTGTACATCAATATGGCGCCAAAATTTTCATGACGTCACGTGAAAGCGATCTATACTTGGTATGGGAGATAATTTGCATATGTGTCCCAAACATGAACGGGATCAGGGAGATGGTCTGTAGACCTCTCTGCATGGTTTTCAGCTGGATGCTCTCTTTTCAAGGACTCAAAAGAGCTCAATTCTTAATCTGTTTAATCAGTGCAGTTGAATCTATGGAAGACTTAAGTCGATTTAATACTCCCTTAAGAAGTATCCCAGGGCTCCCTAAAATTGTTGAAAAAACTTGATAGCTGTTAGACTGAGTCCTTTACATCTTTTCAAGATGTTATGATGATTATACGGAGTCTTATAATTTAAAAGATATATTTTTATTTCACGAAAACAACAACTTTATGTACATTTTTGTCTTATCATTCGTAGTTACATTGTATAAACAGTTTTTAAAATACATTTGTAGCTCAGGGATGATAGTCAAATCCGATGATGACTAAAATTCAGGAGTGTAATTAGTTATTTTTTTTGTTGGGGGCTAAGAAAGAATAATAGAACAAATAACATCAAATTGCTTGTTAAAATAGCAGGAAAATGCTGATGTGGACATATTGTATATCAACTGAATTGATAAATACCAAAAAAATAAGTAAAAGATACAGAAACATATATAGTGCATAAAATATTTACATTTGAAAATAGCAACAATGACAATAAAATGATAAAAAGGAAGAAAACGATATGAAACAATTATTAAATAAGTAGAAAAATTTTTTAATATTAAATCAAAAGTGCAAGAAAACATCTTTATTATTGTAACCCGGTTTGGTGTAGGGCATGTATTTACCATTAGGCTGGTTATGGGTGACATCCGCGAAGTTTATTACTTTCTTCTTGGCCATCCTTGGTGGTCATAGATGTTGAGATTTCCAGGGCATTACAAACAACATTACGAGCTTTTTTCCAAAACATATTTCTATATTTACACCCTAAGTCTTGCATATCTGTTTCAGTGTTGTGAACAGAACATTCAGCTGTTGAACTTGTATCATTTGCATCAAATTAAATATATTGCAGGCATTAAGGTTAGTACATGAGAAGCTCAACGTTTGAACTGGCCGTTTCTCAGTAATGTTAGGGAAAAAATTAATATGAAGTGAGCATGTACAAAAATGTGTTTGTAGGCCTGAGAAGTGGATTTCACTGTATTGTGTGCAACCAGTAGTAGATTTACCAACATTTTTACATCATGAACCTTGTACACTTGTCTCTTCATGAAACAAAACTGTCGAGAAAGGAAAAAATAAGTTAATTATTTATTTAGCGTAAGAGTGTACACCAATCATTGCGGTGTAGGGTATTGATCTCATTGCTACGCTAAGGGCCCAAAAATTTAATTTAATGCCCTGCAAGGCACCTTAACCAAATAAATAAGGTAACAAGCATTGCTTGCAGTCGCTTGGATTATTAGTTTAGGCCTTGTG
>OZ037777.1:24133709-24143709 GCA_964035525.1 Porites cylindrica | reverse complement strand
ACTTCCTATTATCGTAAACAATTGATCATAGTACCGTACAATATGTAGTGGGTGGGGTATTGTTTCGATATGAAAGGGATCACACCCATTGGGATCAGCAACAAGCACCTTTCCTCCTAAGAAATAAAGAATCTATTTAAAAGCTTAAGTACAGTAAAAAGTGGCATTCACGATAAACGCAACAAGAGTCCACAACACAAACACAAAGCCTCAAGCTAAAAAGCAGCGATTTTCAAAGTGACTCCTGGAGAGAAACAGCAACTAGTGGAGAAAAAAGATGCAGATAATATAAGGGAGGTGCTTTGTAAATCATTCATTGAGTGGTTTTGAGAATTAAATTTGTGATCTTATAAGAACCAAGTTGACCGTTTTGATTTGCTCCAGATATTCTTATGTCGCTGTTGAATTAGAAGTCTAGAAATATAACAATACACTTAATGTCAGGTCCCGCGGGAAGCCAGTTAGTTTTGTTTTCCCTCGAGTTCTGATGTTTCACACTGTTTCCCTGGGGATCTGACATTAAGTGGATACTCTAATGAGGTTAAAGGATGATTACCTAGTAAAAATGGTCTATTTTCCTAATCAGTATCAAAGAAATTGTGTGGAGAACAGTGTGGACACTATGAAGAATATGATAATGAATATGAGAACATGGTGATTTAAGGCTCAATGGGTTAAGTGTCGATCTAAAATTAAGAGCAAAAGATAGTTCAGTCAGTTGGAAGCATAAACAAGACTTAACTTTTTACTTACGTTCTTTTTTTTCGCATATCAGTCTTGAACATCTAGTATGAAGATTGAAATGGCGTTGACTGTTAGTATTATTTTCTCCACTGTGAAAAGTCCTCACTTGATTTCGTCTGTGGTTGCCTCCACAGTCAAGTTTAGCATGACCAGTTTAAAATCATGTCAGTAAAAGCGTTAACCAAACCTGCTTTCCTTCAACTTCTGCACACAGCCTTGCAGTAACTCCATTCTTGGCAAATTTTACCTTATGGCATGCCCCACAAGTTTAGCTTGTCAAAACACGACTCCCCATAGAATGTGGCATTTTCTTCTGGCAACTGTTGACTTGACATATGAACATATTCTCTTTATTAGCCAAGATGAATTCTTCAGTGGTTATGGTCTTTTGGAAAGACGGTCTGGTTGTTTCGGATTTTCAATGTTCATATAAATCCAACGGGTAAGATTTCAAGACATCTGCCAGCTAGTCTTCTGAGAGAGAACAAGTATATTCATCTAACAGAACAACCTCAGTAGATGTTACTACAAAAATGATGCCATTGGAAGAAGGCATGCCTACAGTATTTCTAGAATAAGCATCCAACACATAATATTCTCTGTCTACAACAAACATTAAGCCCATAATATTACCTTGCAAAATCAAAAGGGCATACTTATCTATTACAAAACTATTTGTTGATACTGTATGCAATGTATGGGGTAAATTTCATGTTCTGTAGCAATGCCAATAGTATCCGCTTAGAATTCTTTTTCATACACAATGAAACAGCTGTCAAACTATTTGGCTTATTTAGTCTCTCGGCTAGTATTCTTTCTATTCTTTAAGCGAAAGTGGGCTGTTTGATCACATAAGATATCGAAATATTCCAGCTGGTCTCTCGGATGCAGTGAACAAGAGAAGGAAGGTTGCTTATTGCCACGGTTTGAGCCTCAGCGATTTTGCCACTCTTCAGAGTGTTCAAGTAGAAGCCATTGCCACGACAAAAGATATTATGTATATTATTTGAACGCCATCTATGAACTAGGCAAGCATTTCCATCGTAAACCAATGCTAACAATTTCAT
Source organism: Porites cylindrica (assembly GCA_964035525.1). Taxonomy (NCBI): domain Eukaryota; kingdom Metazoa; phylum Cnidaria; class Anthozoa; order Scleractinia; family Poritidae; genus Porites; species Porites cylindrica. Next base: position 24,141,898 of record OZ037777.1, on the reverse strand, counting down.
AACACATGATTTTCCTCTTGACGAAATACTAAATTGCCTGTCGCTCTGATTAACAGTTCTGCTGACGAATGCAGCTTCTTTTAACATCTGTATTGACAAAGAAAAGGGTTTACATAAAGTTTTCCCTTTTGTTGGCGGAAAGCACTTGATATGTAGCGTCAACTCATTCCCAGTCCATTTCGGAAAAACTAACACACAATGGATCCATACAGTGACATCAGACCCCACTTATCGCTATACCTCGTTCATTTGTGCTTTGTGCATTCACGAGCTAAAGAAGAATAAATATCTACTTGTTAGCCTGTGAAAGCAGAAGGTATAGTTAGCCAATGACATCATGGCTTAACTGAAAGATGGCAAATAAAATTGCAGTCCTTCTGACAGGGTGCGGGAAAAAATAAAAATTCTGCGCGATTTTGGGGGCAAATTGTGCGGGGAAAAACACCGATTGTGCGGGAATTGTGCGGGATTGCGCAATCTTTCGACCTACCAAATATTCCGTGATTGTGAGCAAGAGCTCCCTGAAAAATACACTGCCACGTACTGCATCGATTGTTCTTTCCAGTGATATAAGTTGACCAGACCTTTTTCAGCCTTAATTTATTTGAGGTATATTATAAATATAACGTGGATCAAAACTTAAGATGATGCAGTTAGTCTTGTTGTCTTACAGAGCTGCCAGAGCGCCTCCGAGACCAAAATCAAATCAGTTGAGCAATAAGAGTCATAAGATCCGCATCGAACACGTAACGCACGAACGCGAGTGTTGAGTTTGTAAATTGTAAAATTTAACCTCAAATTGTCAAAATACCTGTGTTAAAACAGTGCTCGCTATCTTTGTCGGACATTTTGAAGCTTTCTGCAATGTCGGAACACCGAAGACAAATGAAAAAAGCCAAAGAAAATAGTCTGTAAACAAGCGGCCATCTTGGTTAACTTAGTAACCAGGCTAAAAAAACATGTGCTCGAGAAATTTACACGGCTACCAAGCTTGTCAAAGTGTGGGTTTTTTTTCGATACAGGAATACGTTTCTTAGAGCCAATTCTGTGACTAAAGTTCATATTTTTTAAAAAAACTTTTTAAAAATGTGAGCTTCAACTCGGGGTGCTGCTTATCTGCGAGTGCGGCTTCAGATATGCTGGTCTTTACGGTATATTCACTCTTCATTTCGTGAGTAGAAGCTTCTGTTATTTTTGTTCTTCGCTAGTTGGTACAGGGACGAAGTGATTTAGAAAAAAGAGCGATCGACCCCAATCAGACTGCAAGGAATGCTGTTCATTTCATATGCTTTACTTCAACTATATATGGTAGCTAATGCGTTCATGGTAAATCCCAGCTTCATTTCCGGTTTAGCGTCCAGCAGTGAAATTTTATTGTTATGTTAAATTGCAAGGTGCGGTTTATTAATTTAAAGGGTAAGTAAATTACAAATCTAGTTACGTTCATGTTTATTTTGCAAATGTTTTTGTTTCTTTTACAGACATAATAAAAGTTGAGTTAAGGAGTTTAGTTGTTCTTTGCTGTTCCTTTTTAAAAATATTGTGTGAACAAAAGCAACACTTAAACGTGACACAAATCACGGAAAAAAGAGTTGTACATCAGTATTGTAAGAATAGTAATAAAAATACACATACTTTTTTCGTTTGTTTTCGATGAATGTACTCAATGTAAAATACAGGTTTCATTTCAATATAGGTAACTACTTGAACGCCTTCTATTAACGGTCTGTTCCCAGCCATGCATGAAAAACCGGAGAAAATATACCGTCATCTTTGTACACAAGCAAATAGCGATGACTTAACAAAACAATACATGTAAAATTCAACGTTTACCACAGTGCTAGAGTAAGTCTTAGAAATGGTTTACATTTCTTTAAAGTTGCTTACACATTTTCGTTTAACGACAATGAAGTGAACATGAACTAGTGTTTTTTCCTGCTTTTTCTGATGTGCTGGTACACTTGCTCCACTTCTGTGAGCTGCGGGAGCACAAATGGGCTGACGCCAACAATAGTGATGGGTCCATAGAACACACACGACATGTGACATGTCTCGATGTCATCACGCACCGGCCAGTCAAAGACTCTCGCCCCGGTTGAGTGCAGAAATTTGAATTCAATTTGCGAGTCGTCTTGGCTACTGTTCAACGCTCTGCCAAAATAGAATGACTTCTGATACTCAACGGCATAGTATTGTCCTTCAGTTATGGCAGGCCCATCAAAGCAAAGAACCTCTTTCTTGTGCAGCTCAAGAATCATGTGTTTCCTGAAGTTCTGAATGCTACTGCTGGATACAACTGGCGATTGTAGCAGCAAACTTCTTGCATACAAGCAGATAAATACCCCACAGTCAAAACCATTCTGCTGCTGTGGAATATCCTGTGGAGAATTACAGGAAAAAGACCACTGAGTCAGATCAAGGGCTGCATCCAACAAAAGATCCCACATCTTTCTGATCGCGCTTGAAACGGTTGGCTTAATAAAGGCCCCAGCCAAGCTATCCAAAGCTACAATTTTCTTTTCCAGAGGTAGCACAACAAGGAGAAACCAATGCTTACTTTGGCCTGGATTGCACGGTACGAGAAAAACATCTTGTGCCAATATTGAAGCTTTACCCTTTAGTGCCTTTTTTACAGGCTTGCTTCCTCCAATGCCTTTCTCGAATTTTTCCCATTCAAGACTTTCAACCTTGCTCTTTGTTGGAATGTTCTTAATCAGCAGATTCAAATAGGTGTCAATTACAAAGTTATTTAAGTAGTTGTCTTCATTTCGAGCTTGGCCACCCAGAAGCGTTTCCAGGTCTTTCGTATCAACGATATTGCTGCCATTCAACTTCAGTGTACCATCAAGTAAACAGTCTAGAAGGGGCTGTTTGTGTTCAGGGAAGTTGCAAGTTGTCTCCTGCATGCTGATCTTGGAAGCCAGATTTGAATCAAGCCCATAATGCACCACGGGTTTCATATCTTGCTGGGAAACATTGGGGATAGCGTCGCGATCTTTTTTGTCACTCACGTTTGGTCTACTGGAAAAGTAACCTCTCAATGACGCTCCGAGTTTCCCACCTGAATCATTCCCTTTCTTTGCGATTTTTGACGCAATATCACTGTCATCTACTAGGGAGGTTGCATTTCGTTTCCTTGCTTTCTTGGGGATGCTGCTCTGATCTTGCACAGCTTCTTTGAAGACCGTTTGCACTTTTTCATCCTTTCCCGGCGGAGAACTTTCTTCCTGAACTGCAGAGTCAACGGTAGTGTCACTTGCCTTGGAATTGCCACGCTTGGAACTTTTTCCGCTGAGTGAAGATCTGACTGAATTTTGACCCAATTCACTTTCTTTCTTCAGGTTCTTTGGAGTAACATCAGTGGCATTTCCTGGGGGGGTTACACTTTGTTTCCTTGCTTTTTCGGTATTGCTGCCCTCTACTTGTGGAACTGCTTCTTTCCCGAATTCTTGGACTCTCAGTTCACTTGCTTCTTTTTCCTCCTGAACTGTAGACTTCACTCTCAGATTCCAGTTCAGAAAATGGAATGCCTTCATGGTGTTCTGCTCGAGTGCTCTCCGTTTCCCATCGAGAATGGCATTGTAGGCAGAAAGCGACCTCTCCACATCATACGATCCAATCGTTGTAGTACAGTAGCAAGATGCTAGCTTGTACAGTTCTGGAAGGCTACTTGCCTTTGATTTCCAAAATTGCTTTACGTCTAGTTCGCCATCATCTTTCATGTTTTTTACAGCTTGAGGTCCTATGTGATTCACATAGAGTTGCCACTCCTCTTTGGGAACAGATTCTATCCCAGGAATGCTATCAATGCAACCTTGACTACGCTCACAGTCCACAAGATTGACTGGATTGAGAACTCGAACTTGCTCTAGAAACTTTGATGCGGGCTGGGCACCATCTACCACATACTTGGATAGCTTAGAATGGGCCGCCTTGAAAGCTGCCGTGGTTACTTGAATTATCTCCTCTTTCTCCTTGCACGAGAACTTGTAGTTACCTTCAAAGCAAAAGGAGAAATCTTCCTCTTCTCCTGCGGCATTCAAACGAAGAAAATGCATCAAACACTCCATCTTCTCGTGTACCCGTGTAACATGGGGTATTTTCTCTTGAAAATAGTTCAGGTAACTCAACATGGTGGGCCCCTTAGCCTTAACTACGTTCAGCTGAGCATGGAGCTTCTTCATGAAGCTGTTATCTTCATACATTTCCTCCAGCCGGAGGAGAGAGTTGCTGGCGAGATGTCTTCCTTGGCTCAGTTCCTCGTTGAAAAACTCTCCAAACAGGAAATAATACTCGGCGTGATATAGGGCTGAGTCGAACCAAGCGCTCCAACTTTTGGTGCTTGGATTTGGCGGCATCCTTGCATTTCCAGAAATGTGCCTTCGCAAGAAATTGAGAAACCTGCTCTTTCTTCCACTTGGAACGAAAAAAAGATTTCTAAAACACTTCAGAAATTCGTTTAGTTCGGTGAAATGTTTCTTGAAATCGGAGGCCACAAGATTGACAATGTGACTGTTGCAGGTGATGTGGACAGAAAGGGGAAATAAACATGACAGGGTCTCATTGAATGCTTTCTTCATATATGCAACATTGTCGGAATTGAAGACTCGAACATTGTCAAATTCTATGTCGTACTCATTGACTGTTCTAACAATTGCCTGGGATACCGTTTTGTTGTTCGTCTCACTTAAGAACTGAGTATCAAGCAGGTATGCAACACAATTGCCTTCTGGAGAAAGTTCGTCAAAGTCAAGAATAACAGCCATGACATCTAAAACGTATCTGCCTTCATCATCACTAAGTTCATCCACAATCAACGCTACATTTTTACCTTTGAAATGCTTTTTGAGCTCTGCCTTTTCCACTTCATATATGTCAAATAGATAGTAGTCATGAAGCTGAGAGCATTTTGGAATCGCACCACCATTACTAACTTTAGACTGGAGAAAATTTCTCAACTCTTTGTTATCTGACTTATGCAAAGGGATATTGGCTGCACAGCATGCTTTTATCCAGGCTTGGCAGATCTTCACTTTTTCCATGTGCGGAGTTGTCTTGTACTCAAAGGAAGTTTTTAGGGTTTGTTGTTTCCCCAAAGAATTTTGACTGTGTACTTTCCGAATGTGTGAGGCAGATTCCAAATGCTTGTCGATCTTGTGTTTTCTTAAATGATCAATGACTGTATTGCATGTTGAACAGAATAACAGGCCATCGTCCGCATGCAGTGTTCCCTTTGGATATTTTCTCACCCTGTCTGCTGCCGTTACGTTTACAGCTGTATGGTTGTCTTTTTTTGCCAAGAACTTTTCCATATTTTGGCCGGTGACAGCCACGAAGTCGCCCTGCGATGTCGCTCTACGATGTCGCCGATCACTTAGACATAAATGACCGGCATGGCAGCCGGTCAAGGTTTTCAAATGACTATTAAATGACCAGCAGTCTGATATTTTTGATATTTTTGATCATATGTCGATAAAGAAGCGCTCTTCGCTTCACTTTAAACGAATAGATATCGAATACACCACAAGATACAAAGAACAACATGTACAGCTAAAATCGATCGTAAACCAGTGACCTTCGGAAGTCTTCAATCACGTGATGCAAATTTCCCGCCACAAGCAAGCGTCACGCTTACCGGAAATCTCGAGGAAATCGCCATGGTGTCACGAATACCCGACTATTGACATCTATTAAAGCTCTTCAAGATCGCTTGACACTTCTTAATCGACATATAATAGTTCGGATATGATCGGTTCTTTTGTCAAAAATGTCAGACTGCCGATCATTTAGTGTTTTGAAAACCTTGATCGGTAGTCGATCTCAAAAAGATTCTAAGTGTCATAAACCATGGTTTTGTATTCTGAGCCCAGCGTAAACCAAGCATTATACTTGAGATCTACAAAGCTCTTCAGGATCGCTTGGCGCTTCTTAATCGACATATGATAGTTTAGATATGATTGGTTAATTGCATTCTTCAGATTTATCAAAAATGTTGGAATGCTGGTCATTTGAAAACCTTGACCGCTGCCAGTCATTTTATGATTTAGCCACAGCGTTTTGACAAACAAGTGAACATGTCGAGATCGATAGAAACTTTATTTTAATTTCGAAGTAGAGCCATGTGGCGCAATTGATCATATACCGGTAAACAACTCTGATTTATTATTTGTAAAACAATTGCCACAAATAGGATAAGAAGAACCCCAGTATCCCACGGAGCGCTGCATGACGACACAATACTCGATGTGTACGTGACTAGTGCCCAGGACAGCGCGAGCTATGGAAAGCGCCTTGTTGTTTTTATAAGCGCCCGAGCTGTTCGAGGAAAAAGCTATGGATTTTTCGTTTGTTTTGGAAGGTAAATAGCCTAAAAGTTTTCTAGAAATCTTGGAAATCAATAGGAATACCTGATTTAATTTAAATTTTCAGGAAATTTTTCAGTATTGTGCGGGATTTTGCCGATTGTGCGTGATTGTGCGGGTTAGACCGAATTGTGCGGTCCCGCACCCGCGCACCCTGTCAGAAGGCCTGAAATTGTGAGTAACATGACCAACCAGGTGTTCAATATATCAATCAATAATTCACTTTAACATGTTTTGTTGAAGAACTAAAAAAACGTCGTCAAAATACGAACATGTAGAAATATAATCTGTAATAATGACTACTATATTACATTACTCTGTTTTAAAAACAACTCAATAAATGTGTAAAACTTAGCAATAAAAACAAAAAATATAAAAAGCTAAAAAGTACGAAAAAGCTATATACTAAAAATGAGACAGGAAAACTTTAAGACACGTTTTAAAAAGCTACGTATAGTATCTTGCGATTTACTTTTGAAGTCAGATTAGTGCCCTCCCCGCTAAACTTGTACTGTAACAGAAAAACCCAGAGGTCCCCTGGGGTGATTGAGTGGAAGACCCATCCCTGCCTTAATGAGACCAGGAGTACATCATGATCACCTCAAACAGCCATCTTTACAATCTTTACGCTGTGATGAAGTAAAGGCCTTCAGTGTTTATTGGTGTAGACACTCGAAACATCAACAGTGCTACAACAAAATACTATCCAGCAACCACGCAACGATGCGTTGTGAATTGGAATGACAGAAGAACATGTTGAAGGAGGCGATAACTGAAAATTTATGTAACGCTTACTTGAGTGTCTGAAAATTCTGTTCTGTCATATAACCACTGAACAAATGAGGCCACAGCCTTATGTAGAAGCATGTGCCCAGGATTAGGAAATAGCCAAAACCCGAAAAAAGAGACGACAGAAGACCAGTAGTTTACCCCAAGCTCTTCGGTCTGCTATTCACGTTTGTAAAATAACTTCGAATCGTATACTGTGATTGAAATTGCTTTAATTTTCTTTGTGCCTATTTACAGTATAACCTAGCCCCGATGTCGATGTTGAAGAATGTAGCTTGAGTTGAAAAACTGCACAGATTATGTGAATATACATTAATTAGTTTCAAATGTCAATCGATTAGATCAAAGGTCCACTGTACAAACAAAACATTACATAACGAGTCGCTAAAAAACATGACAGTTCACTTGGGTCCGCTTGTAACGTGCGCGAAGAATATGACACTCCCCAAAGTTTATTCACGCCGTGAGAAACCTTCAATGTCCGCATTTATCAAAAAAATATATTTACAATAGCCTATACAATGTTCATTTGTCGACAGCTGATCTCCCCTATCACAGCCACAGTATGTCGAGGTCCCACAGCTTGATTTGAAACATCAGCAGTAGGCCTCGTGTCTTCATTGTTTGTACTTGACTTGACCTCGATTGGAATCAATTGTTGTATGACCCTCCGAAAATAGGTTGGTCGCTTGTCGCTGTTTCCAACTTTGACGATCGCAGCATGAACTTTTCCATCAGCTCCGGGAATAAGTTCCTCAACTCTTGCAATCTTCGAGTGAATTCCATTCGTTGAATCGTTTTTGAGCAACACAATATCTCCAACTGAGATTTCTTGAACGGCATTTCCTTTGTTTCTCGCATTTGACTGTTCACGTAAACTAGTGAGATATTCCTTTCTCCACTGTTTTGTAACTTGCTGTAGTAAATTCTTGTGATGGCGAGCTCTCCTTGTCAATGACTGGTGAGTACTGATAATCTCGTGATGTGTGCTGTTTGGTGTTAATGTGACACGTCACCCATAAACAAGATCTGAAGGCG